>VWZI01015957.1:36488-83895 GCA_013396835.1 Psilopogon haemacephalus | reverse complement strand
GCAGCCCAGAAAGCCAAGCAGAGCCTGGGCTGCAGCAGGAGCAGCAGGGCCAGAGAGGTGATTCTCCCTCTCTACTGTGCTCTGCTGGGATCCCACCTGGAGTACAGCATCCAGTTCTGGACCCCTATTACAAGAGGGATGTGGACATGCTGGAGGTGTCCAGAGAAGGGCCATGAGGATGCTCAGAGGACTGCAGCACCTCTGCTATGAGGACAGACTGAAAGAGTTGNTGGGGAGATTCAGATTGGATGTGAGGAGGAAGTTCTTCACCATGAGAGTGGTGAGAGGCTGGAATGGGTTGCCCCTGCAGGGAGGTGTTTGGGGCCAGATCCCTGGAGGCGTTTGCAGCCAGGCTGGCAGAGGCTGTGGGCAGCCTGCTCTAGGGTAGGGTGTCCCTGGGCATGGCAGGGGGGTTGGAACTGGCTGATCCTTGTGGTCCCTTCCAACCCTGGCTGATTCTGTGATTCCATGTAACTCTTACTGCACTTAGATCAACAACTTTGTAGAAACAAGATCCAACCACATCAGCTCTCAGCTACCGCCCAATCTTCCTAAATTTTAGCAGACACCTCCACAGCTCCAAAACATGCAAAATAATTTTACATTAATCTTTTCAGCAAGAAATAACATCTCTGCCTGCTTTACCAGTTCATTTTTGTGCCCCTTCACAAATTGTACATGCCTGCAGCTGTAAGCCCAGAACATCTTCATCTGGCCCTCTTGGAAGGAAGCACAGGGAGCTGGGGCTGGTTAGTTTGAGGAAGAGAAGGCTGAAGGGACAGCTCATTGCTGTCTATAGCTACCTGAGAGGAGAGGCTGGTCTCTTCTCACGTGTAAATAGTGACAGAACAAGAGAGAATGGCCTCAAGCTGCAAGTGGGGAGGTTTAGACTGGACATGAGAGAATTTTTTTCCCCCAGCAAGAGTGGTCAGGCATTGGAATGGGATGCCCAGAGAGGTGGCTGAGTCACCAACCCTGGATGTGTTTAAAGGTGGTTTGGATGTGGAGCTTGGGGATATGGTTTAGGGTGAGCATTGTAGGAGAGGGATATCAGTTGGACTTGGTGATCCTGAGGGTCTTTTCTAATTGAATGTTTCTGTGATTCTGTGAAATGCAAGTGTCTGCTGCAGGCTTCAAAATGATGCAGTGTTTTGCCATGCTTTGCTTTTCAGGTAGTGATATTAGCAGAGGCTTCCTGACCACTGGTGGTCACTAGTGAGGGCATAAATCCATCAATTTTGTTATGAATGATCAACATCAGAAATGGAAACCAAATGGATTGGAAGTGGAAACTGCACATTTCTACAGACCACAATATTTTTGTTCATTGTTACCTGGTCTGTGACCAAGAGGTTCTGTTTTGTTCTACACAGGTGGATAAAAAGCTGCACATGAGCCAGCAATGGGCACCTGCAGCCCAGAAGGCCAATGGCAGCCTGGGCTGCAACAAAAGCAGTGTGGCCAGCAGATGGAGAGCGGGGATTCTGCTCATCTGCTCTGTTGAGACCTCACCTGAAGTACTGCTTGCATCTGTGGAGCCAAAACAAGAGACATGGACCTGCTAGAGCAAGTCCACCAAAATGATCAGAGAGTTGGAGCAACAGGCTGAGAGAATGGGAGCTGTTCAGCCTGGAGAAGAGAAGACTCCAGAGAGACCTTAGAACTGCATTTTTTATCTGAAGGGAACCTATGGGAAAGCTGGGGAGGGACTGTTATAGAAGGGCTTGTGGTGATAGACAAGGGGCAATGGTTTTAAACTGGACCAGGGGAGATGTAGGTTGCACATCAGGAGGAAATTCTTTGCAAGGAGAGTGGTGAAATACTAGCACAGGCTGCCCAGGGATGTGGTGGAGGCCCTGTCCCTGCAGACATTCAAGATCAGACTGAATGTGTCCCTGGGCAGCCTGCTCTAGTTGGAGGTGTCCCTGCTGAGCACAGGGGCGTTGGACAAGATGCTTGGAGGCTCCTTTCCAAATTGATGCAATCTGTGAATGTGTAAACTGGAAGTGACATCAAAGATGATCTCACATTTGGCAACACAAAATATCTTTACTGCAAACTACAATCATTCTTCCATGACTCTTTACTACAGTCTTTCATGACTGATCTTCCTAAATTTTAGCAGACACCTCCAGATAGTGTATGCTATATCATTGGGATACACTTGGATACAAGAAATCAAGACAGATCTCTGCCTGGCCCTGTTTTGACAGTGACTCATAAGAAAGCTGCAGATGGGCCACACAGCCAAAAGCAAACTAGAGAGTAAGATTCTAGCTGCTAACATCTCTGCTGCTGAGTTGCTGGCATGTTGGTTTTGCTCGTTTTCTGAGCACAGCCATGCTACCAGCTAAGATAAAGGCTACCTCTGATCTGCTCTGGTTCACAGATGGATGAGGGTAAGACCTGCTCATAACATCCAAGTGAAGGAGAGAATCATGGATTCATAGAATGGTTTGGGCTGGAAGAGACCATAAAGATCATCTACTTAGAATCACAGAATCAGTCAGGGTTGGAAGGGACCACAAGGATCAGCCACTTCCAACCCCCCTGCCATGCCCAGGGACACCCTACCCTAGAGCAGGCTGCCCACAGCCTCTGCCAGCCTGGCCAAAAACACCTCCAGGGATCTGGCCCCAAACACCTCCCTGCAGGGGCAACCCATTCCAGGCTCTCACCACTCTCATGGTGAAGAACTTCCTCCTCACCTCCAATCTGAATCTCCCCACCTCCAGCTTTGCTCCATTCCCCCTAGTCCTGTCACTCCCTGATAACCTAAAAAGTTCCTCCCCAGCTTTTCTGTAGGCCCCTTTCAGATCCTGGAAGGCCACCAGAAGGTCCCCTGGGAGCCTCCTCTTCTGCAGCCTGCACAGCCCCAACTCTTTAAGGCTGTGCTCACAGCAAAGGTGCTGCAGCCCTCTGAGCATCCTCGGGGCCCTTCTCTGGACACCTTCAGCATCTCCAAATTCATCTTGTCCCAGGGGATCCAGAACTGAATGCACTACTCCAGGTGGGGTACATCCACTACTTCCAGTCCCCCTGCTAAAACCTTTCACTAGAGGAGGTTTATCAAGGCTGCATCCAGCCTGGCCTTGAACACCACTGAGAGGAAGGGTTTGGAAAGAGCTTTCTATTTATTTACACAAAGTCAATACCCAACCAGCTGACTGTGAGAACCCAGCACCATTTAACCCAGCTGTCAGGAGAGCTGTTTACATCATCCCTTTGAGCATTATATACATTTTAACAGTGGGTAAAATCTGCCCAGAACTCAATAAAGCAATACCCATCATACTGTCCAAGTACTGCAAGAAGAAAGGCACCAAATAATTTTTCTCCCTTTTTAGACAAGTGATGGGGTCACAAAGCAAGAAAAATATTTCAGTCTCTCATTTCCTCCCTGCATAAGCACTTATTAAGTTAGAGAGAAGCCTTTACAAATGAAAGATTCAATGAGGGCCTGTATGAAGGATGAGGGAGAAATAATAGGAGATGGCACTTCAGCTCCTATATTCCCAGAGCAAAATCAAAGCTGGAAAGCAACTGTTAAACTCTATTAAATTCTGGATGTGAAGCAAAGTTTCTCCTTTACACATAATACACCTGGGCAGGCTGTAGCAACTCCATGCAAGAGTAATGCTTAGTGGCTTCAGTGCTCAACAGGCAAAAATAGTAAATCCAAACTGTCCAGGATTGAAGATAGAGTTTTTGTTTAGTTTTGTTTGTTTTTAAACTTCAGCATGCTAAACATGTTGTTCTATTTCACTCAACACCTGGCATGTACTGAAACCAGAAGACAAAGCCCAAAGCTCCAAGTCAGATCCAGCACTGGCCTCAGACACCAACCTGATGGACTTCAGTGAGTTGGTCCTGGCTACCACAGTAAATTTGCACCAAGAGCAAGTTCACGGCCACAGGTTAGTCAGTGTGTAAGAAGAGATCCTCGTAAGCAAGAGGGTTCTTAATTAAAGAATACAACAAAGACCTTGTGCCAGAATTAACTGGCCAAGCTTTCCTGACTTCCCAAAGTTTCTTTAGAAGACTTGTGGGTTTGACAGGCAGATGCTCCTTAACTCCAGCTCCAAGCTACTCTGCTGGCTCTGCCCTGCTTTTCTCTCCTTTGCTGGCACATCAGAGCTCTGAAAGCTCTCTCTTGCTCTACATTTCCTAGCCCATGCTCGCTGCCAGGAACTTTTGTTGTTCCTTTTCAACATAGTGTTGTCATCTTGACTGACAAATCTTTCAAGGGCTGATGTGTTTTTCAACTCACCATTTGCAAAAGAAGCTTCTGGTCAGAGAGGGGAACTGGGAGAGCCAGAAGAAGATTCCAAAGCTGAAGAAGAGAAAACAAATCTTAACAGGTTGACATTTCATAGATTCATAGAATGGGTTGGGATGGAAGGGAAGCTTAAAGATCATCTAGCCATAACACCCCTGCCATGGGCAGAGACACTTCTCACTGGAGCAGGTTGCTCAAGGCCTCGTCCAACCTGACCTTGAACACCTCCAGGGAAGGGGTATCCATACCCTCCCTGGGCAACCTGTGCCAGTGTCTCACCACCCTCCCTGGAAAGAATTTCTTCCTAATCTCCAGACTAATTCTGCCCTCCTCAAGCTTCAATCCATTCCCTCTCATCCTATCACTCAGAACCTTATCAAAAGTCTCTTCCTGGCTTTCTTGTAGGCCCCCTTCAAGGCTGCTGTAAGGTCTCCCCAGAGCCTTCCCTTCTCCAAGCTGAACAGCCCCAACTCTCTCAGCCTGTCCCCACAGAGGAGGCCCTCCAGTCCTCTGAACATCTTTGTGGCCTCCTCTAGGGAGGAAGAGTGAGAAAAATGGTTTGACTGAACCACTGAATGAGTAGGAACCAGCGGTGCTACTGCTACAACCTCCCCCACCACCCCTCAGGGCAGAAGGGAAAGGAGGATTCAGGAGGCAAAAGGATACCAGAAAACCCTAAGAGAATTTAATGAAGCAATACAAAACAAGACAAAGGTAAACAGTGGATTTATGTAGCATGCAGAGAAACAACACATGAGCCACATGCCACAGGCTTCACAAGCTAGAGGCTCAACTCCAAGTCCCATTAAATCACTTTTGCCCCAGCCAATCCCTTCCCTTATAGTGGGCACAACATCAGCATGGCATTGAGTAACCTCTTCAAGATCCCTGTTGACAGCCTCTCCTTGCAGCATGGCTCTGCAGCACGGCAGCACCAGTCCCAGCTTCTGCTTTGCCACTGCAGGAATGGGTGGGGGAAGCCTTCCTCATCCCTCCTGGTCAGAACAGGCAGCAAAAACCCATACAGCACCAACCCCACTTCTCATCTCTTCTTGTGAAGAATCAATTAAGGACCTCAAACTCCAAGACATTAGTATGGCACCCAGCAACAGGATTTCATTGCACCTTGATAATTTAGGGGCTCCTTTCCCTGCTCTCTGTAGTTATGGACCTTGTGTGTGTCTCTCTGCGTTTTTAAATCTATCCATCTGTGAAGAGCAATGAATTTCTGTTCAACTCTAGAGTGGCTGTCCTTCTAGTCTAAATCTTCCCAGATAACCTTTTTACTGCTGCTTACTGTGTGGTGGAATAAATCACTGAAATGGACTGAGCATTTGGTTGTAAAGCATCAAGAATGCCACTGCAACATAGGCAGGAAACTAATTTTATGGACCTTGTTCTCTTGCATAAAACACAACCTAAGTTTAGCTCTTTTATGCAGTAATGGAGGGCACAGAGGAGGTTGTTTCTCATAACAACATCAGCAGAGTTATCCTGAATCTGACAACTGCCTGAACCTGGCAGTGGGCCTCTTTCTGTCCTAAATTACAATGACCTCATGATGGATCCTCTCCATTTTTAGTGGGCAAAGGAAGACCCCAATAAGCCTTGGGAGCTAATGACATGTGGATTATGCATCTGCACAGCATATTGACCATATCAACGTGATACTTGTTATGGGTTTAAGAACCATAGAGGTTCTTAAGTTCTCCAGAAGCACCAGAGAGCAGAGGGGGTGGACACTAGAAAGTGTAACCTCTTATTTCATTCCCACCACCCTGCACCTCTACATAAACAGACATTTCTGTCTGTTCTGCCCTTTCCCCCCCTACTCCCAGCAGACCCTTATCTCTCGTAATGCACAGGGGAGGTTTGCAGCCTTCTGCAGCCTGGGCAAAGCTAATTTTTGCTGCATAATTCAGGCCTGGTATTGGGAGAGGGAAACAGGAAGGCATGGGGGGGGACTGAGATTCTGTGTTAGACCTGACTGGCAGAGGGAAGGCTTTTCCATAATTTCATTAGGCCAAAGACCAGGTTGGGGAACTGGGCTGAGACTGAATACGAATTTGTGTATTTTGTATTTCTGTATACATTTGAGAACAATATTTACTTTTAAACTTCCAATCCAGTGTGAAGCATTTTTATCTTACTCCATTGGGAAGAGGTAAAAATACCTTTCTGTTCACAACAATACCCTTCCACGGCGTGGAGTTACCCCACCAAGGCTCACAGGTGACTGCTGGCACCTCTGTCCCTCTAGCCCTCCCCATAGCCCTCAGTGAAGCTCCTTGAGATGGAGAAACTGGTGGGACTTGTGAAAAAAGGTATGAGTCACCTTACTCCCCTACAACAACACCTGCAATGGCCAAAGGCCAGAGCATCACTGTGGCAGCTACTGTAACAAAACATAACACACAAATCCTGAAACAGAAGGCACAAAGGAAGACCTGTTACCATCACTTGACACAGGAGAAGAATTTAGGTGAGGAATCCAAATATGACCAGACTGAAGTTGGGCTAGATCTCACAGATTACATTAGATTAGAAGGGACCCTCAAAGGTGGACTTGCCCAATACCCCTGCAGTCAGCAGGGACACCTCCAGATAGAGCAGGTTGCCCAAGGACACATCAAGTTTGATCTCAAATGCCTCCAGGGATGGGGCTTCAGTTACATCCCTAGGCAACCTGTTCCAATATTTCACCACTCATAGTGCTGAACTTCCTCCTGATGTTCAAATTTCCCCTACTCCAGTTTCAAACCACTGCCCCTTTCCCTATCACTACAAGCCCTTCTAAACAGCCCTTCCTCAGCTTTCTGGTAGGTCCCTTTCAGGCATTGAAATGTAGCTATAAGGTCTCCCTGGAGCTTTCTCTTCTCCAGGCTTAACAACCCAAATTCTTTCAGAGGTCCCTTCCAACCCCATCATTCTGTGAAAAACCTGGCAGAGTCAAACAACATAGAATGGTTTAGGTTGGGAGATGCTTCAAAGCTCACCCAGTTCCAAGCCCCTGCCATAGGCAGGGACACTTCCATCTAGAACAGGTCACTCAAGACCTCATCCTGCCTGGCCTTGAATACATCCAGGGAGGGAGCAGCCACAACCTCCCTGGGCAACCTGTGCCAGTGTCTCACCACCCTCACTGCTAAGAACTTCCTCCTAACATCCAGTTTCAATCTCCCCTCTGCCAGTTTAAACCCATTCCTCCTCATCCTGTCATTACAACACCTTGTGATTAGTCCCTCCCTAGCCCTCCTGTAGACCCCCTTCAGATACTGGAAGGTTACTCTAAGGTCTCCTCAAAGCCTTCTCTGCAGCCTGGAGAAGAGCCCCAACTCTCTCAGCCTGTCCTCATAGCAGAGCTGCTGCAGCCCTCTGAGCATCTTTGTGGCCCTACTCTGAACCCTCTCCAACAGTTCCACATCCTTCCTGTAGTGGGTGGGTTAAACATGCCCACACAATCTGGGTCATTCTCCTTCCAACTGGGATGTGCCTCCTTTCTCCTTATTCAGCTACAAGTCACTCTTCACATACATGTAAAAAAAAAAAAAAGGCAGCAAACTGAAAGATCAGTTCCTGAAACATCTCCTGAATGCATTCACATTATCTGGGAAGATAATTCTGTCACCTCTGAAGGACGATGTAAGGGTCAGGAAGCACATATATATGACATGGAAAGGACTGAAGCTTCTGCTGGAGTTAGAGCAATGCCAGAGCTGCAGAATATTACTGTTGAGTCTAGAAAAGCCATGTTTGTGCTCTTTGCCTGCTGACAGCCATGGATCCAGTGAATTATGGAGAAATAGGCATGCTGTCCTAGAGGGGAGGGCTTCCAAGATATGGGAAGAAGTGGCAGAACATTGCAGTACTCATAAAATGCTGGAAGGGACCTCCAGAGCTGGATGAGTCCAACCCCTCTGCAAATCAAGAGCTCAGAGTTTAGTTAAATTTAGTTTTGTGGTTTTTTTTTTTCCCCCTGTGGCTATCAAGGCACTTCCCCAGCCATAACAGAGATAGGATTACAAGCCACAGGCATTGCAAAACTTTGTGTTAAGGAGTCAAAGGAGAGAATTAGGTCAAAACGATCTGAACAAAAAAATGTAGAGATATGAAGGGAGGAGAGGAAAAAAAAGTGAAAAGAACCATCTACACCAGGAGCATCTTCAGACAGCAGGAAGGGAAGAGTCACAGAGGGATGGGACCCAGCCCCTAAGGCACTGAGGAGGTGTAATGGTACTAGTTTGGCAGCAGAGAAACAGAAAGCACAACCACCCATGGTGTCTGCATCACTATATGCTTGTTGTTTACCCCAATGCTGCAGATTTCCACCATGTCATCTAAAGCAAAAAAGTCATCTGATCATTGGTTTTCCTTCGGCCATTCAGGCAAAGATTACTGCAGACTTCACAGGGAAATGGATGAGGAAAGCTCATCTGATTTTTTCAGCATGAGCTGTAGACTCCAGTACATTGGCCAAAGCAGCCAGCTGGCCAAAGCCAGTGGGTGGTGAGACTCTGGAAGAGGTTGCGGATGCCTCCTGCCTGGGGTTCTTCAAGGCCAGGTTGAATGAGGCCCTGAGCAGCCAAGTCTTGTTGAGATGCATCCCTGCCTATGGCAGGGAGGTTGAAGTAGACAAGGAATGAGGTTCCTTCCAACCTAGGTCATTCTGTGGTTCTGACCTTTGTCAGACCCAGAGAAGGACATCTGCCTTCCCTCAACCATGCAGTCCACAGACTGGTAGGGGTTGGAAGAGACCTCTGGAAATCATTGCATCCAATCCCTCTGCCAAAGCAGAATCACCACAGGCAACACCTCCATAGCCCTCCTCTGGAGCCACTCCAGCAGCAACATATCCCTCTTATGCTGGGGGCTCCAATTTGCACTAGGACAGGTAGGTGTGCCCCACTGCCCCCCACACCACACAGCAGGATGTGCTGGCTGAGCCCAGAAAGACCCCAAACTTCAGAGAAACCCCATGCAAAAACACACACACGATTATATAATGTGGATGATCCTTTAGCTGTGCTCAGTTACTCCAGGGACTGACTGAGCCTCCAGACAACAGGATAAGAGTAGGTCCTTCATTAGGTGAGGCAACTCTCCATCTCACCAAACACACAATTATAGAATGTGGACAATCCCTTAGCTGTGCTCAGTTACTCCAGGGACTGACTGAGCCTCCAGACAACAGGGTAAGAGTAGGTCCTTCCTCAGGTGAGGCACCTCTCCATCTCACCAAACACACACAATTATAGAATGTGGACAATCCCTTAGCTGTGCTCAGTTACCCCAGGGACTGATTGAGCCTCTAGACAACAGGGTAAGAGTAGGAACTTCCTCAGGTGAGGCACCTCTCCATCTTACCAAACACACAATTATAGAATGTGGATGATGCTTTAGCTGTGCTCAGTTACTCCAGGGACTGACTGAGCCTCCAGACAACAGGATAAGAGTAGGTCCTTCGTTAGGTGAGGCACCTCTCCATCTCACCAAACACACACAATTATAGAATGTGGATGATGCTTTAGCTGTGCTCAGTTACTGTAGGGACTGACTGAGCCTCCAGACAACAGGATAAGAGTAGGTCCTTCCTCAGGTGAGGCACCTCTCCATCTTACCAAACATTCATTGCTTGGCTTTGCTCTCCATGCCCTTTGTTTCCTAGGTCAAGGTTATCTACTATCTCCTTTAGATTCCTGACCAGCAAGCTCTGCATCCTTACAAGGCCACCTCTCAGCACCATCACCACTTAATTTTTAAGCACGGACTTTGATGCTTCTCTAGAAGCTTCCTGTGCACCTCCAACTCCTTGCAACCCCATCTCAAAACTTGTCAAGAGGCTTGTAGAACTAACCCCTCAAAAAAAAAAAAAAAAATCACAGTTGTGGTTAAAGTTGCTGGGTGACCCCAGGTCCCTGCTCTCTCTACACACAGGCATAGACCCACAAACGACATCCTGTGTCTGATGCCTCTTCCAGCAGCTCCTTTCCACACTTGCCAGAGGTCAGGGTGATCTGTTTGTGCATCACTCAGAGGTACAGGAGGTCCGTGGCTCATCCTGGCTGTTCTCAGGAACAAGTGTAAGGCGGATGACAAAGAAGCCATTAGCAAAGCAAAGGGAAGTGTAAAAGCGGCAGCTTTTCACCCACTTCCAGCAGATAAGAGGGAACTTGTGCTTCCCTCGGCACTTCTTAACTCCTGCTTCTACAATTAACACTTTATCATCGTGGGGCATTCGACTGCTTGAAATTGTTTATTGACCTGAACCCTTTTATGTGCGGGGCTTTTTTTTTTCCCCCCTCCGTGTTTACATTTAATCATCTAGCAAACCTGAACTATCTCGACTACTAATAACAATCACCACATCACCAACCTCACTTTCCTTTTTAAGCCCTGCGACTAAACCTTGCAAATTAATTCCCGGTTAATTAGTTTCATTAGCTATGCAAATATTTCTCCGGCTTTGGAGCATTAAATCAGATTTAATTTGCTAAGACAATGTTCATTGGGAGTTGGAGGAATCCGTTCTTGCTTTTCCATTAATTAAGGCACATTACACTGTGGGGTCTCTACGAGGAGGGGGAGTTGGGGGGGGAATATGTTAATAAATAATTAGATTTAAAGAGACAAAACTGTTAAATTTGAACTTTTGCTCCTGCAAGAGTAGTAGCATTCAAGCAGAGAGTGTTAAGTGTAGTCTCCCTTGTGACTTTACTCCCAAGCACTGAAGTCAAAGTGTGAATTCAACTCACTTAAGAGAATTGAGGATGCTAAGGTGTAGAACTGTTCCTTAGAGGATTACAGAATCAAATGATATATTTGGTTGGAAGATACCTCCAAGATCATCCAGTCCAACCTTCGACCTGCTCCAGCAGGTCCACATCTCTCCTGTATTGGGGGCCTCATAGCAAGGATCCAGTCCAACCTTCGACCTGCTCCAGCAGGTCCACCTCTCTCCTGTATTGGGGGCCCCATAGCAAGGATCCAGTCCAACCTCTGACTTGCTCCAGCAGGTCCACCTCTCTCCTGTATTGGGGGCCTCATAGCAAGGATCCAGTCCAACCTCTGACTTGCTCCAGCAGGACCACATCTCTCCTATATTGGGGGCCTCATAGCAAGGATCCAGTCCAACCTTTAACTTGCTCCAGCAGCTCCACATCTCTCCTGTATTGGGGGCCCCATAGCAGGGATCCTATTTCCACAGCTAGGACAGCCAGGTGTTCCTGAAAACTGACCTTCCAGATGCAGATCTACTGTTTCCACCATGCCAGTGGGATAAGTCCCACAGCACTGTTTACTTACACTGGGCTGCATCAAAAGAAGCGTTGGCAGCAGGTCAAGAGAGGGGATTCTGCCCTCCCTGCTCTGTTTTGATGAGACCTCCACCTTCAACACTGTGCCCAGCATAAGAAGGACACAGAGCTGCTGAAGTGAGTCCAGAGGAGGGCCACAGGGATTATGCAAGGCCTGGAACACCTCTGTTGTGAGGATAGGCTGAAGAAACTGAGGTCATTCAGCCTAGCGAAAGAAGACTCTGGAAGGCAACTTTAAGGTCCTCCCAATCTCTGAAGGGATCCCACAGAGAGGCTAGAGAGTGACTTCTCATAAGGGTGTCTAGAGACAGGACAAGGGAGAATGGTTTGAAGCTGAGGGAGAGTAGGGTTAGACTGGATCTTAGGAAGGCATTTTTCAGTATAAGGGTATAGGTTGCTCAAATTGGTTATGGATACCTCCTTCCTTGAGGGTGTTTAAGGATAGGCTTGGATAAGGCCTTAGGCAACCAAATCTAGTTGAGGGGCATCCCTGCCCATAGCAAGGACATTAGAGGAAATGATGCCTGGGGTCCCTTCCAAACTTCTATGAAGACAGGAGAAGCTTTTGATGATGTACCCATACTCTTATACTTAGTTTGCAAACCCTATTCTGGGGAACAATTGTCTTTTTTGGTGGATTGCTCCATCACTCCCTTAAATAGAGTCCTGATTTAGAATCATAGAATGGTTTTAGGTTGGAAGAGACCTCAAAGATCATCCTGTTCCAACCCCCCGCCACAGGCAGGGACACCTCCCACTGAAACAGGTTGCTCAAGGCCTCATCCAGCCTGGCCTCCAAGGAGGGAGCAGCCACAACCTCCCTGGGCAGCCTGTGCCAGTGTCTCGCCATCCTCACTGCTAAGAACTTCCTCCTAGCATCCAGTTTCAATCTCCCCTCTGCCAGTTTGAACCCATTCCCCCTCATCCTGTCATTACAACACCTTGTCAATAGTCCCTCCCCAGCCCTCCTGTAGCCCCCTTCAGATACTGGAAGGCTACTATAAGGTCTCCTAGAAGCCTTCTCTTCTCCAGGCTGAAAAACCCCAACTCTCTCCTCGTAGCAGAGGTGCTGCAGCCCTCTGAGCATCTTCATGGCCCTCCTCTGGACCCTCTCTAACAGTTCCACATCCTTCCTGTGATGGGATGTTAAACATGCCCACACAATCTGAGTCATCCTTCCAACTGGGATCTGCCTCTCCAGCAGTTCCATTTTCTTCTTGTGGTGGGGGCTCCAGAATTGCACACAGTACTCCAGGTGGGATCTGGAAGCTATGGATGTAGTAAAAAGTAAGAAAAGCAATAACAGAGTTACTTAGAAAGCAGTCCCTTGCAAACTGAATGGACCTCTGTGAAGGTAAACAGCCCTGAGGTTGCTGACGTTCATAGAATCTCATGAACTGAAAGACCTTCTGGACTTCAGAAATGAAGGAAAAAAAGGCATTCACTTCTTGGTACAGTACTCCACTTTCAGAGAACACTCATCCATGTAAATAGCTGAGAACTGAAAGGACTCCTCTCCTCTAGTTTGCATCCATCACAAAGAAAGGCATCTGCATTTATTTCCATACTGAATCCCTTACTCAGTTCAGCAGACAGCATTTGATGCTCCCAATGTATCCATGAGCCCTTTGCATTCTCCTTCTTCTAGCACTTGGTCAATCCATTCTTTATTAATTAAATGGTAATAAAAGGAAGGAAGAGTTTGGCTGTTTCAAAAAGGCTGTGCTTTGCTTTTTTCCTTTAGTTTCACAGTTACTCATCTAAACACCACACAACCCAGAAATAATGAGGCAAGGTGTGAAAAAGGGACTACCTTGACCCCTGAGTTTTTCACAAAGAAGAGGCTGTTTAATGAATTTCATCTGTGGAGATGCTGCAGTTACATAGAAACTCAGTGCACCCCGTTCCTGTTTATTTTAACCCAAAGTAGCCAAAGTAATAGGCCTTGTGTGCAGTTCTGGAGCCCCCAACACAAGGAGGACATGGAACTTGGAGCCAGTCCAGAGGAAGGCCACAATGATACTCAGAGGGCTGCAGCAGCTCTGCTATGGGGACAGGCTGAGAGAGTTGGGGCTCTGCAGCACAGAGAAGGCTTTGAGGAGACCTTAGAGTAGCCTTCCAATATCTGAAGGGGGCTAAAGGAGTGACTGCTCACAAGGTGTTGTAATGACAGGATGAGGAGGAATGGGTTTAAACTGGCAGAGGGGAGATTGAAACTGGATGTTAGGAGGAAGTTCTTAGCAGTGAGGGTGGTGAGACACTGGCACAGGTTGCCCAGGGAGATTGTGGATGACAGAGGCACCCAGTGCACATTGGGTGCTTCTGCCATCCACAACCTCCCTGGAGGTGTTCAAGGCCAGGCTGGATGAAGCCTTGAGCATCTTGTTCTAGCAGCAGGTGTCCTTGCCTACGGCAGGAGGTTGGAGCTGGATGAGTTTTGAGGTCTCTTCCAACCTAAAGCATTCTATGACTCTAAAGCAAGCAGCATCCCACACTGATACCACCTGCTCCCCTGTTCAGCAGCCTTCATGACCGAACAGAAAGATCAGGATCCTGTGGCCAGCCTGCCCTGGGGAAGGGACAGAAAACAGCTGAGAAAGCAGGGAGAAAAAGGAAAGGAGGGGAAGCTCCAGAAGTGTCTTTCTGCTATTCCTCACATTCATCATCTTCATTTGTCAGTTGGAAACCTCTCTCCTCTCTGGCAGCCACACCTACAGGCCAACAGTTCCCTTTGTCTTATTCTCAGCCAAAGAGAATGAGGTGGAGAAAGTGGAGAGTTGAGCCAAAGGATGCTTGCTGGGTGATCTGGGCATGCAGCAGCTGCTGGCTGGCTAAGCCAGAGCTCTTTTATGTTCCACTTCACCCCCACACATGCCTCATCCCTGCAAGGGTGAGCCAGCAACAGACACAGCAGGAATGCATCAGGCCTACAGCTTCTGCTTCTTGGGCTTCAGTGCGAAGGTAGAGGAAGGTAGGTGTACATGGACACAGGAAAGTAGTGATGAAAGGAGGTGTGCAAAGCCTGAAAAAAAAAAAAAACAAACACCAAAAAAAAAAAACAAAAAACCACCCCTATCTATGGATGCCAAGGATGTGGGGTAGCAGTGCCTGCTTGCAGCTGGCCAGGCAGTGAGCATACTGGGAGAGCCTTACTGGCCTCACCAACCTGCTTTTCTGGCCATCCTGGGCTGGACAATGGGACTGGACCAAGCTGAAGCACACCAAGGAAAGCTTTACTGGTACAAATTAAAGGATCACCTTTGGTGGGATGAACAGAAACTTCTTACAGAACTGTTTTGGGTAGAATCACAGAAACATCCAGGTTGGCAAAGCCCCTCAGAATCACCAAGTCCAACCTATAACCCTACTCTACAAGATTCACCTTAAACCATATTCTAAGCACCACATCCACACCACCCTTAAACACCTCCAGGGTTGGTGACTCCACCACCTCCCTGGGCAGCTCAGTCCAGTGCCTGACCACTCTGTGAAAACTTTCCTTATGTCCAATCTAAACCTCCCCAGCCTCAGCTTGAGGCCATTCCCCTTTGTTCTGTCTCCAATTACCTGTGAGAAGAGCCCAGCAGCAGCCTCTCCACAATGTCCCTTCAGGTAGCTGTAGACAGCAATGAGGTCTGCCCTCAGCCTCCTTTTTCACACTAACAAAACCCAGCTCCCTCAGTTGCTCCTCATAAGGTTTATTCTCTAGGCCCTTCACCAGTCTTGTTGCTCTCCTCTGGACCTGCTCCAGCACCTCCACATCTCTCTTGTGTTGAGGTGCCCCAAACTGAACACAGTCCTCAAGGTGTGTCCTCGCTAAAGCCAAGTACAAGGGGACCATCACCTCCTTGCTCCAGCTGGACACATTATTTTTAATATAAGCCAGGATGCCACGGGCCTTCTTGGCTGTCTGGTAAAGACCTCCAAGACCCTCACATGCAATTGCTGACTTAACACCACCATGTATGTTAAACCATGTCCCAGAGTGCCATGAGTCCAAGTTTTTTGAACACCTCCAGGGATGCCAACTCCACCACCTCCCTGGGCAGCCTGTTCCAAAGCCTGATCTCTCTTTCAGTAAAGATTTTTTTTCCCCCCCTAATATCCAAACTAAACCTCCTCTAGTTCAATCTGAGGCCATTATAACTCAGAGGAGCCCAAGAAACAAGACCTGGGTTGCATCAGAGAAAGCAGATCTGAGAGGCTGTGGATGGAAGGCGATCAAGACGGACAGCAGGAGATTCCAAATTAATATGTAAAAGTAGGCAATGAGTCCCAATCCAAATCGAGAATGAAATAATGACAAATGCTGTACTAGGCTGTCACCAGTGGCCCTTCCCCACTTCCCTGAGCTTTGGTGATGTGAGCCATTACACAAGCACTCCCTTTCAACCTTTTTTTTGGCTGGTATTCAAAAAGGACTCCGGTCCTGATGAGGCTGAAAAAGTAGAGTAGAACCATAGAATTGGTTTTGGTTGCAAAAGATCTTTAGGAGTCCAACTACCAACCTGACACCACCGTGGCCATTAAACCTCGTCCCGAAGTGCCATGCCCACTAAACTTAGGGGAAGAACAAGCAGGAGAGAACGAGAAACTAAAGCAGTCAAGCACCTTACGAGCTGCTGAGCCTGGGAGGGGGGCGGCGACTCCCACAGCCTGAGCGCCCTCTAGCGGCACCCAGCACCCTGCCAGCTGGCACACCCCCACCCCCCTTAAACACCAACATACAATGGTTTAGGTTGGAAGAGACCTCAAAGATCAGCCAGTTCCAACCCCCCTGTGCCATAGGCAGGGACACCTCCCACTACATCAGGTCGCTCAATTCAGCCTGGCCTTGAATACATCCAGGGAGGGAGCAGCCACAACCTCCCTGGGCAGCCTGCTCCAGTGCCTCATATGCCTCACTGTGAAGAGCTTCCCCCTAACATCCCATTCAAATCTCCCCTCTGCCAGTTTGAACCCATTCCCCCTCGTCCTGTCATTACAAGACCTTGTGAACAGTCCCTCCCCAGCCTTCCTGTAGCCCCCTTCAGATACTGGAAGGTTGCTATAGGGTCTCCTCAAAGCCTTCTTATCTCCAGGCTGAAAAGCCCCAACTCACACAGCCAGCCAGATTGGAAGAGACCTCCAAGCTCATCCAGCCCGTTGGCCTCAGCTTTCCAACAGATAGCTAAACACAAATATTTGGGGAATGGTATCAATGCCAGCAAGGAGCTAACTGAGCAGCTCTTATCACATCGTGCCCCACAGCAAGCTCGTACCAGGAAGGTTTGGCTGCTGCCTTCCACGGGGTTGCAAATCCAAACCCTTTAGATGCACCCACAGCAGCTACCTGGCACATCATCTCCCTGCTAATTAGGGGAGGCAGTTATGAGAGGGTCCCACACAGAACCTAGCCCTGAGACAGCAAGTGTGGCCTTCCAGGATCTGAAGGGGGCCTACAGAAAAGCTGAGGAAGGACTTGTTAGGCTATCAGGCAGTGACAGGACTAGGGGGAATGGAGCAAACCTGGAGGTGGGGAGAATCAGATTGGATGTGAGGAAGAAGTTCTTCACCATGAGAGTGGTGACAGCCTGAAATGGGTTGCCCCTGCAGGGAGGTGTTTGGGGCCACATCCCTGGAGGTGTTAGCAGCCAGGCTGGCAGAGGCTGTGGGCAGCCTGATCTAGGGTAGGGTGTCCCTGGGCATGGCAGGGGGGCTGGAACTAGATGATCCTTGTGGTCCCTTCCAACCCTGACTGATTCGATGCTCAATCTCTCACTTGGCACTTATCCAGAGGAAGGAAAGTCCATACCAGAAGTCCTGACTTCCAATTGTGCAAACTGAGAACTGAAAGGAAATGGATGAAGTCAGGTGGAGAACAGAGTGAAGGCATTTCAGTGCTAGCATTTTCATCCTTAACTGATCAAGTTCCAGGAATTCTCCTCTCAGCAGAACAAATAACTGGCAGAGAGGTGTTCCAGAGATAGCTGGCAGAATACACATCTTAGAAGGACATTAGCAGGGAATGCAATAATGCCACATCAGCAAAGGCTCCTCAGCTAATCTGAGCCAGAGATCACAGAGAAAGAGAAGTGCAAGCAAAAATTACAGCCAGCTAAAGCACAGAAGAAAAATCATCTTCTGCCTTCCCTTCTGCAAGGCAGCAATTTGCAGGTGCTCAAGCCCCAGACACGAGCAGCTCTGCAGGAAGCAGTGAGGCACAAATCCAAGATCCCCTCAGGAGCATGAAAGGGACCACAAGCAGACTCCCTTCCTCCTATACCTAGCAGCATTTCTTCCCCCCAAGGAAACTAAAAGAACAGACCAATCTTGCAAGTGTTTCTTCCTCCCATATAATAGATGTGGGGATTTACAACTCTGGTTCCCAAATGGGTGCAACTCTTTGCCTCCAGGAACCCCACTCCAGTGTGAGCTAGGCTTCATATTCACACTTCTACCCAGAGCTCCCTGGCTCACTCTGGGTGGCTCTTGATACAGTTTGCATCATTCAGGATTTCTCTTTTGGAGATGTCCTTCCATGAGCTTCACAAGCAGCTTGTAGACCAAACTTTGGAGATGGATGCTGCAGCAGTCAGGTAAGTAAAAGCTAGGCAGAAGAGTGTGGTATCAGCTCCAGCTCTTCAATTCAGCTGGCAAATCACATCAAAAGCAGCATGACCAGCAGATGGAGAGAGGGGATTCTGCTCCTCTGCTCTGGGGAGGCCTCACCTGCAGTATTGTGTGCAGCTCAGGGGCCCCCAACACAAGACAGACATAGACCTGCTGGAGTAGGTCCAGAGGAGGGCCACTAAGATGATTAGAGGGTTGGAGTACCTCACTTCTTAAGCCAGGCTGAAAAAAAATTGGGCTGTTCAGCCTGGAGAAGAGAAAGCTCCAGGGAGACCTTCAAGCTGCATTTCTTATCTGATGGGGACCTACAGGAATGCTGGGGAGGGACAGTTTAGAAGGACTTGTGGTGATAGGACAGGGGGCAAGGATTTGAAACTGAAGCAGGGGAGATTTAGGCTGGACATCAGGAGGCAATCCTTTGCAATGAGAGGGGTGAAATACTGGGACAGGTTGCCCAGGGATGTGGTGGAGACCCTGTCCCTGCACACATTCAAGATGAGATTCAGTGTGCCCCTGGGCAGCCTGATCTAGTCGGAGGTGACCCCGATGACTGCAGAGGGTTGGAGAAGATGACCTGAGGGTCCTCTCAGGACCAATACAATCTGTGAATCTCTGAATCTGTGTAAAAGTCACACCTGAATCCAGGTAAGGAATGGCAGAATTGGGGTCAATCACCTCCTAGACCTGTTCTCAAGCATTACCCTAACTCCTTATTCACAGAAGCACAGAATGGTGGGGATTGGGAGGGATCTACCTAGTCCAATTCCCCTGCTAGGGCAGGATCACCTAGAGTAAATCACAAAGGAACACATCCAGGTGGGTTTGGAATGCCTGCAGAGATGTCCACGACCTCTCTGGCCACACCACTGAAGCAATGCAGAAGGAAAAATAAATAAAACTCCCAAACAACAAAACCCCCAAATATGAGGCTAATCACAAGTAAACTGAAGATGCCTCTTACTTAGAACTCGATTCTGATCTCACTTCACATCGGTGCAAATTTCCTCCAGGAACCATGAAAAGGTTTTACAAAGCAAGCTTTCTTTAAGGCTATGAGCCACACTGTACATGCAGGGAGATAGTCTGGTTGTCAAGATGGTTGAACACATCTTCCTGGAGGCTGGCCTCACGATGCAATATGCACACAGCCACACACACCCCTTCTCCAAATGTCTGCTCTAGCTCATTACCTAAGCAGCTGACAAACTCCATTAACCTGATGTGGAGTTGGTGGGGAAGAAAAAAAAAACCAAAACAAAACTGTATCCCTTGTAAGTCATATCAGGACAAGCAGAAAACATTCCTACATGCTTTATCAGCACCAGCACATTTTCTGACCCATGGCCAATTACACAAGGTCCTGCACCCTTGGAGAATTTCTTCTTGCCCTGACTCCAGATGCCCTTATGAAAAGTTCCTCGGCAGCCTTCCTCTAGAAACCCTTCAGGTGTTGGAAGGCAGCTCTAAGGTTCCCCCTGAATCTTCTCTTCTCCAGTCTGAAAATCCCCAGCTCCCTCAGCCTATTCTTATGGTAGAGGTGTTCCAGCCCTTGCATCACCCTTGTGGGCCTCCTCTGGATTCACTCTAACAGCTCCATGCCCTTCTTATGCTGGGGACACCTGAACTGGATATAGCATTCAAGGTGGGCTGGAGAGTAGCCCTGAGGAGAGGGACTTGGGGGTGCTGGTGGAGGAGAAGCTGAAGATGAGGCAGCAGTGTGCACTTGCAGGGCAGAAAGGCAAGCAGAGGCTGGGCTGCAGCAGGAGCAGTGTGGGCAGCAGGGCCAGGGAGGTGATTCTCCCCCTCTGCTGTGCTCTGCTGAGAGCCCACCTGGAGTAGTGCATCCAGTGCTGGAGCCCCTGGGACAAGAGGGATGTGAACATGCTGGAGGTGTGCAGAGAAGGGCCCCGAGGATGCTGAGAGGGCTGCAGCAGCTCTGCTGTGAGCACAGCCTGAAAGAGTTGGGGCTGTGCAGGCTGGAGAAGAGAAGGCTCCCAGGTGACCTTCTTGTGGCCTTCCAGGATCTGAAAGGGGCTACAGAAAAGCTGGGAAGGGACTTTTTTAGGCTCTGAGAGAGTGACAGGACTAGGGGGAATGGAGCAAAGCTGGAGGTGGGGAGATTCAGAGTGGATGTGAGGAGGAAGTTCTTCACCATGAGAGTGGTGAGAGCCTGGAATGGGTTGCCCGGGGAAGTGGTTTGGGCCAGATCCCTGGAGGTGTTTTTGGCCAGGCTGGCAGAGGCTGTGGGCAGCCTGCTCTAGGGTAGGGTGTCCCTGGGCATGGCAGGGGGGTTGAAACTGGCTGATCCTTGTGGTGCCTTCCAACCCTGACTGATTCTAGGGGGGGTCTCACCAGAGCAAAGAGGCAGAATCCCCTCTCTTGCCCAGCTGGCCACACTCCTCTAGATGCAGCCCAGGGCATGGTTTGCCTTCTGGGCTGCATTACCTCCATGCCAGCTTATGGTGAGCTTCTCTCCAATCAATACACCCAAGTCTCTTTCTTCAGAGCTACTCTCTACCAACTCTGCACTCAGCCTGGATTTGGCTTCACTGAAAAGATGAAATGCACCACAGATATATATTTTTTTTTCCCAAGATCATAGAATCAGTCAGGAGACTCCACAACCTCTCTGATGAGCCTGTTCCAGTGCTCTGGGACCCTTACAGTCAAGAAGCTGCCCCTTGTTTTCAGCTGGAACCTCCTGTTCTGCACCTTCTATCCATTGCTCCTTGGCCTATCCCAGGGAGCAAGTGAGCAGAGCCTGCCCCTACCTCCTGACCCCCAGCCTTCAGATATTTATAAACATTGATTAAATCCCCTCTCAGTCTTCTTCAGACTAAGCTGCCCCAGGTCCCTCAGCCTCTCCTCATCAGGCAGTGCTCCAGTCCCCTAATCATCCTTGTAGCCCTCTGCTGGACATTCTCCAGCAGATCCCTGTCCCTCTTCCCAAGACTTTCTTTAACATCCTTATTTATGTATTTATTTATTTATTTCCTGTTGTCTCAAAAGTGTCAAGAGGGTGGCACCACTGCTCTCAGTCAGGTCTGAGCCTGATCCCTCTGTCACTTTTAGCATGTATTATGCACTGCTTCAGAAACTATTTTAAAAGACATTAAAGCTGTCATGAGAAATGAAGGAAGCCCTGCAGCTTGAGTGAGTGTTTGATGCTTACCTCATTGAATTCAGGAAGAAGGGATTATTAAAGCCATAAAAGCTGTCTCTTTATCAGCAGCTTAAAAACACTCCAAGGGAAACAAAATCTGTTGTGCTTAGCTGCTGTAATTTAAGCGCCAAATTCTGCTCTCCTTTATAATGGCATAAATTTGAATTTGATTGAGCTCTGGATTAACATTGCTGCAAATGAGATGAAAATGTGACTTTGGAAAACCATAAGTTAAGAAGCAGGTTTGCACCTGACACTGTTCATTGTAGCTGTATGTCTGCTCTTACTGAATCTGTGCCAGTGAGTGGAGGGATTGGGGGTGCTGGTGGAGGAGAAGCTGAAGATGAGGCAGCAGTGTGCACTTGCAGCCCAGAAAGCCAAGCAGAGACTGGGCTGCAGCAGGAGCAGTGTAGGCAGCAAGGCCAGGGAGGTGATTCTCCCTCTCTGCTCTGTGTCCTGAGCTAGATTGTCTGGTCCTGCTCTGGCAGCAGAGTTGGACTCTATGATCGTTGGGTCCCTATGAGGATGATGAAGAGACTAAAGCACCTCTCTTACAAGGAAAGACTGCAAGACCTTTGGCTGCTTACTCTGGAGAAGGCAAGGCTGAGAGGGGACCTTATCAACATCTACAAATACCTGCAGGGTGGCTGTCAGGAGAATGAAGTCAGGCTCTCTTCAGTGACAGCCAGGACAAGGGGCAATGGATGTAACCTCAATCACAGGAAATTCCATCTCAATAGGAGAAAAAACTTCTTTACTGTGGAGTGGCAGAGCCCTGGAGCAGGCTGCCCAGAGAAGTTGTGGAGTCTCCTTCTCTGAAGGCTTTCAAAATCCACCTGGATGTGTTCCTGTGTGGCCTGCTCTGACACTAGAGGTCCCTTCCAACCCCAACATTCTGCCATTCTCTTTGTCTCTGTATCCTTCCTCTAGTCTTCCATGAAAGTAAATCACAGGTGTATATGCCCCAGCCAAAGCATGTCTTAAAAAAAAAAGAATTGTGGGGGGTTTTTTTAGGTTTTTTTTTTTTTTTTTTTAGGTCTGGACCTGCCACAGATCACGGCACAACATTGCCAAGCAAACTGGGAAGTGAGAATCAGTAATTAAGTAACTGGCAAAATAACAGACCTGCTTTCTATAAATAAAGCCTCCTATTAATCAGCACTTAGGAGGATGGATATGGTCCAAAGTTACTCACTACTTGCTGCTTTGTGACTACAGTGCAGAGATGTGGTGCTGAGGGATGTGATTTAGCATCAGGCTTGGCAATGTTTGGACTCAGTGATCTCAAAGGTCTTTTCCAACCAAAATGATGGTGTGATTCTATAATTATTGTCAGCTTTAATTCCACTGTAATTGCCACAATTCAGCATGTTCAACACTATATTGGCAGGGCTTTCAGTATCTTGGGATGTTTTGGACAAGGCAAAGTTCATCTATAAGGCAGAAAACAATGAGACATTCTAGGTTTAGTTCACTAACCACAAAAGAACACCTCAGTTTTCCAGCCCCACAGTGGGAAAAACCCCAACAAATAAAAACACAGAAAAAGCAGCAGATAATAGATTCACAGAGTGGTTGGGGCTGGAAGGGACCTTAGAAGATCATTCACTTCCAACTCCCCTACCATAGGATACCTTCCACTAGAACAGGTTGCCCAAGGCCTCATCCAGCCTGGCTTTGAACAGCTCCAGGGAGAGGGCTTCCAGAACCTTCCTGAGCAACCTGTTCCAGTGTCTCACCACCCTCAGGGCAAAGAGCTACTCCCTAGTCTCAATCCACCCTCCTCAAGCTTCAGTCCAATCCCTCTCACCCTATGACTACAAGCCCTTGGCAGAAGTTCCTTCCTGTCTTTCTTGCAGGTTCCTTTGAGGTTCTGGAAGGCTGCTATATGTGTCCCTGGAGCCTTCTTTTCTCCAGCTCTCCCAGCCTGTCCTCACAGGGCAGGTGTCCCAGCCCTCTAATTGTCATCACACCCCTCCCCTGCACCTGCTCCAGCAGTTCCATGCCACTCTTAAGCCACAAGCAGTTGCTCTCTTTTCTTTGTTAAACAGTGAGGAGCAGGTCAGAGCAGAGCACAAATGCAATAGCAGACTCTCTGTTGCCTCCATGCCACACTTGCAATGAGGTAGTGCCACTGAGGCACCCACAAAACAGATAGCAACACCCACTTGAAAACTGGATTTACTACCACTCTGTCCAACAGAAAGAGATCCCAGGGTGAGATGGCAGCAGGGAATACCCTGCTGCACAACCAGTGAAACTCTCTAGAAAGAGCTGAACCAAAACATGCATGCACCCACTCACTTACAAGGGCGGGGGGGAAATCTTCCCACAGACACTCACCAAAGCAGGGATAAGGACTCTTTAGACAAGGATCCAGTCTAAAGGGAGAAGCTCCAACCACCAGCTCACTTGCTGCATGGAGACCAACCCTCTCTGTAGCAGGACTCCCTTTATATCCTGCCCAGGCTTGCAGGTGTGGTAAATTTCTTAATTAGCTGGAGGGCTGCTCCCTCCCAGCAACAATAGAGCAAGGTCAGAACACCTGGGTCGGCAGGTGCCAGCTGATGATTGCTGATCATCAAGCCTACCTTTATCAGCTGCCACCAGCCCTTTGTCTTCGTCGGTTTTACCAGCCACAAGTATGCAGTTAGACGCGACGGGGTGTGGATTGCCATCGAGTTGTTAGATGTCTGCAGGAAGGAGTCTCAAACAAAGGGAGCATAATTCATCTTGACACGCGTGTGTGCAGCAGCAGAACCTTTTAAAAGCAGTTCAGGTGGAAGAAATGCTGGAGCATCTGTGCTGTGCTCGGCTCTTCAGGCACAAAGCACAATCCCTGGCAGGATACATGCCCACTGTTATCTTCTGGAACCCAAGAAAAGCATATGTTAGAGCAGATGCTGCACTACGAGTTCCCTCGCCTTGGACTCCGTTAAGGGCAGTCAGTTAATTGTACCAGTGTAATTAGCTGTGTTTGGCTAGCTCAAAAGCACATGAGTGTTCCACTGGCACTGCTTCACCAAGGAATTGGGAAAAGGCATGTTAAGGTTAACAAATGGAGAAGGAGAGGGAAAGGCAGTACACTAAAGAGCTGAGCTAAACTGGCTCTCCGGTGACAGGGCTCTGGGCAACCTGATCTAGTTGAGGCTGTCCCTGCTTACTGCACAGGGAGTTGGACTAGATCTTTGCAGGTCCCTTCCAACCCAGACCACTCCGTGAATCTGTGATTCTATGACTGGAAGCTCTGGGTCGCTCTGGAGCAAAGCAGGATGCCAGGTTGCAGCCCTGCTGTTAGATAGCAGAGTGAGAAACCTGGCAGCAGCAGCTCCTCTGAGCCAGATCTCTGGGTCCTTGATCCATCAACCCTGTACTTCTGATCAGTGGGAGCCTGCATGGCATAAGGATGGTGGCGTTTTCCTGTTTACATTTTTCTCCTGTGCAGAGCAAACCTACAAGCTCCAGCTGCAGCCCCGGTGGCTGTTATCACTCCTGCATTTCCTGCCTGCAGAAGGGCTTCTGCGCAGCGGCCTTGAGGCAAGGATCCTGGAAAGCACTCCCAAGTGTGCAAAGCAATCCCTGCACATGCCAGCACTTGGGCAGAGGAACAACGTCAGCCAGATCTTTAATTCCCCCTGACTGCCCCATCAAAGTTAAGCTCCCACTTAAGCACTGCTACATCAAAGAGGGTGCCCTGAGCTGTAAAATGTCTGCAGTGCCATTCATTGCGGCTATACGGCCACCAACTAAAGCAGGTGTAAGGCTCTTTTTGCAGAACCACAGAGCTGTTTTGCTTGGGAAAGACTTCTAAGATCATTGAGTCCAATCATTGACCCAGTGCCACCATGGCCATTCAACCATGTCCCATAATGCCATGTCCACATGTTTCTTGAATACCTCCTGGGGTGGTGACTCCACCACCTTCCTGGGCAGCCTGTTCCAATGCCTGACCACTCTTGCAGGAAAGAAAATTTTCCTAATCTCCAACCTAAGCCTCTCTTGGAGGAATTTCAAGCAATTTCCTCTTCTTCTATCACTTGTTACTAGGGAGAATAGACCAATCTAAACCTCTCTTGGAGGAATTTCAGGCAATTTCGTCTTCTTCTATCACTTGTTACTAGGGAGAAGAGACCAACCCCAACCTCCTTTTAAGGAGCTGTAGAGAGCAATGAAGTCTCCCCTCAGCATTCTCTTCTCCAGACTAACCAACCTCAGGTCCCTCAGCTGCTCCTTATTAGCCTTGTTCTCCAGACCTTTCACCAGCTCTGTTGCCCTTCTCTGGACATGCTCCAGTACTTCAAAGTCCTTCTTGTAGTGAGTGGCTCAAAACTGACCCAGTATTCAAGGTGTAGCCTCATGTGTAGCCACAGAGCCATACAGGGCTCCTCCATATAGGAATTGCTGTTACTCCTGTGAATTCAGCTTGACACCAGAAGCATATATGCTTAAACTTACTACTCCATTTTGGACAGAGAGTAACCCAAAACCAAATAACCATGATTTTTTTTTCTGCTAGAAATAAAGTTGTTTGTTTTTTTCTTAAAATTCTAATTCAGGTATGTTTAAAAAAACTGGGGAACAAAACCTTCATATATATATATATACACACAACTGACATCTCCCAAGCATAGCTTCTGGAGAGAGAGTTTCAGGGGTGGATACACTTTCAGGGGAGTAAATTTGCTTCTCCCTATAATCTGTACAAGATTCCCTAGGGGAATTTAGATGAAGTGGTGAGCTGAATACAGTTAAGGAGGTATGATTGCTACAGGTTATTAGATGGTTTTGGGTTTTGTTTTTTTTTGCAGCTGATCACAAGATATGTATACTCTGCACACACAGGAGCATAAGGGCACGTAAATAACAAACATTTATAATCACATGGCTAATTGTGATGCTCTCCTGCCCTCTGACAAACTTGCTGGAAGTGGGAAGGGAAGGCTCAGAAAACCACAGAATGGCTTGAGTTGGAAGGGACCTTAAAGCAACATTCAGTTCCAACAACCCTGCCATGGGTAGAGACACCTCCCACTACACCAGGCTGGTTAAGGCCTCAGCCAACTTGGTCTTAGAACATTTCTAGGGATGAGATGTCCACAAGATCTCTGGAAAACCCATTCCAGAGTCTCACCACCCTCACGGTAAAACATCTGAGGCATCTTATCAGCACAAATCCAGCCCTTGGTGAGCCTTACGTCCCAAAACACCTCACGGCAACTGGCACTTTGCTTTGAGGATAAAATACTGAAGGTAAGAAGAGAGAAATGCCCTTGCAGCTTGTAGTATATTGACACTAGCACCAAAGATGTAACTGCAGCTCACACCCAAACAAATCCAAGCTAGGCAGCTGCAGCAGGATGCCTGAAGCACAGGTCTCAGTCCCCCAGGCATGACCTGCCACTTCTGTGTGACACAGGTAGAGCAGGGCCACTGCTCCTGCGCTCCTGGCAGGCACTGCACAGAGGAGAGTAATCACCTCCTCAAACACCACATACTGCTCTCACACCTTTGCTGATAATGCCCTCAAAGGCATCAGATCATCAACGACACTCTGCAAACCACCAAATGCTGCAGATAAAACAGACGGCCCACGGTGCCTGCCAGGCACAGAATGACAGCAGTTGTCACTCGGCACTGCTGCTCCCCGTGCTCTTCCAAGCTGGCATGTCAAACAATTATTTCTTTAACGATGCATTCTTTTGCCTGACTTTGGGACTGTCAGCAGCTTTGTGGACAGACAAGCTGTCTGGCAGCAGGGAGTTAGCTTCCTGACCTAAAGGCTGCACACAGTCAATTCAGGAACTGACCTTCTCCTTGGCAACAGGAGTCTCAAGAAAGGACTTTCTTGCTTGCCTCTTGGCCATCTCCTTCTCAAATCAATCCATGTGAGCACAAGTAAATAACACAAAAATACACCCAGACCACTCCTCGTTGATTGCTCCTTGTAGGAAATGAAGCTGTTTGACTCCAGACATTTGCTACTGCTCACAACACCAGCAGGTAGGTGTTGGGAGCGTCAGCAGTACCACAGGACAGACCTCAAGGAACATGCATTCCTCAGGAACATGTCCTCTCAAAAGTCACAGCATTATCTGAGGTTTGAAACTGGCATGGGTCAGTTTTGTCCCTTGCTTCCATAAGTCCACAACTCTTTTTTTTTTTTATTCCAAAGATGGCTGGAGACATGAGAAGGAGGAGGGGAGACCATAATACAGGCACATGCTAGTGGTACTTAGGTAGACCATCCATCAGATTAACCCTGCTGTAGCAGTGGAGAAAAAGGGTATGCCAAGCAGGGCAGAATAGAATCATAGAATGGTTTAAGATCATCCAGTTCCAACCCCCCTGTGCCATAGGCAGGGACACCTCCCACTAGAACAGGTCACTCAAGGCTTCATCCAAACTGGCCTTGAACACCTCCAGGAAGGGAGCAGCTACAATCTCCCTGGGCGCCCTGTTCCAGTGTCTCACCACCCTCACTGTCAAAAACTTCCTCCTAACATCCAGTTTAAATCTCCCCTCTGCCAGTTTGAACCATTCCTCCTCATCCTGTCATTACAACACCTCGTGAATAGTCCCTCCCCAGCCTTCCTGTAGGCCCCCTTCAGAAGGCTATTCTGGAAGGCTATTCTAAGGTCTCTTTGCAGTCTTCTCTTCTCCAGGCTGCAAAGCCCCAACTCTCTCAGCCTGTTCTTATAGCAGAGCTGCTGCAGCCCTCTGATCATCTTTGTGGCCCTCCTCTGGACTCTCTCCAACAGTTCCATGTCCTTCTTGTGCTGGGAGCTCCAGAACTGCACACAGTACTCCAGGTTGGGCCTGATGAGAGCAGAGTAAAGGGAGAGAATCCCCTCCCTTGCCCTGCTGGCAACATTTCTCTTAATGCAGCCCAGGACACAGGTGTGGAGTACACCTCCTGACCACGGCACAGTCAGAACATCTCATGTCACTGCTAGGTAAAGCAGAGCAGATGAAGCTGAAGGAAGAAGGTTGAGCAGGTGGTAGGAGCAACAAAGCAGGCCTTTGCCACCCTGTGCAAAGTTTGGTTCCAGTTCCCAGTAGGGATGGATGAATACAGGTCATGGTGTTGAGGCCAGTCTAGACTTAGCATTTGGTAACTATCTCCACCTGAGAGCCCCACTGACAGTACAGGGATGGCCCTGAACCCCTCATCTCTCACAGGTCTCCTTCCTGTCTTCTACTTTTAAACACCAAAACTTGTAAAAGGCTTTATCATTTGATTCTGTGGTTTTAAAGCAACAATTGGAAGAATCAGCTCAGACAAATCCCATGCTACTCTGGCTCATTCCCTCCTTCACTTTGTGACTTTTTCCTGGATACACTTGAACTGGATGTGCTCTGCTCCTGTGAGACCCCCACCCTGCATACTGTAAACAGTTCTGGTGTCCCCATCATAAAAAGGACACAGAACTGTTGGTGCAAGTCCAGAGGAGGGCCATGAGGATTACTGAAGGGCCAGAACACCTCTGCTATGAGGATTGGATGAGGTAGATGGGGTTTTGCAGCCTGGAGGAGACTCCAGGGGGATCTCAGAATTGCCTTCCCATACCTGAAGGAACCCTACAGAAAAGCTGAAGAGGGACTTTTCATCATGGTATCAAGAGGCAGGACAAGGGGGAATGGTTTGAAGCTGAGGGAGAGCCAGATTAGACCGGATCTTAGGAAGAAGTTCTTCAGTACAAGGGTGGTGAAAGTCTGGAATGGGTTGCCCAGGGAGGTTGGGGATGCCTCCTCCCTGATAGTGTTCAATGCCAGGTTGGATGAGGCCTTAGCCATCCAAGTGTAGTTGTGTCCCTGCCCACAGAAGGGGGTTTAGAGTAGATGATCTCTGAGGTCCCTTCCAACCTTCTATGAAGACAGGGGTAGCTTTTGATAATCATAGAATCATAGAATGGTTTAGGTTGGAAGAGACCTCAAAGATCATCCAGTACCAACCTCCTGCCACAGGCAGGGACACCTCCCACTAGATCAGGTCACTCAAGACCTCATCCAGCCTGACCTTGAACACATCCAGGGAGGGAGCAGCCACAACCTCCCTGGGCAACCTGTGCCAGTGTCTCACCACCCTCACTATGAAGAACTTTCTCCTAACATCCCATTCAAATCTCCCCTCCCCCAATTTGAACCCATTCCCCCTCGTCCCGTCATTACAAGACCTTGTGAACACTCATACTCTTCTGCTTAGTCTGTAAATCCTACTCTGAGGAACAACTGCCTTTTTCAGTAGGTTGCTCCATCGCCCCCATAAATAGGGTCCTGATTTCCAGAAGCTATGGATGTAGTAATGAATGATAATCAGAGTAGCAATAACAGAGTTACTGGGAAAGCAGCCCCTCGCCAAATGAAGGGACCTCTGTGAAGATAAACAGCCCTAAGAAGATGATTACCTCTTCCACACAAAGGCTGTAATTGATCATAAGCTAACAAGTCACACGCTGTGGAATGCCTGTCTTTGATCACTCAGCAGGAAAATTCCAATCCTTCATCGGTGATACAGCAGCTGTGTGTGGAGCCCTAAGAGAGCATCTGACAGAGACATTTGTATCCCAACCATTGCCATCCACTAAGGAGGCTGCAATGGCTGCTCAATAAGCACTCACCCCATTAAGGGAACTGTGGCAGATATCCTCCCCAGGCATCAGCTCTCAAAGCAGTTAACACTCAGACAAATGGCACCTTCCAGGGCCCACACCTCCACCATTTCAGCTTTCACACAACCCAGCCTGATGCAGAGTGGAGTGTGTCCTTTGCATGGACACCTATGGCCACCTAACACCTCAAGAGGATCACAGAATGGTGGGGGCTGGAAGGGAGCCCTGTCTGACCTGACCTGGAGTGTTTCCAAGGATGGGGTTTGTACCACCCCTCCATGACAGTGTTCCACCACCCTCCATCTAAATTTCTCCTCTTTCAGTTGAAAACCATCACTCCTTGTCCTGTTTCAACAGTCCTTAGAATCACAGAATGGCTTAGGTTAGAAACGACCTCAAAGCTCATCCTGCTCCAAGCCCCCACCACAGGCAGGGACACCTCACGCTAGAACAGGCCCCTCAAGGCCTCATTCAACCTGGCCTTCAACACCTTCAGGCAGGGAGCATCCCTGGGCAACCTGTGCCAGTGTTCCACCACCCTCACCCTAACTCCATCTAAATCTCTCCTCTTTCTCTTGAAAGCCATCACTCCTTGTCCTGTTCCAACAGTCCTTAGAATCACAGAATGGCTTAGGTTGGAAGTGACATCAAAGCTCAGCCAGTTCCAACCCCCTGTGCCATAGGCAGGGACACCTCCCACTAGAACAGGTCACTCAAGGCCTCATCCAGCCTGGGCTTGAACACCTCCAGGGAGGGAGCATCCCTGGGCAACCTGTGCCAGTGTTTCACCACCCTCACTGTCAAGAACTTCTTCCTAACCTCTAGTTTGACACTAAGCTTCCTCCCACCCTTCTTATAGGCCCCTTCTAAGCTCCGCAAGGTCTCATCAGAGCCTTCTCTTCTCCCGGCTGAACGATCCCAAGTCTCTCAGCCTGCCCCAGCTTTCTGGACCCACCGCACAGAGCTGCACCCAGCACGGCAAGCGAGGGGGAACCCAGCTCGTTGCAGGACTGAGGAAAACCAACTGGGTGAAACCAACCTCCACCGACACCAGGACAGAAAGCCTGAGGGCAGCAGCCCGACCGCGGCGCCCCCACACCGGCGGAGGGCGAGGAGCCCGCCCCGGGGCGGGGGCGGGAGGAGCCCGGGGGCCGTGGCCCGCAGCTCCGCGGGCTGCCGAGGGGCAGAGGCGAGAGGAGTCGAGGAGAGAGAAGCGGAGAGGCGAGGAGGCGGCAGNCGGCCGCTGCCCGCCGCGCTGCGCCTGCAGCCAGGCCGCCCTGCGCTGCCTCCCGCCGCCTCAGGGGCCGCTGCCCGCGCCCGCCCGCGCGTAAGTACCGCGGGGGGACGGGACGGGACGGGACGGGACGGGACGGGACGGGACGGGACGGGACGGGACCGACCCTCCGGCGGGGAGCGGGACCCCACTGCCTTCCCCCTGTCCCCCGCGCCTTGCGAAGCGCCGGCGGCAGGTGCGGAGCTTGGGTGGCTTGCTCGGGGCGGCAGTGTCGGAGCCTGCCGAGCGCTGCCCGGCCAGGGACGGGAGGCAGAGGGGTTATGTTCCCCCGTGGGGAAGAAGATGGGCGTCCTCTCGGGACGTTCTCTCCGCTTCCGAAAGCACATGCCGCATGCCGGCAGCCTCGGTGGCACAAGTGGGACAGGTCTCAGCTCTCTGCACGCTCCCGCTGCGGGCAGGAGGCAACAGAGATGCTTTACCTATTGCCAGGTCAGCAACCTGCGGTGGCGTGGATAACCTTAGGGACACCTGATGAAGAGGTTCCTATTGGATAACCTTAGGGACACCTGATGAAGAGGTTCCTATTGGATAACCTTAGGGACACCTGATGAAGAGGTTCCTATTGGATAACCTTAGGGACACCTGATGAAGAGGTTCCTATTGGATAACCTTAGGGACACCTGATGAAGAGATTGATATTGGATAACCTTAGGGACACCTAATGAAGAGGTTCCTATTGGATAACCTTAGGGACACCTGATGAAGAGGTTCCTATTGGATAACCTTAGGGACACCTGATGAAGAGGTTCCTATTGGATAACCTTAGGGACACCTGATGAAGAGATTGATATTGGATAACCTTAGGGACACCTAATGAAGAGGTTCCTATTGGATAACCTTAGGGACACCTGATGAAGAGCTTCATATTTGGCCATGAACCTTCTGCCAATTCCCTAGTTGACTGGTTGGTTTTCTCTTCCACAAACCCGAGAGACCCTCAAAGCTCCTGCAGATTAATGACCTCTATATTAAAGCAGCAAAGTCAAACTTCGATGCCTGTTCTGGAGCTTTAGCTCAGGGACAGTTTCGGGGCTCATCTCCCCTTTGTCCACACTTTAATACTATTTAAAAGAAAAAAAAGCAGCTGTGAGTTTTGGCAGGGGTTTGGATCTCTGTAGGGTTTGCTCCATCAAACCCTTCTGCCTGCTGCCCCTCTTGGAATTAAGGTTGAATTGTAACCAGGAGGAATCACAGGCATTCCCTTACCCCCCAACACCGTACTCTAAGCTCCTGGTCTAGCAGCCCAGACCAAAATACTTGATGTAAGAAGGTATTCCAGGGTTGGGGTGACCTCTATATTAAAGCAGCAAAATCAACCCTTGCTGCCTGTTCTGGAGCTTCAGCTCAGGGACAGTTTCGGGGCTAACCTCCCCTTTGTCCACACTTTGTTACTATTTAAAAGAAAAAAAAAGCAGCTGTGAGTTTTGGCAGGGAGTTGGATCTCTGTAGGTTGCTCCATCAAACCTTTCTGCCTGCTGCTCCGCTTGGAATCAAGGCTGAATTGTAACCAGGAGGGTAAGGCATTCCCTTGCCCCCCAACACCGTACTCTAAGCTCATGGTCTAGCAGCCCAGACCAAAATACTTGATGTAAGAAGGTATTCCAGTGTTGGGGTGTTTATGGGCTCAGCTACAGCACTGATCTAAACACCCGTGGCGTCAAAATAAGGGATTACACAACCAGCAGATAGCAGAGTTGCTGTTTTGAGGATACTTTGGTTATCTGCACACAAATTGAGCCTTATTATGCCCCTTTTGGGAGCAAAGCCTGTGTTTTCCATTTTCATCTCATTTGTTTGTAAATTTAGTGTGCTCTTGAAATTCCCCAGGGATGATAACTATCCCCTCATCTCCTCTTCTTTTGGTCAGAGCTGAAGAATTGATAGGAGCCAGAAGTACCAATTGATGTTAATCTAGAACCACGAGAATATTTTTTTTCCAAAGCCAACTTTTGGAAATTAATGTTTCCTCCCCTTCCTCCTGATAATTACCTGAGTGTCAGAGAAAGCTGTGGGTGCTGAAGAGACTCTCCATAGTTATTGCAGTGAGCACATTTCTTCCCTGGTGTTCATACCACACGCAGGACAGGGAGTGGATCAGTCACATCCAGGAACCCTGCAGCAACAGAAACCAATGGGGAGGTTATTTTATTTTTCTTTAATGGATTTAGCATGTTTATTAGGAGGATCATAGAATCATAGAATCAGTCAGGGTTGGAAGGGACCACAAGGATTATCTAGTTCCAACCCCCCTGCCATGCCCAGGGACACTCTACCCTAGAGCAGGCTGCCCACAGCCTCTGCCAGCCTGGCCAAAAACACCTCCAGGGAAGTGGCCCCAAACCCTCCGTGGGCAACCCATTCCAGGCTCTCACCACTCTCATGCTCAACAACTTCCTCCTCACATCCAATCTGAATCTCCCCACCTCCAGCTTTGCTCCATTCCACCTAGTCCTGAGAGCCTAAAAAGTCCCTCCCCAGCTTTTTTGTAGACCCTTCAGATCCTGGAAGGCTACAAGAAGGTCCCCTGGGAGCCTCCTCTTCTCCAGCCTGCACAGCCCCAACTCTTTCAGGCTGTGCTCACAGCAGAGGTGCTGCAGCCCTCTGAGCATCCTCGGGGCCCTTCTCTGCACACCTCCAGCATCTCCACATCCCTCTTGTCNGCATGGCCACAACCCTCTTGTAATAGGGGCTCCAGAACTGGACGCAGTACTCCAGGTGGGGTCTCACCAGGGTGGAGTAGAGGGGGAGAATCACTTTCCTCTGCTCAGAGGGCTGCAGCACCTCTGATGTGAGCACAGACTGAAAGAGTTGGGGCTGTGCAGGCTGGAGAAGAGGAGGCTCCCAGGTGACCTTCTTGTGGCCTTCCAGAATCTGAAGGGGGCTACAGAAAAGTTGGGGAGGGACTTTTTTAGGCTCTGAGAGAGTGACAGGACTAGGGGGAATGGAGCAAAGCTGGGGGTGGGGAGATTCAGATTGGATGTGAAGAGGAAGTTGTTGAGCATGAGAGTGGTGAGAGCCTGGAATGGGTTGCCCAGGGAGATATTTGGGGCCAGATCCCTGGAGGTGTTTTTGGCCAGGCTGGCAGAGGCTGTGGGCAGCCTGCTTTAGGGTAGGGTGTCCCTGGGCATGGCAGGGGGGTTGGAACTGGCTGATCCTTATGGTCCCTTCCAACCCTGACTGGCTCTAGGAGTCCATGATTCTATGAAAATAAACAGCACTATGTAAATGCAGCTCTAGCCAAGCAATTCAAGCCTTGGTGCTGAAATGAGCTGCATTTCCAAATGTGTTTCCAGTACTTTGTTATATCCCAAGTATGTATCCTGTAGGGCAATCTCAGCCATTTTTCCTTACCAAGTTATTCTTGCCATGTCATATTATTGCTGAAACAGTTTTCAGAATGATTAGACTTTCGACAGGTTTGCAGAAGGATGTGTTCTCTACAGCCCTGAATTGACCATATTTTTCTCAGTCTCATGATTTTAGTTTGGACATTAGAGAAACATTATAGAAGCTCCCATTATCCAGCCACCTTTTATTGTGCCATTTCAGCTACAGCAGCTATGCATCTTCTTAGGCTCAGCAGGAACAAATCTCACTATCAGGCCAGGCTGGGGGAGGATGAGATTTGAGAGCAGCCCTGCAGAGAAGGACTTGGGGGGGCTGGTGGATGAGAAGCTGCACATGAGCCAGCAATGGGCACTTGCAGCTCAGAAAGCCAATGGCAGCCTGGGAGACATCTAAAGCAGCTTGGCCAGAGACTGAGAGAGGGGATTCTGCCCCTCTGCTCTGGTGTGACCTCACCTGGAGTGCTGTGTCCAACTATGGGGCCCACAACACGAGAAAGACATGGACCTGCTGGAGCTGGTCCAGAGGAGGCCACCAAGATGCTCAGAGGACTGCAGCAGCTCTGCTATGAGGACAGGCTATGAGAGTTGGGGCTCTGCAGCCTGGAGAAGGCTGCCAGGAGACCTTGGAGTGGCCTTCCAGTGCCTGAAAGGGGCCTACAGGAAGGCTGGGGTGGGACTATTCACAAGGTCTTGTAATGACAGGAGGGGGAGGAATGGGTTTAAAGTGCAGAGGGGAGATTGAAACTGGAAGGAAGTTGTTTGCAGTGAGGGTGGTGAGACACTGACACAGGCTGCCCAGGGAGGTTGTGGCTGCTCCCTCCCTGGAGGTGTTAAAGGCCAGGCTGGATGAGTCCTTGAGCAACCTGTTCTAGTGGGAGGTGTCCCTCCCTGTGGCAAGGGGTTAGAACTGGCTGAGCTTTGAGGTCCCTTCCAACCTAAACCATTCTGTTTCAGCTTTTTGGTGAGTTTGAGGTGTCTTGATGTGGAGCTGTCTGTGCAGGCTACACCAGTATCTCAGGGCTGGTTATGAGCTGCCTTTTTAACTTGGCTCTTGCTGTTTTGTGAGATGCTTAATGGGACAAGGTAATGTCAGTGCAGATGAGTTCACTTTTCCAGCCATCGTGGTGAACTCAAAACCCAGTGAAGTTGAAATACAGACTGGCTTGATTGCCATCATGCAATTTAACTCCAGGAGCTATTAAAATGCTGCTGGGTCATCCCACTTGCAGTTAGTGGCTCAGCTCAGGTGGCTGTAAACTTGCAGCACCACTGCTGAAGGCTTTCTTCAGGCAGCAGGTGTGGGTCACTCTGAGCCACAGGTTACAACCACCACACTGCTCACAGTCACATCTCAGAGTGGTAGGAGCCTCTTCCACTGAAAATTTTGATGTAAGGAAAAGCCAAGGCATGGTTTCAATTTTTGCACTTCAAGGTACATTTAGCTTTCTTCAGTAAATCATAATATTTCCCCCCAAAGGTGTGTTTCATTTTGCAAGCAGCCCCAGCTGATGGTGCAGTTGTGCAGAGGTTCCTGCTGTCAGGGTTACACAGCAAGAAGCTCTCAGCTTCTACTTTCTACTTCTTCCCATTGCTGTTTGCCTTTTGGCTTGGAGTATTCAACCCATTACAAGGTAGCATCACCATCATTGGAGGCATCACCATCCCTACCACTTTGGGGCATGATTTGGTCAGGCATTGGAACAGGCTGTCCTGGGAGGTAGTGGAGTCACCATCCCTGGAGCTGTTCAAGAAATGTGTGGACATGGCACTCTGGCATATGGCTTAGTGGCCATGGTTGGACTCAGTGATCTTAGAGATCTTTTCCAACCAAAACAATTCAATGATCCTGTGGTTTAATGGCCGTGGTGGTGTCAGGTCAATGGTTGGACTCAATGATCTTGGAGGTCATTTCCAACCAAAACGGTTCTCTGATTACCTCTACCCTTTTATCCCCTCAGGGACAAACACATTTTTCAAGACATGTGACTTAGCTTCATTCCTGGCTTAAGCAAACCTCAGACACAACAGAACACATCAGCATCCATCTGGAGACAGGCATGACCCTGGTTGGCTTTCTGGGCAGCAGTGTGCACTTGCAGCACAGAAAGCCAGCCAGATCCTGGGCTGCAGCAGGAACAGTGTGGCCAGCAGGTCGAGGAAGGTGATTCTCCCCCTCTGCTGTGCTCTGTTGAGAGCCCACCTGGAGTAGTGCATCCAGTGCTGGAGCCCCTGGGACAAGAGGGATGTGGAGATGCTGGAGGTGTGCAGAGAAGGGCCCCAAGGATGCTCAGAGGGCTGCAGCAGCTCTGCTGTGAGCACAGCCTGAAAGAGTTGGGGCTGTGCAGGCTGGAGAAGAGGAGGCTCCCAGGTGACCTTCTTGTGGCCTTCCAGGATCTGAAGAGGGCCACAGAAAAGCTGGGGAGAGACTTTTCAGGCTCTGAGGGAGTGACAGGACTAAGAGGAATGGAGCAAAGCTGGAGGTGCGGAGATTCAGACTGGAGGTGAGGAGGAAGTTGTTCACCATGAGAGTGGTGAGAGGCTGGAATGGGTTGCCCCTGCAGGGAGGGGTTTGGGGCCAGATCCCTGGAGGTGTTTTTGGCCAGGCTGGCAGAGGCTGTGGGCAGCCTGCTCTAGGGTAGGGTGTCCCTGGGCATGGCAGTGGGGTTGGAACTGTCTGATCCTTGTGATCCCTTCCAACCCTGACTGATTCTATGATTCTATGACCCATTCACAGTGGTGCCCAAACCATAGATATCCTTCAGACATCCCTATTAGGTAGGGAACCATTGCTGCTCCCAGTTCACCAACAGGGCAGTCAAGATGCAAGGGAAATAAATGATTTGACAGAAGGCTCCACGTAAACACAAGGAGAAACTTCTTCACTTTGAGGGTGGCAGAGCACTGGACAAGGCTGCCCAGAGAGGTTATGAAGTCTTTGTCTCTGGAGGCATTTCAAACCCACCTGGAGGTGTGCCTGTGTGATTTACTCAAGGTGACCTTACTCTAGCATAAACTCTACCATTCCAAGCCCTACCATTCTGATTTGTCCTAAATCATACAGTTTGTAACAAAGCCAGGAAGTGACTGCCAGGTTCCTCAGTATACCTAGATTTGTAACCCCAAGACAGACACGTTAAAACCTGCCGTTGATATTGTGTGGGCATCATCTGTCCAGATGTAAAAAATACATATTTATAAGCATTTTTTTAATTGAGTACATTTTTAGTTGCTGGATGAGGCCTTGAGCAGCTGAATCTAGTTCAAAGGCATCCCTGCCCGTGGCAGTGGGGTTGGAGTAGATCACAGTATCACAGAAACATCCAGGTTGGCAAAGCCAACCTATAAGCCTACTATACAAGATTCACCTTAAACCATATCTCCAAGCACCACATCCAAATCTTAAACACATCCAGGGTTGGTGACTGCCACCTCCCTGGGCAGCTCATTCCAATGCCTCACTACTCTCTCCATGAAAACCTTTTTCCTAATGAAAGCTTAGCTTGTTTCTGCTTAAACTCAGAAAGCAAATACTCAGGCACAAGGAATCACAGGATCACAGGATGTTAGGGGTTGGAAGGGACCCAAGGAGATCATCGAGACCAACCCCCCTGCTGATGTCCAATCTAAACCTCCCCAGGCTCAGCCTGAGGCCATTCCCCCTTGTTCTGTCTCCACAGTCTCAAAACTGCACCAGGGCAGGTTCAGGCTGGATGTTAGGAAGAAGTTCTACATGGAAAGAGTGATTGGCACTGGAATGGGCTGCCTGGGGAGGTGGTGGAGTCCCCATCCCTGGAGGTTTTTAAGAGGAGGCTGGATGAGGCACGTAGTGCAATGGGTTAGTTAATTAGAAGGATTAGGTGATATGTTGGACTCAGTGATCCTAGAGATCTCTTCCAACCTGGTTAATTCTGTGATTCTGTGATTCAATTACCTGTGAGACCAGCAGCAGCCTCAACACAACATAGCCAGCAGGTAGTTGTAGACAGCAGTGAGGTCTCCTCTATTCCAAAGTAACCAGCCTCAGCTCCCTCAGTTGCTGATGATCTCTTAAGATCCCTCCCAACCTAAGCCAGTCTGCCAGTCTATGATATAAAAGATTATAACAACAAAGCAAGCAAGTTCAATGAGTAGCATGGAAACAAAAAAGCAAACCCGGAGGGATGTGGGGGTTGGGGGTGTGGATGTGTGTGTGTGCTATAGATGGGAAACAGAAGCCTCTGACTAGGTCTTTGTAATTGCAAAGCAAAGTGTTTGCACAGAGATAAGGTTTTAACACGTATTAAATATTTTCCTCTGGCCATTATCAGGGAGAGTGTGGTCATGGCTAGATAAATTGGCTGGTAAAAGCAGTGGGGCTCGAATGCAGAGCAGAATGGTGAAAATGCAGGTTTGTCTCCCACCTCATTAACTTCTCGGGCAGAATAATATTTAAATATTTAAAAGAGGACATCTACACTGGCTTTTAATCAACTGACCACACTGCTGCAATTCCTTTGCTTAAAAATATGCATTGGAAAATGTAGCAGCCCTCTTCCATCAGGGGTATTCATTCACTTAATAGTCTCTGATTGTTATTGATTTGACAGCGATTAGTCCTAAATTGATGCTGCTGAGGAACTGACCTCACATCCTTTGAATTCCCTTTAACTGAGATCAGTGGCCACAGAGCTACAGAGAACTGCAGGGGAAATGCTGCTGTGCTTTGGTGGTTTTCTCCTGGTCTGGCAAGAAGGAAACCCTGTGCCTTACAATCCTGTCCTCCTCCTCTTTGTTTTTCAGATTGTTTACTCATCTCCCTGTAAAAGTAATCCCATCACACGCCTTCGAAGGACTCCGAGATGCTTTTGTCATGTAAGTTGACAACATTTGCCATGGGCTTGTCCTTAATTTCATGGAATGTCCTTAATGGAATGAACTCAACATCAGTAAGCAATGTGCACTTGCAGCCTATATACTGGGCTGCATCAGAAGCAGTGTGGACAGCAGGATGAGGGAGGGGATTCTGCCCCTCTGCTCTGCTGAGATTCCCACCTGGAGTATTGTGTCCAGTTCTGCTGCCCCCAGCATAAGAGAGACATTGAGCTGCTGGAGCAGGTCCAGAGGATGCCCTGAAGATGAACTTCCCCTATGGGGACAGGCTGATAGACTTGGGGTTATTCAGCCTGGAGAAGGGAGTGCCCAGTGCTCTGGGAACCTTCCAGTCAAGAAGGTGCCCCTTGTGTTGAGGTGGAACCTGCTGTGCTGCAGCTTCCATCCATTGCTCCTTGTCCTATCCCAGGGACCAGTAAGCAGAGCCTGTCTCCCCAGCTCCTGATCCCCAGCCCTCAGATATTTATAAACACTGATTAAATCTCCTCTCAGTCTTCTCTTCTCCAGACTAAGCAGCCCCAGGTCCCTCAGCCTCTCCTCATCAGGCAGTGCTGCAGTCCCCTCAGCATCCTTGCAGCCCTTCCCTGGACCTTCTCCTCCAGATCCCTGTCCCTTTTCAACTGGGGAGCCCAAAACTGAAGGCAGTATTCAAGATGAGGTCTCCCCAGGACAGCACAGAGAGGGAGGAGAACCTCCCTTGATCCACTGGACACACTCTTCCTAATACACCTCAGGATCCCATTGGCCTTCTTGGCCACAAGGGCACATTGCTGTGCCATGGATGTTCTCCACCAGCACTCCCAAGTCCTCTCCACAGGGCTGCTCTCCAGCAGATCACCTCTCAGCCTGTACTGATGCAGTTTCTTATTCCTCCCCAGGTAAACTTCTTATAACTCTCTTCACTGGTGAGAAATACTTAGTGCATCAGATCTTAAAATATGTATTGGTTGATACCTAATTTATTTAGGGGGCAGGAAACCTCCTCTGTGGTGCATTCCTGAAGGGTAAGACTTGACAGATGAGGATAATGCAAATGTCTGAATAGGCTCAGCTGGGGTGGTTTAGCTTTTAGTGCCCATTGGTTAAACAACATTGGCTGAATTATAAACTTCAGTGCTGCTGAAGCTCTGGCAAGTAGAAAATAAGCTAAGTCCTGCTGCACCTAATCCACTGCAATGAAGTACCATGGGACCATCCAGTGGTGCTGTATTCTTGCACTCACTTTCATCTTAATGAATAATGACAACTTCAGCATTTTCAGCTGGGAGACCAACCTCAATCTAACAGTTTCTCCCACCTCTGTGACTAGAGGCTAAACTTTCCCACACTGCACATGCCTGCTATTATTCACAGAGAGGCTTCTGTGCATTGACATTTCCCCTTTCATAAAGAGCATTTAATTCATTTCTTTGTGTCCTTTTAATGCATCTCCCCACGTTAGCAGTATAAAAATCAATGCCTTCGTCTGAAGTAAATCTATGGAATGCTTCATAACTTCCTTCAAGTTCAGTGTTCCTTTGAAAAATGCATACCTTTAAATGATCAATCTCTAAATCATCTATTTGGGCAACTCATCACCATCTGCAAATCAGATGATTAATTGTTCTCATGGCCATCAGCTGTTCCAGCATATGGAAATGGTTAAGTCAGCTGCAGGCAGGATGGACCTGGAGTGTGTCCAGATTTCATAGAGAAAGGCAACAAAGCTGGTGAAGGGTCTGGAGATCAAGGCTTATGAGGAGCAGCTGAGGAAACTCTTTAATCTGGAGTAGACTTGAGAGGACACCTCACTGCTCTCTATGACTACCTAAAAAGAGGATGCAGGTTCTTTCTGGAAGAAGTTCTACATGGAAAGAGTGATTGCCCATTGGAACAGGCTGCCCAGGGAGCTGCTGGAGTCACCATCCCTGGAGGTGTTTAAGAGGAGGTTGGATGAGGCACTTAGTGCCATGGGGTTAGTTAATTAGAAGGGTTAGGTGATAGATTGGACTCGATGATCCTAGAGGTCTTTTCCAACCTGGTTAACTCTGTGATTCTGTGCAATGAGGTGTGTGTGGGTCTCTCTCCTCCTCAGCATCAAGTGATAGAACAAGAGGAAATAGCCTCAAGTTGCAGCAGAACTGAAAGAGTTGGGGCTCAGACTGGGGAAGAGAAGGCTCCAAGAAGACCTTAGAACTATGTTTTAATATCTGAAGCATGGAGATCTTGTACTTGTTAGCTCCTGCAAGCACTAAAGGTTTACTCTTGTATGGAGAAAAATGTTTGTCTCCTTTGTGGCCTGAGGGTAGGGAAGCTGTAAGCTGTGTAAAGAGCTTAGAGCTACAATGCACTGTCTGAAGGGGACCTACAGGAAGGCTGGGGGGGGACTGTTTAGAAGGGCTTGGAGTGATAGGACAAGGGGCAATGGTTTGAAAGAGGAGCAGGGGAGATTTAGGTTGGACATCAGGAGGAAGTTCTGCACAATGAGAGTAGTGAAATATTGGAACAGGCTGCCCAGGGCTGTGGTGAAGGCCTATTCCTGGAGACATTCAAGATCAGGCTTGATGTGTCCCTGGGCAGCCTGGAGATGTTCCTGCTGACTGGAAAGAGATTGGACAAGATGAGCTTTGAGAGTCCTTTCCAACCCCATGCAATCCATGAATCTTGACTTAGTAACAGTGTAGGAAGCACTGCGGACATTATCTACAGCATCACTCATGCAAGCAAACAAACAGTCCAGCTTAGCAAAGCAGGACTAACAATAGGAGCAAAAGGCTCCCAGGTGTGAGGTTCCTTCTGGTTACTTAAGTGTGAAGATACTTCATAGAATCCTAGAATGGCTTAGGTTGGAAGGGACCTCAGAGGTCATCTACTCCAACTGCCCTACTGTGGGCAGAGATGCCTCCCAACTAGACTTGGTTGCCCAAGGCCTCATCCAACCTGTTCTTAAGCACCTCCAGGGAGGAGGCATCCACAACCTGCCTGGGCAAACTATTCCAGAGTCTCAGCACCTTTGTATCAAATAAGATTCAATCTAACCCTACTCTCCCTCAACTTCATGCCTGCCTGTTTCGTTGCAGTGAAATCTCACAGAGCGACTCCCTGGAGAGGATAGAAGTGAGCGCCTTTGACAGCCTCCCTGCCCTGGCTGAAATGTGAGCATCACTTCAGAGAGAGTCACCAAGGAGGAAACTGTCTGATGAGAAGTATTCTTGGACCAAACCTTTCTCTTTTGCTTCAGTTAGCTTTGGTCTAGATCTGTGATGAGAAACTTTGCCTTGCCAAAGTACCATGTAAAATAGGGAGCCCCCATTAAGGTCTAGCCTTGGAGGTTGAAATCATACAAAGCCATCCGTGCCCACAGTCAGAGACTCATAGAATGGTTTAGGTTGGAAGGAACCTCAAAGCTCATCTCCTACCATAGGCAGTGACACCTCCCACTAGAACAGGTCACTCAAGGCCTCATCCAACCTGGCCTGCAACACCTCCAGGGAAGGAGCAGCCACAACCTCCCTGGGCAACCCGTTCCAGTGTCTCACCACCCTCACTGCAAAGAACTTCTTCCTAGAATCCCGTTTCAATCTGCCCTCTTCCAGTTCAAACCCATTCCTCCTCACCCTGTCATTACAAGGCTTTGTCAGTAGTCCCTCCCCAGCCTTCCTGTAGCCCCCTTTCAGATATTGGAAGGCTACTCTAAGGTCTCCTGGCAGCCTTCTCTTCTCCAGGCTGCAGAGCCCCAACTCTCATAGCCTGTCCTCAGAGCAGAGCTGCTGCAGCCCTCTGAACATCTTTGGTGGCCTCCTCTGGACTGGCTCCAACAATATCCATATCCTGCTTGTGCTGGGGGTTGCAGAGCTGCAGACAGTGCTGCAGGTGGGGTGTGAGGAGAGCAGAGCCAAGGGGCACAATCCCCTCCCTTGCCCTGCTGCCCGCAGCTGCTCTTGCTGCAGCCCAGCACACAGTTGCTGTCTGGGCTGCACTCACACTGCAGCCTCATGCTGAGCTTTGCATCACCCCAGACCTCCAGGTCCTGTTCCTCAGGGCTGCTCTCAGCCATTCCCTACCCAGCCTGGATTTGTGCTTGGGATTGCATCTACCCAGGTACAGGACCTTACACTTGTCCCAATGCTTTCAGCTGAGCTCAGTGGCAGGAGCAGGGCTCTTCATCTACTTGCAGCACCATCAAGCTTTCTGAACAGAGAAATATTTTGAGATGACAATAGGTAAGGAAAAAAAAAATCTTCCTTTTTGAGGAGGAGGATTTAAATACAGCTGCTTAGTATGCAGAGCACTTCCTCTGAGTGCTAAAATATTACTCAAACAGAACATGTACTGATTTTAAACTTGACCTGCACAGGCATCTGAGAGAGAGAGAGGCAAGTTAAAAGCAATGAATAGGAGAATGCTCTGAAATATTTAGTGAAATTGGAAACTATAAATCTGGTTCAATATCTCATTACTGCTGCTTTTTTTTTCCCCCACATAGCATGATCAGTTAGAGGCTTAAAAATGGTGCAACTGGGTGAGGACAAATCCATCTTTTTTTTTTTGCTCCTTTTATGTGAACTCCATTGAAGCCAGTTACTCACATAAGCCAGAGATGCACATCTATCCAGCTCTGGCTAAATCCAACTTCCACAACCATCAGTGGTGGGTTTTAGGGAAGGAACAAAAGGATTGACCCCATGCATTCACCTTCAGAGAATGGTTAGGTTGTCCTTTGCCTGTCTTCCAAAACCAACAAACCATGCAAGACTAGGAAAGATCTGCAGGAGACTAGCAAGAAAACCTCTGTGAATCTTGAATCACAGGATTAACTGGGTTGGAAAAGACCTCTAAGACCATCGAGTCCAACCTATCACCCAACACCTTCCAATCAACTAAACCAGGGAACTAAGTGCCTCATCCAGCCTCCTGTTAAACATCTCCAGGGATGGTGACTCCATCACCTCTCCAGGCAGCCCATTCCTATGCCAATCACTCTCTCTGCCAAGAGCTTCTTCCTAACATCCAGCCTGAACCTGCCCTGGCACAACTTGAGGCTGTGTCCTCTTATTCTGTCACTGGGTGCCTGGGAGAAGAGCTCAGCCCCACCCGGCTACAACCTCCCTCCAGGTAGTTGGAGACAGCAATGAGCTCTGCCCTGAGCCTCTTCTCCAGGCTGCACACCCCCAGCTCCCTCAGCCACTCCTCACAAGGCTGTGCTCCAGCCCCCTCAGCAGCCTTGGTACCCCTCTCTGGACACCTTCCAGCACCTCAGCATCTTAAATTGAGGGACAAGACATGTAAACACCCTGTAGAAACACAAGCAGGGAGCAAGTGGTTTAAAACAGCTGTTACCTCTCCTAGACCCTACCTGGAATACTGCACCCAGTTCTGGTGCCCCAAACATAAGAGGGACATGGAGGTGCTGGAGAGGGTTCAGAAGAGGCTGCAAAGATGATCGGAGGGCTGGAGAACTTCCCCTAAGGGGACAGTCTGAGGGAACTGGAACTGTTCAGCCTGGAGAAAGGAAGGCTCCAGTGAGGCCTTAGAGCAGCCTTCCAGTACCTGACAGGAGGTTTAGACTGGACATAAGGAAGAAGAGTGATTGGCATTGAATGGGCTGCCACAGGAGGTGGTGGAGTCCCCATCCCTGGAGATGTTTAAAAGGAGATTGCATGAGGCACTTAGTGCCATGGTTTAGTTAATTAGAAGGTGTTGGGTGATAGGTTGGACTCGACGATCCCAAAGTTCTTCTCCAACCTGGTTAATTCTTTGATTCTGAAGCCTTACAGGGATGCCCTTTGTTGGGGTTGCAGCTTTGGAGAGGAGCACAAGTCACATCCACAGGAGCAAAAGTTTTCTCATAGAACTTGTGAGTACGTTATCTTGATTGTTTTGCAAGCATTGTTCTCATCATGCTGCTAGAGGTCTGCAGTTCAAACCACAGTAAGAGTTCAATGGATGCATTCTAGATTTGATTTGTAGAGGTTTAGCAGACAGTTAAAGAAGCCAAACTGAAGTAACCAAAGGATTCTAACTGTGCAGCTTTACCAAATTCCTGAGGCCATGTATCACTTGGAAAGAGCTGAGCAATTTGATGCCCATGGTATTGTAAAGCAGGGAACAGGTCTGCTTGGTTAACTAGATAATGTTGATGGGTAGGAATATGTTAAGCTTAGACTGATCCTAATGCCTGATTAGAAATGGCACTTAGTGCCATGGGTTAGTTAATTAGAAGAGTTAGGTGATAGGTTGGACTCAATGATTCTAGAGGTCTTTTCCAACCTGGTTAATTCTGTGGTGAGACACCGGAACAGGTTGCCCAGAGAGGTTGTGGATGTCCCCTCCCTGGAGGTATTCAAGACCAGGCTGAATGAGGCCTTGAGCAGCCTGGTGTAATGTGAGGTGTCCCTGCCCATGGCAGGAGGGTTGGAACTGGATGATCTTCTATGTCCTTTCCAAGCCAAACCATCCTATGAATTTATAAATCTCCAAGGGGTGATAAAGAGGGAGAGATCATTGTGGGGCAAGGACAAGGCATGCACAGATGTGCTCAGAGCTCAGGCTTGGTGCTCAGCCTCACCTCCAAGATCACCTGTTGGAGGCTCAGTCATCGTGGTAAAGCAGCAGCTCACTGTGCTAGGTAAGCCACACACCCAGAGCACTTAACCCAAAAGACCTGGCAGATGACACCAAAACCAGCAGGATATCCATAACAAACCAGCTCAGCTCAGGATTCAGGAGCTGTTAACCTTCTGTCAGCTACCCAACAATGGCAGATCCATTTTATTTCCAGGAGTGCTGCAGAATGCACTGGGGGTGTACTTGTGGAAAAGCCTTTTGCCATGTTCTGCACCTGACTGTCTCCTGACAAGGCCAACCACAGAATTCAGGACTATCCCAAATGCATGACAATTAGAAAGTAATATATGTTTTTTTTCTTTCCTCATTACAGACTAATCCTGAATACAAAAAATCTATTGCACATCGAGGATGGAGCATTCAGAAACCTCCCAAGGCTAAAATACTTGTAAGAAAGTTCTGCTTCTTTTCTATTTGCCTTTTCCTTTCTTTTTTTTCCTCTCTGAAAGAGCAGATAAACTGCAGAAAGGAGTAGAAGGAAAGAAGTTTCTCATGCATTACAGTACACCAGAAGTACATGCATCACTTACAATAGCTTTAACGTGCAGCTGACCAACCAACTGCAGCATCTTTCAACAGGCAAAAAAAAATAAAGTAACCCAAGGCAGAGCAGTAATGGACAAAACAGTGTTAAAGTCAGCAAATCAATTCTGCTAAATGCTTATTTCCAGGCCAAAGCCTTCAGACTGTGCAAAAAAGGCAACTAAAACCTCTTCTGTAGGCTTAATGTAGAGACAATGCATGTTGCTTGTCCAGAATGCTGCTTGAAGATGCCACAAAAGTTAGTTTTTTATAGGCTTTACAAGCACAATTGGAGCCTAATTAACAATTACGATATTTGGGCCAAACCCCAAACACAAATCTAGGCTGAGAGCTAAGTGAGTTGAGAGTAGCCCTGAAGAAAAACACTTGGGGGTATTGATTGATGAGAAGCTCCCCAGGAGCCGGCAGTGCCCTCATGCAGCCCAGAAGGCAGCTGTGTGCTGGGCTGCAGCCAGAGGAGTGTGGGCAGCAGGGCAAGAGAGGGGATTCTGCCCCTTGACTCAGCTCTGCTGAGACTACACCTTGACTACTGTGCCCAGTTCTGGTGTCCCCAGCATAAGGATGACACAGAGATGCTGGAGTGAGTCCAGAGGAGAGCCACAAAGATGATGCAAGGGCTGGGGCACCTCCAGGTTAGGCTGAAGGAGCTGGGGTTATCCAGCCTGGAGAAGACTCTGAGTGGGACCTTAGAGCTGCCTTCCAATACCTACATACCTCTTCCCTCCGCCCCCACCCTTTTGGGGGTTTGAAGGGTGAGGGAGGGGTAGAAGGG
>VWZI01015957.1:0-36467 GCA_013396835.1 Psilopogon haemacephalus | reverse complement strand
GGGGGAAGGTGGGGGTGGGGTTGATGGGATGGGGATGGGGTTAAGAGGAGAGGGGAGGAAGGAGTTGGTGGGATGGGGGTGGAAGGGGAAGGGTTGGGGAAGGCTTCAGAGGGACTTTTCATAAGGGTCTCTAGCAACAGGACAAGTGGGAATGGATTGAAGCTGAGGGAGAGTAGATTGAGACTGGATCTTAAGAAGCAGTTCTTCAGTACAAGGGTGGTGAGACTCTGCAATAGGCTGCCCAGAAAGGTTATGGGTGCCCCCTCCCTGGAAATGTTTAAGGCCAGGTTGGATGAGGCTTTGGGCAAGCTGAGAGGCATCCCTGCCTGTGGCAGGGGGTTGGAGTAAGTGATCTCTGATGTCCCTTCCAATCTAAGCCATTCTAGGATTGATATGCCACATATCTTTTTAATGCATTGCTGAAATTGCACCTGCAGAGCTGCCTCCTTGCCTCCCCTCTGGTAATATTTCCTCTGGTAAAAAGGAATTCTGCTTTTCTCTTAGGAGCATCTGCAACACTGGGATAAGACAATTTCCAGACCTGACACAGATATTCTCCTTAGAAGCCCACTTTATTTTGTAAGTAGAGGCTCAATCTACCCCAGCCTGGAGCCTTTTCTCTCTCGTTCCTGACCATTGCCAGCACCACCTTTTTTTCTTTTCCTCCTCTAGGGAGCTCTGCGATAACCTGCGCATGACAACCATCCCCCAAAACGCTTTCCAGGGGATGAGCAACGAATCGCTGACGCTGTGAGTACCCTGACGTTAGCTGCAGCTCCCCCTGCCTGCGTAACACTTCTGCTTCAAGTCAGCAGGCTGACTTCGGAAGCATCTTGAAGTTAAGCCCCGTAAAATATATGTCTGTATGCTGAGTTTGGTTTGAAAGGCTCAGGAAATAAAGCAGCGTCCCTCAAGCTGCAGAGCAGAAATTTACCCCAGAGCTAACTTCACTTGGGAAAGGAAAGAGGAGGAGGAATCCAAATCCTTATCTTCCACCCAGTGTTGTTTTTCAAAACACCATCAACAAAACTCCAAAAGGCTGTGCTGGAGCCAAAATCTCTCTCCTCCCCTCAGGGATGTGGTTTCTTGAAATAGACCTTTCAGGGACAAACCAGACTGATACCACTGATGAGCTTCAGCTGCACAGGGTCTCTGAGCAGGAGAAAGGGAGAGAAGAAACTGGTGCAGAGTACTGCTGCTTGTCCTTCCCCTGATTTCTGCTGACTCACTTTATTCCTGTGAAGTCTCCACGCCCCAGGCTTTCCTTTTTAGCAAACTCTGAGTTCTTTGCTACAGCCACCTGTGAGACTGGAGGGGTAGAATCACAAAATGTTAGGGGTTGGAAGTGACCTCAAAAGATCACTGAGTCCAACCCCCCTGCTAAAGCCTAGAGTAGGTTACACAGGAGCATCCAGGCAGGTTTTGAATGTCTCCAGAGAAGGAGACTCCACAACCTCTCTGGGCAGCCTGCTCCAGGGGTCTGCCACCCTGACAGTGAAAAGCTCCAGCTTGCACCCATTGCTCCTTGTCCTACCATTGGACATCAAGGAGCAGAGCCTGGCTCCATCCTCTCGACACTACCATTCACATAGTTCTATTCATACACAAGTTATGACATTGAAATAATACTGGAAACACGAACTTAGTATCACAAAATGAATTTTCTCAATGAAATCAGACCCATGGGTTCCTAATGAAGGAAAAAAGTTGGACTTCAGCTGCAGCAGGGCCTTTAGGATGGGCAGTCAAGAACTTAGGGTACCACCAAGTGCCTCTTCAGAGCCCAGGGGACAGAAATGTTTCCACAGCACAAATCAAGCCTGGCATCAGCACTTTGGAGGAGCTGATAGCTGAGGGACTGACTGCAAGATGATGCACAACTCAGCCCTGCCTCTCCATAAAACTGAGTAGGTGGCTGCTGGAACAGTCAGTTCATAGACTGGTTTAGGTTGGAAGGGACCATAAAGATCACCTAGTTCAAATTCCCTGCTATGAGGATGGACACCTCCTGTTCGACCAGGTTGCTCAAGGCCTCATCCAATCTGGCCTTGAACACCTTCAGGGAGGGGGCATGCACAACCTCCCTGGAGAGCCTGTTCCAGTCTCTCACCACCCTCACTGGGAAGTATTTCTTCTCATCTCCAGTCTAAATCTGCCCTATTCAAGCTTCAATCCATTCCCTTTCATCCTGTCACTACAAGCCTTTGTAAAAAGTCCCTCCACAGCTTTCTTGGGGTACTAGAAGGCTGCTCTCTGGAACCTCTGGAACTTTCTCCAGGCTGAACAGCCCCAACTCCCTCAGCCTATCCCCATGGGGTGTAGTGGGGGTGTGCTGCAGCCATATGATAATCTTCATGGCCTCCTTAGGACCTTCTGCAGCCCAGCAGCACTCTGCAGGCTTTGGAGCTGCTTTTTGTGTGACACTTCTCTACCACCCCATGCAGTTTTCTGTTTACACATACTGACATCACAAAATCCAGGTCGTCTGCAGGAAGTTATCTGTGTGCCAGGAGCTTACCTGGATTATGAGCTTTTGTTTGTGGATCTCAGCCCAAGGTAGACACACATAAGCCCCTCAGAGGGAGGGATCCATCATAAAAGCAAAAGTTCTTTTTAAGAGGAAGGTGATTAGGGAATTTGAGCTGCAATTTTAGTGTTAACCTAAGTCATGCAATAGTCACCTTTGCTCTCATCCCTCTAATCATTAAATGCAGCATTAAGATTGTCCAGGGAGATTGTGGATGCTCCCTCCCTGGAGTTGATTAAGGCCAGGCTAGATGAGGCTTTGAGCAACCTGCTCTAGTGAGAGGTGTCCATGCCCATGGCAGGGGGGCTGGAGTTAGATGATCTTCAAGGCCCCTTCCCATCCAAACCATTCTATCGATCTGTGAGTCTAGAATCTGTAGTGCATAACATGACCTCATCTTTTCCAAATCTTTTCCCTCTCCACCTTTTTTTCCCTCCAATACTCAGCAAACTGTATAAAAATGGATTTGAAGATATCCACAGCCATGCCTTCAATGGGACAAAGCTCAATCAACTGTAAGTATGCTTCCCCCCCCTCAGGATATTTTGCAGGCAGTAAATAGCATAGTAATATAGTAATACAGAGAATAAGTAATAGTTGAAATACAGTCAAAGGTTCTTCCTTCAGCTTCACTGGCTCTGCCTTTGTATTTCCTCAGAGCCATTAGGAAGGGGCATGCTTCAGCCTTGCTCCAACTCACTGACCCTGCATCACATCCTGCTTTTCCTGAAACACCATCCCTGACTTTTGAGGAGAAAAGTTCATCATTTTCCATCAAATGTACTAAGTTCTTAAACTTAGCAGCAAAAGTGGAAAGCTTGAAACAGCAGCCCAAATCAAGGAACCTACATTCTACCTCTGGAAACATCAAATAGTTTGCAATTCATTTGCATGTTGCTCTGGGACTTAGCCTCTTGGTTTGGGCTAAACTTGTGTTGCATTTTTGTGTGCTGCTGGTTGTCCTGGCTGAAGTTAGAAGAAACTGGAAATAATCAGAATTTAAGCGTAGGTGATAACTCCAGTACCTGAAAGGGGCCTACAAGAAAGCTGGGAAAGGACTTTTTACAAAGGTTTGTAGAGATAGGATGAGAGGGAATTGATTGAAGCTTGAAGAGGGCAGATTGAGACTCCAAGACATTCTTTGCAGTGAGGGTGGTGAGACACTGGCACAGGTTGCCCAGGGAGGTTGTGGATGCCCCTTCCCTAGAGGTGTTCAAAGCCAGGTTGGAGGAGGCCTTGAGCAACCTATTCTAGTGGGAGGTGTCCCTGCCTATGGCACAGGGGGGTTGGAACTGGCTGAGCTTTGAGGTCCCTTCCAACCTAAGCCATTCTATGAAACAAAAAGTTATTTTACCGTACAGAAGTAAAGAGAGTTATGTAATGCCAGGACGAGGGGGAATGGGTTCCAACTGGCAGAGGGGAGATTTAAACAGGATGTTAGGAGGAAGTTCTTCACAGTGAGGGTGGTGAGACACTGGCACAGGTTGCCCAGGGAGGTTGTGGATGCCCCTTCCCTAGAGGTGTTCAAAGCCAGGTTGGAGGAGGCCTTGAGCAACCTATTCTAGTGGGAGGTGTCCCTGCCTATGGCACAGGGGGGTTGGAACTGGCTGAGCTTTGAGGTCCCTTCCAACCTAAACCATTCTATGATTCTATGTTTGATTCCACAGAATCCTGAAGGATAACAAGAACCTCAGGCGGATACACAACGATGCCCTGAGAGGGGCCACAGGACCAGATGTCCTGTAAGTACCCCACACTCCATCACCTGGGTTTGTTGACGTCCCATGGGAGCAGAGCCATGCTGCCTTGGCTGCATCCTCGCAGCAAACCAGGCCTTTGAGTCTGGAAGAAAGCTTCATCTCTTACCCTCTGCCTCTAAAATGGAAATACATCTACGAGATGCCATGAAATATGCCTCTGCTATCAGGACAGGCTGAGGGAGCTGAGGTTGTTCAGCCTGGAGAAGAGGAGGTTCCCAGCTGACCTTATTGTGGCCTTCAAGTATCTGAAGGGGGCTACAGAAAAGCTGGGGAGGGACTTTTTAAGCTATCAGGTAGGGACAGGACCAGGGGGAATGTTGGGGAGATTCAGATTGGATGTGAAGAGGAAGTTGTTGAGCAGGAGAGTGGTGAGAGCCTGAAATGGGTTGCCCAGGGAGGTGGTTTGAGGCCACATCCCTGGAGATGTTTGCAGCCAGGCTGGCAGAGGCTGTGGGCAGCCTGATCTAGGGTAGGGTGTCCCTGTGCATGGCAGGGGGGTTGGAACAGGCTGATCCTTGTGGTCCCTTCCAACCCTAATTCTGTTCTATTCTAAGTGGGAGAGGGGGCTAAACATGACACCTGGGGGCAGGTCAGGCCACTCCCTGGGAGAAGTCAGGTGTCCCTGCCCATGGCAGGGGATTGGAACTAGATGATCCTTGTGGTATCTTCCAACTGAATGATTCTATGATTCTAAGACTTTGAGGGGACCTTAGAGCTCCCTTCCAATACCTGAAGGGATCCTACAGGAAGGCTGGAAACAGACATTTGATGAGGGTGTCTAGAGACAGGACAAGCAGAGCCAAAGCAGGTTTAGACTGGGTCTTAGAAGAGGCTCTTCAATATGAAGGTGGTGAGACTCTGGAATAGGTTGCCCAGAATGATTTTGGATGTCCCCTCCCTGGGGCTGTTCAAGGCCAGATTGGCTGTGGCCTTGAGCAGCTGAGTCTAGTTGAGAGGCATCCCTGGCCACGGCAGGGAGGTTGGAGCAGATGATCTCTAATGACCCAACCTGGGCCATTCTGTGCCCCCATGAAATGGCAGGGTGGAAGGAGGCTCAGTCTGCAGCATGCCAAATGCTTATCAGCCAGTTCTAGCATTGCCATTGACCTCCACCTCTTAGATATTTTGGCCTTTACTTTATCTGCATCTGATCCTCTCTCTCCTTCTCTTGTGCTTTATATTCTGGCACTGCAAGCTAAGCTCTCTGGGTAGAGTAACTATGATTTTTACTATTTATTATTTTCCAGTTTGGTTATAAAAGTGCACCAGCAGGCTGCATGCTGTGTTGAATAAAAACACATTATTATCATCCTCATGCTTTATTAACCAAGTGCTGCCTGGCTGGCTGCACTGGATGTGACTCCACACAGGAAAACACAATGGGTGGTTCTGTAAACAGCACTCTCTGCCACTCTGCTGCTTTCACTGCTGCCTTACAGTACATGGCATTACTAATGCTGCTCTCACAGTTACAGCCTTTCCCCCCCTGGTTAATGACCTACCACTGAAAATCTGTGGCTGTGTTGATGGCCTTTCCTCACACAAACAGCCCTCTGTTGTTACTCTAACCCAAACTGCTTAAAGTTTGTCCTGGCAATGAATTCTTTTGAAGTGTTTCACAGGCTCACAGGATGTCAGGGGTTGGAAGGGACCCAAATTGATCATGGAGTCCAACCTCCCTGGCCAGAGCAGGACCAGATAATCTAGTTCAGGTCACAGAGTTCTGCGTCCAGATGGGCCTTGAAAGCCTTAGTTAAAAACCATTTAATTAAAACACCTAAACCAGCCCTTCAGATTTAAACAGAGAGATAGGATGGTGGCCAGGCTGCTAGCCTGCTGAAGAGTCCCATTCACCCACTTCCTCTCCATTTCTCCAGCCTAAATCGCATCCTAGGCTACCTCAAAAGTTGCATGACCAGAAGACCAAGAGAGGTGATTCTGCCCCTCTACTCTACTCTGGTGAGACCTCACCTGCAGTACTGTGTCCAGCTCTGGGGCTCTCAACACAAGAAGGACATGGAGCTGATGGAGCAGGTCCAGAGGAAGGCCACAAAAATGATCAGAGTGCTGAAGCACCTCTCCTGTGAAGACAGACTGAGGGAGTTGGTGCTGTTCAGCCTGGAGAAGAGAAGGCTCCAGGGAGATCTTACAGTGTCCTTCCAGTACCTGAAGGGGGAAAGCTGGGGAGGGACTTTTTACAAACACTTGTAGCACTATAAAAAGGGGCAGTGGTTTTAAACTAGGGCAGGATAGGTTTAGATTGGACACTGGGAGGATGTTTTCCATATTCAGTCATGAAATACTGGAAGAGGCTGCCCAGGAATGGGGCTGAAGCCCCATCCCTGGAGACAGTCAGTGTGAGACTTGATGGGGCTCTAAGCAACCTGATCTAGTTGCAGATGTTCTTGCTTGCTGTAGGAGGGTTGAAAAGTCCCTTTCAACCCACGGCATTCTAAAGAGCCATCCCTCACTCCATGAACAGTGGTTTGTAAATAGGGAGGGTCAAGGCACAGCCCCTGGAGCAGTGGGGTTTGGTTTCCCCAGGCCAAAGAGAACTCTTTGCCCCACTGGGTTTTCTGGGCCACAGGCAAGCTCTTACCCTGCTGCTCTGTAGTTTCACAGACCAGTTTCTGAGCTGGGCATCAGGTGCTGAGGCAGCTTTGGAGATTCAGAGCTTGGTGAAACACCAAGTCACTGTTCCCCTACAATGCTCTGGTGGCATATTGACAGACATAAAAAGGAAGAATGCTCTCTCTGTTTCACAGGGATATTTCCTCCACAGCACTGGAGTCCCTGCCTAGTTATGGGCTGGAGGCCATTCAGGTTTTAAACGCGACATCATCTTACTCCTTGAAGAGGCTCCCACCCCTGGAGAAATTCAGCAGCCTTCTGGAAGCTGTCCTAACTTATCCAAGCCACTGCTGTGCCTTTCGAAACCTAAGGACTGAAAAGTAAGTGCAAACAGGACAATGTTGTGCTGGGCTAATTCAGAAGCTCCAAAAGGGCAATTCTGCTCTATTCAGCTCACGAGCTTTGATGGTCCTTCCAGTTGGAAGGATGCTGTGGTGTGTAGCAGCAAGGCCTTGCACAAAACAACAGTTCTCTGCTAAAGCCAGGAAAATGATCTGTTTGTTTTAGAACAGAAGTGGAGCCCATGCTGTGCCCAGCATCTTACAGCTGGAATTTTAGAATAAAGTTTGCTTAAAGCTTCTATTTTCAGCTTCACAGGTTGCATCGGGTTGGAAGGGACTATCAAAGGTCATCTTCTCCAAGCCCCTTGCACTCAGCAGGGACACCTCTAACTAGATCAGATTGCCCAGGGATGCATCAAGGCTGACCTTGAATGTCTTCTGGGCTGGGCCTCCACCACAGCCCCAGGCAACCTGTTCCATTATGTCACCACTCTCACTGTGCAGAATTTCCTCCTGCTGTCCAGCCTAAATCTCCCCTGCTCCACTTTCAAGCCATTGCCCCTCATCCTACCACCACAAGCCCTTTCAAACGGTCCCTCCCCAGCCTTCCTGTAGGTCCCCTCAGATACTGAAATGTAGCTCTGTGGTCTCCCTGGAGCTTTCTCTTCTCCAGGCTAAGCCCCAGCTCCCTCATCCTGTCTTCATAGGAAAAGTGCTCCAGCCCCTCTGGATCATCCTTGTGGCCCTCCTCTGTAACCCCCCCCAGCAGGTTCACATCTCTCTTGTGTTGTGGTCCCCTTAGCTGGACCCAGTACTCCAAGTGAAGACATCCAAGATCAAACCTGATGTGGCTTTGGGCAACCTGATCTAGTTGGAGATGTCTCTGCTGACTGCAGGGGAGTTGGACAAGATGACCTTTGAGGGTCCCTTCCAACCCAATGCAATCTGTGAGTAACCAAGTGGAAAGACCATACTCACACTCCCCACTAGGTGCTACCTACTGTGGCAGCATTTGAAACCTCCTTCCTGCTTCCAGAGGTCTACAGGAATGTTCACACTGCCAGCTCAACTCTAGCTTATTTCATATGTCTGTGAAGTTCTCAGCACTTGCAGAGAAGATGAGAATGGAGCCAAAATCCCAAGTGAAACTCAGCTTTCTTTACATCCTTCTTTCAGGCAGAACTCCCTGCTTTCCCTTTTTGACAATTTCTCCAAAGAGTGTGAAAACACCATGAGGAAGCCACCAAATGAAATACTGTAAGTACCTGTCTGCATACAAATGCTAGAAGGGGCCAGTTCAGACCTCCCACTCCTCCTGGTGCTGTGGTCTTTTGTTTTTTGGTTTTTTTTTTCCCCTAGAACATTGGTCTTCTGCCACATCAGTTGCACAGTGGCCATTTTTAATATCATTAAAACACTATTTTTGTTTGTCTGTTCAAAAAGAAACTAGGTCCTGCATCTGGGTCGAGGCAATGCCAAGCACAACTCCAGGCTGGGCAATGACTGGCTGGAGAGCTGCCCTGAGGAGAGGGACTTGGGGGTGATGGTGGAGGAGAAGCTGAAGATGAGGCAGCAGTGTGCACTTGCAGGGCAGAAAGGCAAGCAGAGGCTGGGCTGCAGCAGGAGCAGTGTGGGCAGCAGGGCCAGGGAGGTGATTCTGCCCCTCTGCTGTGCTCTGCTGAGAGCCCACCTGGAGTAGTGCATCCAGTGCTGGAGCCCCTATTACTAGAGGGATGTGGAGATGCTGGAGGTGTGCAGAGAAGGGCCCCGAGGATGCTCAGAGGGCTGCAGCACCTCTGCTGTGAGCACAGCCTGAAAGAGTTGGGGCTGTTCAGGCTGGAGAAGAGGAGGCTCCAGGGGACCTTCTGGTGGCCTTCCAGGATCTGAAGGGGACTACAGAAAAAGCTGGGGAGGGACTTTTGAGGCTATCAGGGAGTGCCAGGTCTGGGGGGAATGGAGCAAAGCTGGAGGTGGGAAGATTGAGATTGGATGTGAGGAGGAAGTTGTTCAGCGTGAGAGTCGTGAGGCCCTGGAATGAGTTGCTCAGGGAGGTGGCTGGGGACACATCCCTGGACGTGTTTAAGGCCAGGCTGGACAAGGCTCTGTCCAGCCTAATCTAGGCTAGGGTGTCCCTGCCCATAGCAGGGTGGTTAGAACTGGATGATCCTTGTGGTCCCTTCCAACCCTGACTGATTCTGTGGTTCTAAAAAAACCAAAACAAAACAAAACACCAAAAAACCTCCCAAACCCCTCCAACCTCATGAGCTTTACTGGCTCCAACTCTTCCAAATTCTAGGCTTCCAAACCAGCAATTAAATATTTAAGAAAGCTAATGGCCTACATGGAGACTTTTCATGCCCTGAGATAATTGGCAGTTGTTTGTGACTCAAAAAGAAGAGCTGCTGCTCTTAATGTGATTTTGCCTACAGAAATTGTAATTAGCAGTCTACATGCCAGCAGTTGTCTATGGTAGAAGTATTGTGACCCTGCACAATTGGTTTACCTTTTCTAACTGTGTCACAGAATCCTTGAATGGCTCAGGTTGGAAAGGAGCACAGAGATTATCTAGTCCAGTATCTCTGCCACAGGTAGGGACACCTCTCACCTACACTCAGCTGCTCAAGGCCTCATCCAACCTGGCCTCAAACACCCCCAGGGAGGAGGCATCCACAGCCTCCCTGGGCAGCCTATTCCAGAGTCTCACCACCCTCATACCGAAGAACTTCTTCCTGAGATCCAGTCTAACCCTACTCTTCCTCAGCTTCAAACCATTCTCCCTTGTCCTGCCTCTAGACACCCTCATGAAAAGTCCCTCTGCAGCCTTCATGTAGGATCCCTTCAGGTATTGGAAGTCAGCTCCAAGGTCCCCCTGGAGTCTTCTCTTGTCTAGGCTGAACAACCCCAGCTCCCTCAGCCTATCCTGTAGGTGCTCCAGCCCCTTGGATTATCTTTATGGCCCTCCTCTAGACTCACTCCAACAGCTCTACCTTTCCTTATCTGAGTTCTGTTTGACAGTGTTCAGTGGGACAATGACACAGGCTAGGATCAAAGCTGCTGCAGTGGCCATACCTGCTGACACAAGCTCTAAACCAGTATTTAATGGAGAGGTTTAAGAACTGGCCACTGTTCATCCCACTTACAGCTAAATAAGAGACCTTGGGACTTATCAGCCCTGATGCAGGGTCAGAACATTGTCAAGACTAGAAAAAAATAAGGTTATAGTCCCAAAAATCCAACTAAATGCAGCTGAAATGTGATTGATAATTGAGATGCTGCTGAAGGGGCCCTACAGGAGGGCTGGGGAGGGACTGTTCACAAGGTCTTGTAATGACAGGACGAGGAGGAATGGGCTTAAACTGACAGAGGGGAGATTTAGGCAGGATGTTAGGAGGAAGTTCTTCACTGTGAGGGTGGTGAGACACTGGCACAGGTTGCCCAGGGAGGTTGTGGCTGCTCCCTCCCTGGAGGTGTTCAAGACCAGGTTGGATGAGCCCTTGAGTGACCTGTTCTAGTGGGAGGTGTCCTTGCCTGTGGCAGGGGGTTGGAACTGGATGAGCTTTGAGCTCTCTTCCAACCTAAACTATTCTATGATTCTGTGCTGACTTTCTTGGGCATCTTCTTGACTGCTGGTTGGTGAGGCCTCCTACACTTGCCAGCTGGTTTTATTCAGCCTTTTGTGAAGCAAGAGCTGCTTTGATTCTGCACCAGTGGGGAAAATCCTTCTGTGGCAGCTGAGAAAAATCACTTTGTATTAGTAAGATGCAAAGATTTTCCCTGCTTTGTCATTTTAAGCCAAGCAACTGAAGTCAAGGTAATGAGCAGTTTCTCAGGTAAGGTGGAGAGTTTGGATAAGAAGGTTGGGGAGTTATTTACACAACAGGAATAGCTGAAAAGCAGCTCAGCTTTCTTTGCCACATAAGACTCTGCTCCAGAAAAAGAGCCTGGTGTAGGTGAAATTGAAGTCACAGAATGGTTTGGGTCAGAAAGGATCCCCAAAGGTTATCTAAGGATCTCCAAAGGTCTAAGGGTTGGTCATCCAACCCCCTGCACTGAGCAGGGGCATTCTCCACTAAATCAGATTGCTCAGAGCCTCACCTTGATTGTCTCCAGGGACAGGACCTCAATTACCTCCCTGGGCAACCTGTGCTAGAGTTCCACCACCCTCCTGGTGCTTCCTAACAACCAACCAAAATCTGCTCTTCTTCATTTTCAAACCACTGTCCCCAATCCTATCTCTGCAGGCCTTTGCAATCAGTCCCCCTCTGCAGCCTTCTTGTAGGCCCCCTTCAGGTACTGGAAGGCTGCTCTTAGGTCTCCCTTCTCTTCTACAGCTCCCTCAGCCAGTTCTCATAGGAGAGGTGCTCCAGCTCCCTGATCATTTCTGTGGCCCCACTCTACACCTGCTCCATCAAGTCCATGTCCTTTTTGTGCTGAGGGCCCCACAGCTAGACATAGCACTCCAGGTGAGGTCTCCCCAGAGCAGAGCAGAGCAGAGGGGCAGAATCCCCTCTCTCCATCTGCTGGCCATCCTGCTTTTGATGCAGCCTGAGATGCCATTGGCCCATTGCTGGCTCATGTGCAGCTTCTCATCCACCAGCACCCCCAAGTCCTTTCCTGCAGGGCTGCTCTCAATCTCATCATGCCTCAGCCTGTGTTGATTATCACAGAGTGCTCTGACCTAAGTGCAGGACCTCACATTTTGTCTTACTGAACCTTCTGAGCTTCTCCTCAGAAGCCTGAGCCTTCTGAGCTTCTCCTCTCCAGCCTGTCCATGCTTCATTCTGTGTGGAAGTTGAGGCACATATTTAAGTTATCACAAAGCTGCCAACTTTCTGAAGAGCTGTCCTGAGCAGAGAGGCTCTCCAGGCCTCACACTGCAGACTGACTGCTTGGCACCCAAACTGTCAGGGAGAGGACTACTGGGTAGTTGTGAGATGGACATCTGTTCTGGCAGGGAATCTGAACAGGCACTGCTCCCTTTCAACATGTTTCTTCTTGGGTAGGCTTATCCCCACACTACTGATGACCTAGAGATCAGAGAGGTCTCTTTTAAACACCTAAACCATTTTGATCAGGCATTAGGTTCAGTCTAAGCTTAATATATTCCTAGCCATCAACATTATCTAGTTAACCAAGCAGACCTGCTCCTTGCTTTACAATACCATGGGCATCAAATTGCTCAGCTCTTCCCAAGTGATACATGGCCTAAGGAACTTGGTAAAGCTGCACAGTTAGAATCCTTCAGTTACCTTAATTTGGCTTCTTCAACCATCTGATAAACCTCTACACATCAAATCTAGAATGCATCCATTAAGAGCCTTACGGTGGTTTGAACTGCAGTCCTCTGGCAACGTGATGAGAACAATGAGAAAACTTCCTGGGGATGTGAGCTCTGCTCCTCTTGAAAGCTGCTACCCCAACAAAGAGCATCCCTGTAAGGCTTCAGAATCGCAGAATTAACCAGGTTAGAAAAGACCTTTGAGATCATCAAGTCCAGTATATCATCCAGCACCTTCTAATTAACTAAACCATGGCACTAGGTGCCTCATCCAGTCTCCTGTTAAACACCTCCAGGGATGGTGACTCCACCACCTCTCCGGACAGCCCGTTCCAATGCAATCGCCCTTTCTGCCAAGAGCTTCTTCCTAACATCCAGCCTGAACCTGCCCTGGCACAGCTTGAGGCTGTGTCCTCTCATTCTGTTGCTGAGTGCCTGGGAGAAGTGCCCAACACCACCTGGCTACAACCTCCTTTCAGGTAGTTGCAGACAGCAATGAGGTCTGCCCTGAGCTTCCTCTTCTCCAGGCTGCACTCCCCCAGCCTCTCCTCACAGGGCTGTGCTCCAGCCCCCTCAGCAGCCTTGCTGCCCTTCTCTGGACACGTTCAAGGACCTCAACATCTTTCTTAAATTGAGGGACAAGACATGCAAACACCCTGTAGAAACACAAGCAGGGAGCAAGTGGTTTCAAACAGCTGTTACCTGTTGTATTTTCAGGTGAGAATCTTGTATCAAAGAGTTCACTTCTCTCGGGGTGGGGGGGGGGGGTTGGGGTTTTGAACAGTTACAGAGATGACTCCTACAACACGTCGCTGTGGCCGGGTGAGAGGAGCATGTACCCACTGGCAGCAGAGGAGGACTCCTCTCCTTACAGCTACTCAGCCATTTTTGAGGACGGCGAGATGCTTGGCTTCGACTTCGAGTACGACTTCTGCCAGCCCAAAATACTCACCTGCACGCCAGAGCCAGACGCCTTCAACCCCTGCGAGGACATCCTGGGCTACAGCTTCCTCCGGGTGCTCATCTGGTTCATCAACCTCCTGGCCATCGCCGGCAATTTCACCGTGCTGCTGGTCCTGCTGACCAGCCACTACAAGCTGACCGTCCCTCGCTTCCTCATGTGCAACCTCTCCTTCGCCGACTTCTGCATGGGGCTGTACCTGCTGCTGATCGCCGCCGTGGACGCGCGGACCAGCGGGCAGTACTACAACCACGCCATCGAGTGGCAGACGGGAGGCGGCTGCAGCGCCGCCGGCTTCTTCACCGTCTTCGCCAGCCAGCTGTCGGTCTACACCCTGACGGTGATCACTCTGGAGAGGTGGCACACCATCACCTACGCCATGCAGCTGGACCGCAAGCTGCGCCTGCGCCACGCCGTGCCCATCATGCTGGGGGGTTGGCTCTTCGCCCTTCTTATTGCGCTCCTGCCGCTCCTGGGGGTCAGCAGCTACATGAAGGTCAGCATCTGCTTGCCCATGGACATCGAAACGGGGCTTGCCCAAGCCTACATCCTGCTGATCCTGGTGCTCAATGTGGTGGCCTTCGTGGTCATTTGCGCTTGCTACATCAAGATTTACATAGCGGTGCAGAACCCGGAGCTGGTAGCCGCCAACAAAGACACCAAGGTGGCCAAGAGGATGGCGGTGCTCATCTTCACAGATTTCACCTGCATGGCCCCCATCTCCTTTTTCGCCATATCTGCTGCCTTCAAAGTACCTCTCATCACGGTGACAAACTCCAAGATCTTGCTGGTTTTGTTTTACCCTGTCAACTCCTGCGCGAACCCCTTCCTCTACGCCATTTTCACCAAAGCCTTTCGGAGGGATTTCTTCCTGCTGCTGAGCAAGCTCGGCTGCTGTAAGGCCCGAGCAGAGCTTTACAGGATGAACTATTTCTCTGCTCATACCTCAAACTGCAAGAACGGCAGCTCGGCCAAAGCCAGCAAAGCCTCAGGAGGGCTGCTGCTCTTGCCAGCGTTGGAGAAGCCAAGCCCTGCAGTACCAGACAAGACCTCTTACAATGGCACTTAAACCAGAAGGCCATTAGATGTGGCCAGGTGTAATTACTCTAGCCACCAGGAAGCATTTTCTATCTTGAACATTGCACAATAAATAAAAATGCCAGTCAGTAATTCTTACGCAACCTAACTGTCCCGATGTTCAAAGTGGCATTTTCCCTGTTTCTCCACGGTAATGATAGGTGTGGATGGTGACTGCCAGGCAACACTTTTTGCAAGTGAAACCAGAGTAGCCCAGAAGCAGTCAAGCTGCTCTTTCACAGAATCACAGATGTTAGGGGTTGGAAGGGACCTCAAAAGATAATCCAGCCCAACCTCCCTGCCACAGCAGGATCACTTAGGACATGTCACACAGGAACACATCCAGTCCAACCTCCCTGCCACAGCAGGATCACTTAGGAGAGGTCACACAGGAACACATCCAGTCCAACCTCCCTGCCAGAGCAGGATCACTCAGGGCAGGTCACACAGGAACACATCCAAGCAGGTATTGAAAGTCTCCAGAGAAGGAGACTCCACAACCTCTCTGGACAGCCTGCTCTATGGCTCTGGCAGCCTCAGAGCAAAAACATTTTTCCTTATGTTCACATAGAAACTCCTCTGCTCCAGCCTGCACTTGTTGCCCCTTGTCCTGACATTGGACATCACTGAGGGGTGGGTGTCAAGATGAAGGTGCCAGGCACTTTATGGTGGTGCTCAACGATAGGACAAGGAACAACAGGTACAAGCTGGAACATAGGAGGTTCAACCTCCACACAACAAAACACTTCTTTACTGCGAGAGTGATGGAGCACTGCAACAGGATGCCCACAGAGGTTGTGGAGTCTCCTTCTCTGGAGACATTCAAAGCCTGTCCCAGGTGATCCTGCTCTGGCCAAGGGGTTGGACTGGATAACCTCTAGAGGTCCCTTTCAACCCCTAACATTCTGTGATTCATTTAATCAACAGAACTACCAAGTACACAGCCTCATTACTACCATTACTACCCTTGCTTAAAGCGTTCCAGCAGTAGATTGTCAAGATGCCACTAGGAGCAAAAGCTGACCTGCTGAACCTTTGTTACTAGCAGTTTACATTAGGTAGGTAAGTTACTTATCAAAATTACCCCATCCACACCCATGTTCCCAATTTAAGCAGGATACAAGCATTCCCTTGCAGCATGTTCACTGTCTGCAGCACTTCAGCTGTCACCCCTCATGCAGGCCACTTGCCATAAGCCAACCTTGCTGTATTGAAGTTCAAGATGCAGATGTTTAGCTCTTACCTGTCTCATCTGTCAGGAAGAACCACAGGCTCACAGACTGTATTGGGGTGGAAGGGACCCTCAAAGGTCATCTTGTCCAAACCCCCTGCAGTCAGCAGGGACACTTCCAGCTAGAGCAGGCTGCCCAGGGCCACATCAAGTCTGATCTTGAATGTCTCCAGGTACAGGGCCTCAACCACATTCCTAGGCAACCTGTTCCAGTATTTCACCACTCTCATTGGGAAGAACTCCCCCTGGAATGGGCAACTGGTGAGGCCACACCTTGAGTCTGAGGTTCAGTTTTGGGCCCTTCACTACAAGCAGGACATTGAGGTGCTGTAGTGTGTCTGGAGAAGGGCAAAGCATCTGGGAAAGGGTCTGGAGAACAGAGATGGTGAGCAGCTGAGGGAACTGGGATTGTTCAGCTTGGAGAAAAGAAGGCTCTGGGGAGACCTTAAGGCTTGCTACAACTCCCTGAAAGGGGGTTGGAACCAGGAACAAGAGATATGAGAAGGGGAAACAGCCTCAGGTTGCCCCAGGTGAGGTTTAATTCAGACATGAGAGAGAATTTCTTGGAAAGGGCTGTCAAGGCCTGGCCCAGGCTACTCAGGACAATGGTGGAGTCCCCATCCCTAGAGGGAATTGGAAAGCTACATAGATGTGGTGCTGAAGGACACAGTTTAGTGGTAGGTGTGGCAGTGCTGGGTTAATGGTTGGACTTGATTTTGGAGATCTCTTCCAACTAAAATGATCCCATGAAAGGAATCACTTCAAACCTCTTCCGTTCTCCTTCTCAACTGAGTCTTTTGCTTTCAAGTCTGCGATAGCAAGAGTGAAAAAAAAAACAAAACAAAAACCCAAAAATCTGTGTTCCAAAGCATGCTTCTTGCTGCCAAAACATTGAGCTGCAAATTAAATTTGCTTCACATGAAAGTAAGTCATTCTCTGTACTGGTGACTGCTTTAGCATTACCTCATCATTACATCAATTAGAAATAACATCTCTGACCCTCTCTTGCCTTCAGCTTAATGCCATGGTTTCAATCATGATCAAAGCTCTGGATGTACACACAGCTGTACTCAGGAGCAGTTCAAAGCTCTTGTGACATCCCACCTGGAGCACTGAGTCCAATTCTGGACAAGAAGGACATGGAGGTGCTAGAGAGGGTCCAAAGGAAGCCACAAAGATGGTCAGAGGGCTGAAGAATCTCCCCTATAAGGACAGGCTGCAAGAGTCAGAGCTGTTCAGCCTGCAGAGGAAAAGGCTCCAGTCAGACCTAGGAGCAGCCTTCCAGTACCTGAAGGGGATCTACCAGAAATCCAGGAAGGGACATTTTACCAGGGCTTGTAGTAATAGGATGAGAGGGAATGGACTGAAACTTGAGGAGGGCAGATTTAGACTGGAAATCAGGAAGAAATTCTTTGCAGTGAGGGTGGTGAGACACTGGAGCAGGCTGCCCAGGAAAGTTGTGGAGTCTCCTTCTGAAGAGTTTCAAAACCTGCCTGTGTGCATTCCTGTGTGACCTGCCCTAGGTGACCCTGCTCTGGCAGGGTGCTTGGACTCAATGATCTTTAGAGGTCCCTTCCAACCTCAACATTCTGTGACACACAGATAAGTGAGGAAATAACTCAACCCAAGACTTTTCTTAAAGATTTAGATAGATGTTAAATTTTCCCATCTAAGTGACATTTGTAATTCCTTTTCAGGATGTTTGCTTAACTTTACCTTCTGTCTGCTAGAAAGTTTTAGACAGCCACTTCCTGAAGCATCTTTGACCTGGTCCCATGCACCTCTTCCCATCACATCTGCAGCAATGTGTTTGTTAAGCTGTAAGTGGCAGCAATCAAAAGCATTAATACAGAAAACTATTCAGACCAAAAGCACTCTGGTCTGATTACTGCTCAAGTCATAGGCTACAGCAATTAGCTCATCTGAGTTTACAGTTTAATACACTTCTTCCCACACACCCCATATTAAAATGAGTGACTTTAGAGGTCTTGCTGAAAGCTTCAAGTCTTTGCCAACATTCATTCAAGAACACTGGAAACAATGTAAGGCAATTCTTGTATGCTTAGATGGAAGAAAAGGGAAGTCAGTTCTACTGGAGTCCAGACACTCCACAGCTCTGGACTAGGAAATCAACTGTGAGCATTCTAAAGGAGTATCTGCAGTGTAGATTGGACAGAGCAAGATCCATCAGAGTGGCTTAGGTTGGAAAGGACCTCAGAGATCACCTGCTCCAACCTCCCTGCCACAGGCAGGGATTCCTCAACTAGGCTGGGGTGCTCCAGGCCTCATCCAACCTGGCTTTGGACACCCCCAGAAAGATAAAATCCACAACCACTCTGGGCAACCTATTCCAGAGTCTCACCACTCTCACACTTAAGAACTTCTTCCAAAGATCCAGTCTACACCTACTCTCTTTCAGTTTCAAAGCATTTTCCCCTCTCTGTGTTTCTGTGTGACCTGCCCCAAGCAATCCTGCTCTGGCAGTGTATTTGACTCAGTTTCCAGGGGTCTCTTCTAACTCCTGCCGTTGTGACTCTGTGGCAGAGTGAGCTACTGTCACCTGCACAGCTCATACACATTCCTCAAAGTGATTTTATATTCAAGAAACACAAACCCAACTCTGTGCTGGAAATGTCTGAGATGGCATTTTATTATTGTGCACAGCTCACAGGTCTGTAGTCCTAGGATGTACTGGGCTTGTACAGCAGCAAACTTAAATGGCTCTGCATTGCCAGTGGAATTTAAATCATGTTTTCATGTTAAATCACACTACTCACTGCATCTCAGCAGACATGGAGGGTATAAAATAAACAATAAACAATACTCATTTTCTTGTATTGAAAGCTCAAAGGTCTTCTTCCACCCTCATTTCCTGCCTTGCAATTAAAGTACTTTAGTACTTCCAGTACAAGTACTTGCAACTAAAGTAAACTTTAAACTAAAGTGAAAAAAACAACAAAGCAACAACAAAATATAAAAAAGGGAAGAAAGAAAAGAGAGAAGGAAGTACACAGGTTTCAGACACACACAGATGTTGCTCTTCCCAGCAACTGCATTGTTTTATACTTCAAGTAAATCATCCTTCAACACTTACTTGACAAAGTGGAAAGATATCCAAGAGAACTGAAATTGACTTAGTATTCCATAACTTTCTTGAGTTACTAACAGATTCAACAGTTCACTCTTCAAAGCTACTCATTTCAGGGATGCTTCCTGGCTAGGAAAGTAATGAAAATAATCAGAAAAGAGCAGCAAAACAAAAAAAAACCCATCTGAGTAACTAAACTCCACAACATCTTAATTTGCATAGCTCAACAGTGCTGATTTTGCCTATTTTTAGCACAGCTTTGTTGTTTTATTGGTTTGGTTGTGTGGTGGGTTGGTTTTTTGTGGCAAAAAAAAAAAAAAAAGTCTACTTGTTTCACAGAAAGTTCACAAGGGAACAGTGTCACAGTCTTCATACTTCAGTGAGGCTTCACCACTCTGCATCTCCAACAGCTTTGGCAAAAACATGTTCTTTACCTTCAAAGGCCATCACTCCATCTTTTAAAAAGAATTTCCATTTGTTCTTGCTTCGTTGTATCTGATGAGAATGAAAGAAATACAGAAATAAATGAGGCCCCCCCTCTAAAAACCATGCCTAAGTAATAAGCCCATCCATTAAAAAACAGGGTTTAATGTTAATTGGTTTCCAAATTTCTTTGGGTTGTTTCCACAATCCTGGCAGCTCAAAACATGCAGAGCACTGCTGCTGAACACACTACAAATACACAGAGGCAGCAGATTTCAGTTGGTTGTAACCAACTCCCTCTCAAGGGAACAGCCTTCTGAGCCTTAGCACCCCTCAAATTCCCCACCAAAATAAAAAAAAGTAAGGAAATTAAAAGCAAAAATGTGACAGGTCAGCACTGGCTGGAAAGCACCACAATAATCAAACAATTTCCTGAGGGCACCAGTCCCAAAATATCCTGCACCTTGCAAACAAGTATGGCTTAACTCCAGTGGAGTGGTTTGCTTCTCCCACACACCTTGCAAGGCAGTGCTGCATGCCCAGAGATATCAGGGTAAGGCTAAAAGCAGAAATGCTTTGCTTAAAAGCAGCTACCACACACACAACAGAGAAGATGAGGGTGAGGTGAGACCTTACTGCTTTGTCCAAGTGTCTGAGAGGCACACCACTAGTGACAGGTGCCAACTGGATGTGGCACCATTCATCACCACTCTCTGGGCACAGCCACTTCTGAACCCAGCACAGAGTGCTCCTGTGCAAGCCATGGGCTGCCAGCTTGCCCAGGAGTTTGCTATGGCAGACAGTGTCAAAGGCCTTGTCTCTAGACAGCCTGTTCCAGTGCTCTGGCTTCCCCACAGTTGTAAAGGGTTAAGCCCACCCTGAGCCTTCTGACTCCTCCCAGGGGGTGGCCTGACCTGCCCCCAGGTGTCATATTTAGCCCCCTCTCCCACTTAGAACAGAATAGACTAAGTCAGGGTTGGAAGGGACCACAAGGATTGTCCAGTTCCAACCCCCCTGCCATGCCCAGGGACACCCTACCCTAGAGCAGGCTGCCCACAGCCTCTGCCAGCCTGGCCAAAAACACCTCCAGGGATCTGGCCCCAAACACCTCCCTGCAGGGGCAACCCATTCCAGCCTCTCACCACTCTCATGCTCAACAACTTCCTCCTCACATCCAGTCTGAATCTCCCCACCTCCAGCTTTGCTCCATTCCCCCTAGTCCTGTCACTCCCTCAGAGCCTAAAATGTCCCTCCCCAGCTTTTGTGTAGGCCCCTTTCAGATCCTGGAAGGCCACAAGAAGGTCACCTGGGAGCCTCCTCTTCTCCAGCCTGCACAGCCCCAACTCTTTCAGGCTGTGCTCACAGCAGAGCTGCTGCAGCCCTCTCAGCATCCTCGGGGCCCTTCTCTGCACACCTCCAGCATGTCCACATCCCTCTTGTCCCAGGGGCTCCAGCACTGGATGCACTACTCCAGGTGGGCTCTCAGCAGAGCACAGCAGAGGGGCACAATCACCTCCCTGGCCCTGCTGCCCACACTGCTCCTGCTGCAGCCCAGCCTCTGCTTGCCTTTCTGCCCTGCAAGTGCACACTGCTGCCTCATCTTCAGCTTCTCCTCCACCAGCACCCCCAAGTCCCTCTCCTCAGGGCTGGTCTCCAGCCAGTCACTGCTCAGCCTGGATTTGTGCTTGGCTATGCCTCAACCCAGCTGCAGGACCTTGCACTTAGCCTTGTTGAATCTCCTGAGGTTGGCTTGTGCCCACCTCTTCAGCCTGTCCACGTCCCTCTTGATGAGAGACTTTCCTGCCAAGGTCTGCTATAAAAAGAGGTGGACATCTTGTCCTCTCTCTCTCTCCCTGCCTGCCTGACCAGCTCCTTGCTGCAGACCACCACCTGCTCTCCAGCCAACACATGGAGAAACACCATCATTTTCTTTGGAACTCTAACTGCATTTCACCCACCATCAAATCATCCACCCCAGCATTTGGACTCCTTTTCCATGGGTTGTATTTTTACTTCGTGTATTTTGATCCCTTTTCCCTTTGTCATCTGTAATCCCCCTCATTCTCTGTACCCTGGATTCTGGTACCCCTTTTCCCCCACCTTCTGTAAAACTCCCCTTACCTCCTGTTTACTGTTAAAGTTTTATCTCTTTTTACTTCCAAATCGAATTGAATATTTATTGAGCTTTTGAGCTCAGGGGTGGGTAGCCTATACCCAATACAACAGTGGAAATGTTTTTCCTTATGTGTTTAGCTGACAATAGTCTGAAAAACCTAATTTAAACACTCAGATTTAGATTTTCTTTTGGAAACACACTTGAGATTTCTTTAAAATGCACTGGCAGTAGTTTTGGGTTGGGGTGGGGGAAGGATTCAAGGAGGTCGCTGTGGTATTCTGTATCTACTTTGTAATTTTCTTCCTGTATCTCTCTTTCCATCCAACCCAGAGAGGGATTTGCTGGAGTTGTTCCTTAGAAGAATTAAGGAATAAATATAAAACTACAGACTGTACCTTGTCGTATTGACAGACTATCACATTGTCAGTATCAAACAAGTCTGGAGTATCTTGTTCGCTGACATCATCATCAGAATTTAAGGGGTCCTAGAGATTAAAACTATATTTTAGACAGGCTTTCAGAATAGCACTGGCATTAAACACATCTAGAACAAAACAAGATAGCCCTGAAAGATTGGGAAAAAAAAATAAATTAAAAAACAACAGTAACATTGAAGACCTGGAGGCTGTGAAGCCCACATTGCATAAAGCTCATTTATAAGCACCTTTCCATGCTTCCCTTCTCAAAACCAAGAGGTGAAAAAGCAAGACTGCTAAATCAGAAAGCTGACCTCCCTCACTGGTATGATAAGCAACTGGTGTCTAGCAGAAATCCATATGCTGTGAAGGGAAGCTCGAGGGCACAAATCTGCACATCTTCAAGAAAAACCTTTTCAGAAGAACCATATGTAAAGGGGACTCCTCCCAAGGGCTGGTCTGACTCTTTTTCCCAGGGGTCATGGTTAATCCCTCCCACTTTCTGCTAAGACCAGGCTATAAAAAGAGGAAAACCCATCTTGTTTTCTCTCTCTTGCCTGGAGTGACTGCTCTGCTGCTTCCTGCTGCCAGACCACCTGCTCCCTGCCACCTCGTGGAGAGCACCACCATTTTTATCTGGAACTTGGACTGCTTTTCACCATCAAAATTCCTACATCCTGCCTTCATCCAGCACCAAAACCACTGACCTCAGCCTTTGGACTCAACTGCCCTTCACGGGTTATTTGTATTTTGTTTCACCTATTTTCCCCTTCTCCCCAGCTTCTGTATTCTCTCATTCCCCCTACCCTGCATTTTGTTTCCCATTTTTCTCCCACCTTCTGCAAAAAATCCTTTCCCCTCCTATTTACTGTTAAAGTTTTATACCTTTTTTTTTACTTCCGAATCAGATTGAGTTTTTTATTGGGCTTTTAGGTTCAGGGGTAGCTGGCTTAAACCCAATACACCATACCTACTTGTGTCTCTGTCTCCCTGTTCTCTTCCTCATCTCATGCCCCTTCCTTCAGTACCATCTGTACCCCAATCTTACTTAAACAGAAAGAGGAACTCCATTCTGCTGAGGCTGGGGTTTTACCACAGAACTTTAATTATGGCAAGTAGGAATTTTAATGCATCCAGTGAACAAATGACTTCTCAGTGTCTCTTTCATGACATGGCTTAAATTGGAAGAGACCTCAGAGATCATCCACTCCAACCCCTCTGCCATGGGCTGAGATACCTCTCAGCTACATGTGGCTACCCAAAACTCCATCCAGTCTTGCCTTAGACATTATCAGGGGAGTGGCATCCACAACCATTCTGGGCCTATCGTTCTATTCCAGAGTGTCATCACTCTTGCACTGAGGAACCTTCTGAGATCCAGTCCACCTCTACTCTCCCTCAGCTTCAAACTACTCCCCCTTGTCCTGTCTCTAGACACCCTTATGCCAAGTCCCTCCCCAGCCTTCCTGTAGTTTCTCTTCAGGTACTGGAAGGCAGCTCTAAGGTCCCCCTGGAGTCTTCTCTTCTCTAAGCTGAACACCCCCAGCTCCCTCAGCCTATCCTCATAGCAGAGGTGTTCCAGCCCTTGCATCATCCTTGTGGCCCTCCTCTGGACTCCCTCCAACAGTTCTACATCCTTCTTATGATGGGGACACCATTTCAATTTGTCCATGCTCCTCATAGCAAGCTCCTGAACAACTTTTTCAGCAATACCTCCTATCCCAAGAGGTATGCAACTGAACAATGCATTCTCTGCATTCAACTTCCCAGGAATTGTTCTGGGTCAAACAATTCAGCAGACAGGGCAGACACACTATTGCCATGTGCTTCACAAGGCATAAAAGTTACCTCCTCAACTACATCTGCTTGGAGCTCTTCATCATCGCCACCACTGCTGCTAGACTCTGTGTTTGAAACACTGACACATTCTTCATCGTTGTCTTCATTATCCTCCAGATCTTTTAGATCCTCTGATTCATTAATGCCAACGAATAAATTCTCTTCCCTGTCCCTGTGTGGTATTTCTTCCTTGGGAGAAACATCACCAGTCCCATCCAGCTGAATTATGCCTTCTATGTCACCGCAGATATCCTTCTCTGACTGCAAATTAGATTCCATCTGCTCAGTAGGTTCCATCTGACAGGAATAAGAGACCAGGGACAGCTTGTGAATTAGCACCACAGAACCTTCCTTCTTCACTACAAAATCTGAGATTTTTTTTTTGTTGTTGTTTAATAAAGCACAAGATTGGGGCACTGAAATGAGAGTTTCAAGTCTTGGTCTACTTGTAAACCCCGAGTACACTCACAAATCTTACTCTTATACTTAACCTAAAGAGGAATTCATGCCAAATATTCCTCAGCAACACAGAAAAACACTTTCTTAGACGTTTCATTAAACACTACTGTACTCAACCAACTTGGGAAAAAGACAACTGTCTGGGTCTTAGGGATTTCTATTGCAAAGGAAACTCCCAAAACAAGCAAACACCAAAAAATGCTACTCTACTGCCCATAAAAATCAGCACTTCCAGGTTTTGAAGAGTCAAATTCTTATCAGATCTGACTTATACTCAGAACAAGTTAAATGCTCCTCAAACATTACAAGTTAAAACTAATCCCAGCTGAGATTAAAAAGCAAATTGCCCCACAACTGGACAGTATTAATACGTGGGGTCACAGACTGTACTAGGTTGGAAGGCATCCTCAAAGGTCATCTTGTCCAACACCTCTGCACACAGCATGTCCAGCTAGAACAGGCTGCACATGGAGACATCCAGTTTGATCCCAAATTTTTCCAGGGACAAGGTCTCAACCACATCCCCGGGCAGCCTGCTCCTGTATTTTGCCATTCTTGTGCAGACCTTCCTCCTCATGTCCAACCTGAATCTCTCTTGCTCCACTTTCAAACCATTGGCCCTTGTCCTATCACTAAAAGCCCTTCTAAACAGTCCCTCCCCAGCATTCCTTTGGGTCCTTTTCAGATATTGAAATGCAGCTCTAAGGCCTTCCTGAAGACTTCTCTTCTCCAGGCTGCATAGCCCAAATTCTTTCACCCATTTTTCACAGGAGAGGTGCTCCAGCCCTCTGATAATTTTGGTAGCCCTCCTCTAGAGCCACTCCAGCAGGTCCATGTCTCTTTCACGTCCAGAGCTGGGCACAGCACTGCAGGTGAGGTCTCACCAGAGCAAAGTGACAGAATCCCCCCTCTCTATCTGCTGGCCATGCTGCTTTTGATGCAGCCCAGGCTGCCATTGGCCTGGGCTGCAAGTGCTGGCTCCTATCTGTCTTCTCATCCACCAGCACCCCCATGTCCTTTTCTGCAGGGCTGTCCTCAACCCCAATACCCGCTAAGCCTGAGCTGATATCAAGGGTTGCTCCAACCTAGGTGCAGGACCTTGCACTTTGCCTCATTAAACCTCATGAAATTCTCTTGGTGTCAGAGTAGCACAGTAGTTTCTCAAAGGGCCATTCATACCTGCTCAGTCCCAGAGGAAAAAAAGCAAACTTATGCTTAAAAGCAGTCAGGCAGTCTAAGAACACATTACACCCATCCATTACTTACAGCAATCTTTAGCTTGACATTCTCTTCAGTGTCAGTATTTCAGCAATACCTGGGACAAGTTTTTAATGCAGAAATAAGCAGCTACTGCTGTTCAAAACAACCTGGACTGGCTTCAAAATGCTAACGATTTTTGTTACTGTAGTTCAGAGGTGCTACTTGTAATCAAACACACGTGTAAGTGACATCTCTCCCAACGTTTCAACCAAAAGCCTCTCACAGATGTGTTCTCCCCAGGTGTTACCTTGCCAGAGGCTGCAGTGCTGTCCTGGCACTTCAGAAGTGTGCCATCATCCATGTCTTTGCCCATGATAATCAGGTCAATGATATCATCAGACACCTGCTCTTGTGCCAGCTCCTGAGGCTCGAGTTCTAACTGCCCCTCTATATCCTGCAGGACACTGCCTGAGTTGTTTGCCAAGGATTCAGCAGAAGCAAAGCCTTTGGAGGCTTCTGGAGTAAACACAGCTGTGTGAAGATTGGCCTGCTGGGGTGGTTCTCCTGCTGGGTCTGGGCACTGATTCACCACCGCATCGGCCGCAGGTCGCTGCTGGCTCACAGGAGGCTTCTGGACCAAAGCAGCACTGGCAGAGTTCTCCCCCACAGCACCCAGCTGAAGCACCATGGTCTGTTGGACAGCAGGCTCCCGAGGTTGCACAGTTTCAGCAGCTGCCTGGGCAGAAGCTGCACTGCCCTGTGCGAGGCTGGCAGTGTTGGCTTGCAGAAGGGAAGGCTGCCCAAGGGGCTGAAAGAGCTGCTGAACAGGATGGAGAATACTTCCATCTCCTGAGGCCTGTGCAACCATAATGGGCACGTTCACTTTGTAGAGCTGCCCTGCCAAGAGAAGAGTTCAAAACTGCTTCAGCTGATGCAGGCCACTGTCCTCTTACCTCTGATAACTAATAGAAAACATTCAGGCAAGCTACTAGGAACAGGACCTTTACAAAGCAGTACTTTCCCCAAACACAACCTCAGCCTTTGAAAGTTAAGTATTCAGAGGCTTTGCTGCCACCCAGACCTTCATGTTTCATACCCCCTTTTTAACCCTCCTGTGGTGGTTTTGCAGTTACCTTCCCCCCCCCACCTTTTGAAATAAACCCCAGCTAGGACTCAGCTGGCTGGAAGTTGATAAATGAAGCTTTGTATTTACAGCTTTGCACAATATACAAGCAGATATTTACAAGGTATAACAGACAATTACAGATCTATACAGTGAAAAGGTAATACAGAAACACCACAGCCCTCTCAGAGACCAAAATCCCCAAGAGGGGTAACCAGCCACCCCCTACCACCTTTCCCCCCTTCCCCAATCTTATCTCACCACCTGTTGATGCCGCAGATAAGCGGCATTTCCTACTATTTGCCAGGGGGGCAAATAGTAGGAAAGAAATCAGTAGAATTACTGAGAATTAGCTACCAAGGCAGAGAGACAAAGGAACCATGCAAGAGAAGCAGCTGCAGCCCGAGAGGTCTAAAACCGTCTGTGTTATCTATGTTTGGGTTACACTTTTAAAACAAATTTCATTTCTTTCTCAGTGCAGCTCTGGGTGCAGTGCCATCCTGTGTTTTCCTCTCTCAGCCAATAGTCTAATTTCTCACTCAAATTCTCCAATTAGTCCAAACCAGCACACCCCCACAATATTCCGTGGCAGTTAACTTCAGTAACTTCATTATAAAATTAAATTTAAAAAGGAAAATCCTGGATTTGATTTGTTTTCCATGGATTTTAAGAAACTAAAGCCAGGTGGGACAGGGCAATCTGCTCTAGGGGAAGCTGTCCCTGCCTGTGTCACAGGGATTGGAATTAGATGATCTTTAAAGTTCCTTCCAACCCAAACCATTCTATGATTCTGTGAAGGTGAAGCAGTAACTATTCTGTATCTACAGAGACAGCTCACTCCTCTAAGGACCTTTAGGTACCCCTCCTTAAAAAAAAGCTGCCAAGTTAAAAGACCAAAACCAAATCAACAACAAAACCCTTTCCACTACTTCCAATCGATCTATCCTGGTCCAGAAGCCACTCCAAATACAGAATTCTTTAAGTTATTATTACCAGTGTTAGAACTAAGATGCCAGAGCTAAACTTACAATTTCACAGAATGGTTTGGGTTGGTAGTGACCTCCAAAGGTCAACTTGTTCAATCTCCCTGCAGTGAACAGGGCCATCCTCCATTATACCACAGGGACCAGAGCCTTAAGCCTGACTTTTAATGTCTTCACAGATGGGGCCTCAGCTACGTCCCTGGGGAACCTGTTCCGGTGTTCCACCACCCTTACGCTGCATAACTTGTTCCTAACATCCAATCTAAATCTGCTCTTCTCTCATACCACTGCCCCTCAATCCTATCATTGCAGGCCTTTGTAAACAGTCCCTCTGCAGCCTTGTGGACCCCCTTCAGGTACTGGAAGGCTGCTATTAGGTCTTCCTGGAGCCTTCACTTCTCCAGGCTGAACAGCCTCAGATCCCTCAGCCTGTCTTCATAATAGAGGTGCTCCAGCCCTCTGATCATCTTAGTGGCCCTCCTGTGTCTCTCATGTGTTTGGTGCCACATAGCTGGATGCAGTACTCCAGGTGAGGTCTCACCAGAGCAGAGGGGCAAAATCCCCTTTTTCAACCTGCTGGCCACACTTCTTTTGGTGCAGCCTAAGATGCCACTGTCCTTGTCCTCTCACACACACTTACAGTCACTGACACCTGCCTATAGGTTTGAAAACCTGTGCTGGTTTGAACTAATTGTAGGATTTGAATGAGAAGACTGCAGGCTGAGAGAGGAAAGCACTGATGGTGCTACTGCACTCATAGCTTTACTGAGAAAGAAAAAAAAAAAAAGTTTTAAGAGTTGTAACCCAAATATAGATAAGTCAGACTGCTTCAGACCGCTCTGGGCTGTGGCTGCTCCTGCATGGCTCTTTCTCCCTGCCTTTTGTAGCTGAATCTGAACAACTCCACTAACTTCTTTCCTGCTGCTAATCCCCCCTGGTCCATATACCTTCATCTATCTGTTGCATGAAACAGAGGGTGAGAGAAGATTGGGGAAAGTGGGGAGATGGTAGAGGTGGTTAGAGACCCCTCTTAAGGATTTTGNATATTGTGCAAAGCTGTAAACAGAAAGCTTCATTTATTAACTTCCAGTTGACTGAGTCCTAGTCTGGGTTATTTCAAAGTGTGTGTGTGGAGGGGGAGGGGCGGGGGGGGGCAGGTAACTGCTAAACCACCACGAAACCTTAGGAATATATATCTGAAACAGGCATGTAGTGACATCAGTTCTCAGTGCTAACTGAGGAAAATATCAACGTGTGACTGGAATAAGCCTTGCACTCCTCACAGCTTAAGCATTGCAAGCAGAGTTTTATATACACAGTACAGGTGGTGTTATCAGAAAGACTGTGAGCAAAATCATTAACAGATGCTGGGATCTTATTTGCCTAAGATTGATTCTGAAGAACCAGAATGGCTTCACCTTTTTTAAACACCTGTGCTGGTTTGAGGCTAGCTGGAATATTTTAATGAGAAAAACGAGATGCTAGGCTGTGAAAAGGAAACACTGCTGATGTCTGCTTCACCCAGAGGTTTGCTGAGATGTGTAAGAGCAAGGACACAAACATAGATAAGAAGGTCTGAGCTCCATCTGTGGAGTCTGTTGGTGTCTGCCTCTCTCCCTGGCTTCTGCTTGGATCTGTGTAACCCAACTAATCAACTCTGCTTCTAAACCTCCTGGCTTGTCTTTCCAATTCACCTGGCATGTAAGGCAAATTCTGGGATAAGGCTGGGGGGTGGGGAGAAGGTGGGAGGATGGTTGGGAGCCCCTCCTGAGGTTTCTGATTTCTGGGAGGAGCATTGTGTTTCTGTATTACTTTTAACTTGTATATTTCTGTATACAGCTGTAAATATTTGTAATCTGTTGCCAATATCTGCTTGTAAATTGTGCTAGGCTGTGAATAGAAAGCTTCAGTCCTTAACTGCCAGCCAACTCAGTCTAGTTTGGGTGAATTGTGTGTGGGGGCAGGTAACTCCTAAACCATCACAACATGGCAGATTGTTCCTCACACAAGAGCAGGAGATACCTGTGTTTGGACTGACAAGTGAGCACGTTTGCAAGCAGCTGTAAAACAGAAGAAAATAGCAGCCCATATTCACTGATCTTGCAAGGGCACACAAGTGACACTAACTAATCAATGCACCAATTACAAATATGAACTACAAGGGTAACTGCCTCTACCCACTTGTATTTCACAGTTCCTTTATCTGCTGTATTCCAGACCATCTTCCAATGCCCACATGCACTGTAACATTTTTCATTTGCTCTTTGATCTTACCAGATGCTGTCTGCAGTGTCACTCCAGCTGGCACATGGATAGGATAAGCAAGACTCGGAGGCAGAGTAAGAGTTGCACCTATTTGTGAAGTTCCCTAAGTATACAAACGCTTGGTTAAGAAACAGTGCATACTTTATATCTCCAAGGGCCCTAAATGTCACATGCAATATATACAGACAAAATATTAATGATGGTCTTTTTGCCATCACCTTCACAGGGAGTCACAAAATGCTGGGGAACTGGAAAGAACCTCCAGAGATTGTCTAGAGTAGGTTTGTCTGGAGCAGATTGCGCAGAATTGCAATGTTGAGGCAGATTTCAAAGCCTCCAGAGAAGGAGACTCCACAACCTGGGAAGCCTTCTCCAGTGCTCCGTGATCCTCACACAGGAAAGAAGTTTTCCTCTGTTTAAATGAAGCCACCTTTTTTTCCAGTTTGTGCCCGTTGGCCCTTGCCCTACCCATGGGCACCACCAAAAAGAGTTCAGTCCCATCCTCACGACCTCCACCTTGAAGAATTGCTTCAGATTTTTGAGATTTAGACAGAGGATTCTGTACTGACAAAATAATCACATTCCCCAAAACGTGTCCCGTTTTCCAGTTACCACATTCCTTTTTTTGTTACCAGAACACTTTCCTGTACTCCAACATACACCACCATCCTGAAAGGTATTTTTCCACTCAGAGCCACTTTTAGGCAAGTTGATGCATCACTCCACACAGCACAGGCTCCTTGCCTAGGCCTAGGAAATCACTTCACAGTCACTTTCTCTCTTGCAGCATGGGATACATAGCTCCCTTTTAAAGCTAGCTGTTCCCAGGAAACCCATATATTAGAATCACTGAGGTTGGAAGGGACCTCAAAGATCATCCAGAAAATTGGGAAACTTGCGTGTTAAACAAATATCATCCCAATATTCTATTTTAGCTTGGCAAACTGGTTAGCTTGAGACTCAGGAGGTGCTCGGGAAGTTAATCAAACTCCAATAATTAACAGCTCCTCTCCAAATAAATATTGCCATGCCCAGAGTTCAGAAACACTGGAACAGGTTGCCCAGGGAGGTTGTGGCTGCTCCCTCCCTGGAGGTGTTCAAGGCCAGGTTGGATGAGGCCCTGAGTGACCTGTTCTAGTGAGAGGTGTCCCTGCCTATGGCACAGGGGTTTGGAACTGGATGATCTTTGAGGTCACTCCACCTCACTGCAAAGAACTTCCTCCTAACATCCCATTTAAATCTCCCCTCTGCCACTTTAAACCCATTCCTCCTCATCCTGTCATTACAAGACCTTGCAAATAATCCTTCCCCAGCCTTCCCATAGGCCTCCTTCAGATACTGGAAGGTTGCCGTAAGGTCTCCGCAAAGTCTTCTCTTCTCCAGTCTGCACAGCCCCAACTCTCTCAGCCTGTCCTTATAACAGAGCTGCTGCAGCCCTCTGAGCACCTTGGTGACCTCCTCTGGACCGGCTCCAGCAGTTCCATGTCCTTCTTGTGCTGGGGGCACCAGAACTGCACACAGCACTCCAGGTGGGGTCTGATGAGAGCAGAGTAAAGGGGGAGAATCTCCTCCCTTGTCCTCCCTTTACAGACTCCTAAATGTTCTGTGGTTTTAATTTAAAAGAAAACCTACCAAACAAAACCAGAATCAAATTTAAGGGCTACACTTAGCACCACTGCTTTTCTTCAGCTGTTGGTTGCCTCTCAGCCAAGACTCCTGCTCCCCTTGCATACTGCACCATGCTGGACAGATGAAAGTGCCATGAGAAATGCTACTTTTTCAGTCCCTAAATGCTGTCCTAAGCATCCATACAAGGAAAAAAAAAGAAACAAACCAACTTTTAATACTTTGCTCCTCTTAAGCCTGTTAACAACTGACAAATGTAACAGAACTCAGAATAATGAAAACTGAAATAAAATGTCACCCCAGCTACCTACCAGGTCTGCTGCTGTGAAAGGCTGAAAACCTCTGCCAGTCGGGATGATTAAAGAGGCTATACAAAAGAAAACAACAAAAAGGGCATTTTACAGAAAAAAAAAGGCCAAAACCCCAAACCCAAACAATTTCCTAGACACAGTTCATCTTTCAATAGTTCACAGCAAGCAGTCCTGAAGCTAAACCAATCAAACTTCAATTCACACTCATTAGATCAAGAAATAAGTGAGCACAACTAGATAAAGCTCCAATATACTCCCCCTTTATGCTCCTTCGAGCTTGTGCTGTCCTCAGGAGGTGAAGTTAGAACAAGAATCTATATAAAACATTTTGCTAAAAAGCTGCTCTTGGAGACCAGTTTGTTTTAAAAAGAATGTTCCTGTTCAACTGTTTGATCTGTTGAAGATACACTGCAAAAATCAAGCATGCCCATGTTTCAACAGATTGTTTCACCCTAGCATTGCCCTTTTAAAACTCAGGGGTAACAAAGGTAAAGCTCATTAAATATGATGCCCCCAAGAGCACATGAACCCAGAAGTATATTCCCTTGAACTCTAACATGGAGTTATAGTTCCAAACTTACAGTCTCCAAACCTAGCCCCTTCAACTATTAAGATGGTAAAAACTCAACCAACCAAACAACAAAACCACCCGAAAAAAACCCAGATGAGGCTTGCCTGCCCAAATGTGAACTGGACTATAACACAGATTTTTCATTAAAGCATCTCAAAAATTTTTTGTCTTCTATGAAGGAAAGGTCCTAACAGCTCCTTACTGAGGTAGAAGCCTCAGCTGAGCATGGCACTCTTAACCATAACATCACCAAAGTGGTCAGCTGAACTTAATTAAGAAGAATAAATCCTGGTGTCAGAAGGCTGCGTGAAAGTCAAACACTTCTTTGCAAGGGGTACACTGCTTTCAGGAAAACAAACTGAAAGGCAAACCAAAAAAGACTTCCCCAAAACTTCTACTTGCTTTTTGAGCAAGGGATTACATTTCAACATGAGCAGAACCAGATTAAACTCCCAACATGACAGGAGAGCTGCGTGGCACAAATGCACCATTTAACCTCTGCACACATCATGCCACACATCCAAAAGGGAAGTGAAAGCTTAACCCTGCTGGTAAATTTACAATTGAAGGGCTCCACTTTTGGACTGCAGACAAGAAGGCTAAAGATCTCTTCACATTTTGCTACTGGAAATAAGCAGCAGATCAAGAGCACGCAGACATAATCACATTAGTTCAAAAGTTTCATTCATCCTTTGTTAGTCAAATTCTGCTTTCAAACAATTAGTGTTCCCCATCGTGCCAAGTAACATCACAAACCAAGATTATTGCAGCACCCTGAAGTCTCCCAAAACAGACTTCTGATTCCAGCCACTCTCAAATTGCATCTGTTGTGTTCAACAAGATCTGACCTGCTGAAGCCTGCAGAATCCAGTGAAAATTGTGTGGCAACTGCAAGGTAAACTGTGGAGAACGGTGGCTGCATCTGAAGTGTAAAGGGTTAAGCCCTTCTGGAGGGGCTTACCAGGAACTGGATCCTGACTCCTCCTTGGGGGTGGTCTGACACCCCCAGGTGTCCTGTTTATCCCTCTCCCACTTCCTGCTGAGACCTCCTATAAAGGGGGGGGGTGGGGTGGGGGGTGGTGAAGTTCCTGTTTCTTCCTCTTGACCTCTGTTTTCCTCACCAGCCCAGCATCTTGCTGCCCTGTTCTTATTTCACCAGGTGCTCTCTAACTAACACATGGGGAGAGCAGCCATATTTGGAACTCTGCATCCCACCAGCATCCATCTGCATCCACCACCAATTTCCAACTTCACTGCTTGGATTCAACTTCCATCCACTCCCATCTATGGGTTGTATTTATTATTTTTCATTTGTACTTTGATTTCTTTTTTCTTCCTTCCCCATATTTTNACTCCCTTCAGATACTGGAAGGCTACTCTAAGGTCTCCTTGAAGCCTTCTCTTCTCCAGGCTGAAAAGTCCCAACTCTCTCAGCCTGTCCTCATAGCAGAGGTGCTCCAGCCCTCTGATCATCTTTGTGGCCCTGAATTCCTCTTACCTTATACCTATATCTTGTATTTTGTTCTCTTTTCCCCCCACCCTCTGTAATTCCCAAATACTTTCTATTTATTGTTAAAGTTGGGTTTTTTTTTTTAACTTCCAAATCAAATTAAGTATTTATTGTGCTTTTGAGCTCAGGGGGGCTGGTTTGAAACTAATACATATTTAATTGGCACCCAATGTGGGGCTCAAACACATGAACCTGAGATTAAGAGTCTCATGCTATTGCGTTCAACAAGATCTGACCTGCTGAAGCCTGCAGAATCTGGTGAAAATTGTGTGGCAACTGCACAGTAAACTGTGGAGAGCGGTGGCTGTGTCTGAAGAAGCCTTCTGTTGCTTTGGACTGCATCACCTTGGTTTCCCAAAGCTGCAGAAAGATTAAGGTCAGCAAACAGCAGCTTCAAAAACAAACCCAATCTAAAATTTCTCCCCGAGTAAATGGACTGGTTATACCCAGTGAACCCAGCACCAATCACTACTGAATTCTGACTTCCAGCAGCCCAAGGCATCATTCGCAGGGCATTTGTTAACTGAGTCAGGGCAAAAGCTTGCACGTTTTTGAAGAGCAAAGAAACTGACAGTTACACCATCCCAAAAGACAAGCAACTTCTATTGATGCAGGGCAACCCAACAAACCTGCTTCAAGTCCTGCAGAACCTGCTCCTCTAAACCCTCTTCTGCGAAGAGTTCTCGCACACCTTCAATCACATCTTCAATGATGGACTTGTAGAATTTAAGCTACATTAAAAAAAAAAAAGAAATTAGGGGTTTTTTTTCCAATTCAGATGCACGTTAAGTCATTTCAAATAACTGCACAAAGTTTAATCTTACTGCATAAACTACAGTTACAAACTGACCCCATCCTGAGTACTGCATTCAGGTTCTGGGCTCTTCGGTTTAGGAGGGACAAAGATCTGCTGGAGAGAGTCCAATGGAGGGCTACAAGGATGATGAGGGGAGTGCCTGATGAGGAGAGGCTGAGGGACCTGAGGCTGTTTAGTCTGGAGACAAGAAGTCTGAGAGTGGATTTAATAAAACTTTATAGTATCTGAGGGCTGTGGGTCTGGGGAGAGGGGGACAGGCTCTGCTCACTTGCTCCCTGGAATAGGACAAGAAGTAATGGATGGAAGCTGCAGCACAGGAGGTTCCAGCTCAACACAAGGGGGAACTTCTTGACTGGAAGGGTCCCACAGCACTGGAACAGGCTCTCCAGGGAGGAGACTGGACTATCTTGCCCAGGGAGGTTATGGATGTCCGCTCCCTGGAGGTGTTTGAGGCCAGGCTTGGATGAGGCTTTAAGCAACCTGGTCTAGCAGAAGGTGCCCCTGCCCAGGGCAGGAAGTTTGAAGCTAGGTGACCTTTAAGGTTCCTTCCAGCCCAACCACTCTATGGATCTATGAATCATTACCAGCAGAACAGCACACACCAAGGGAAAAGATGAAGCTGTGACTTTCAGAAAAATACCCTAAAATTCAACGTTGCAGAATATTAACTTGCATTTCCCCAATTTAACATCAGTTTCATATTCTGCTACTCTAGAGTCATTCTAAACAGCAAAAGATAAACAATTTGTTAAAAAAAAACAAACAAAACCCACAAAAATATGGAAGTCTTGAACCAGTGCCACTACACTAAGAAGATGCTGAGCAGCTCATGCATCAAATGCTCGGCATTCATTGTTAATAGAGAACAAACTGAACTTAAATCACTCGATGCACCTATGCACAGATTCATTGCACAGTTTAGGTTAGAAGGAACCTTTTAAGATCAGCTAGTTCCAGCCCCCCTGCCATGGCCAGGAACACCTGCCCTAGATCATGTTGCTTGAGGCCACATCCAGCCTAGTCTTGAACACCACCAGGGAGAGAGCAGCCACAACCTCCCTGGGCAACCTGTGCCAGTGTCTCACCACCCTCGCTGGACAGAATTTCTTCCTGATCTTGTCTCAACCTGCTCTCCTCAAGCTTTAATCCATTCCCTCTTGACCTATCACTACAAGCCCTTGTGAACAGCCCCTTCCTGGCTTTCTTGTAGATCCCTTCAGGTACTGGAAGGCTGCTGTAGGGCTGTTGTAGAGCTGCTGTAGCGCTGCTACTCCTCTCCCCGAGGCTGTCAAGGTACATTCAAATATTCAGTGACAAAAAACTCGGACGTAACGATTGCAAACTCCAAGCACCACACACTTCCAATCAGAGAGAAATGGTTCCACCCCCTCACAGCCAGGCCCTCCTTTGCCAGACCTTGGCTTATCCACAGGGGGAACAGCCAGCGCCAGGAACTGCACAGGAGGATGGCAGGGAAGGGCTTACCAGCACCTTCGTCCAGCAAAGCCCAAAGTCTTAAAGCCAAGCCTCCGAGGCTTCCCTGGGATTAGTGTCTTCTGAAGGACTATCTGAAGTCCCTCATAAGGAGAGGCAACGGCAGATGAAACCAGAGGAGAGTGAAAGCCACAACCTCCTTCCCTCGCACCACTACTGCACAGCCTCCCTCCGCACCCAGCGCCTCACACCTATCCCTGACAGACGCCTTTAGCCCAGAGGAGTCTTTATCACCTCCCCCGCCCCAATAAATAAACAAACAACATTTTAAAAGGCTTTCGGTAGTCACCCCTAAGCTTCCCACGCCTGGGAAGTACCAGCGGGGGAGACCCCGCGGGGTCCGCACCGCCTCCCGCCGGGGCCGGAGAAGCGCAGGCCACTTCCCAGGCCCCCCACCCGGCCGCGACCACTCTCTCCCCAAGGCGCAGACGGCTCCTCCGCACACCCACTGCGGGGTGGAGCCGGGGCCGGGCTGCTGGC
>VWZI01015956.1:95418-107809 GCA_013396835.1 Psilopogon haemacephalus | reverse complement strand
GTGCTGAGAAAATTAATCATTGAGCTTAAAAAAAAAAAAAAAAAAAAACAACCAAAAAAAGCCCCAAAACCTCATAGAGAGCTGATTAAAAAAAAAAAAGAAAATTAAAAAACCAAACCAAAGCACAGCCGTACCTACAGTTGGTCCACCAGGTCTAACAAACTTTTCACTTCTTTTCTGGGCATCCTCTTCTGCCTGGATCATGCGCTCTCTGGTCGCCCGATAGGACTCTCTTGTTGGACATATTGTAATTTTATTCTGTATTGTCCCCAGGCAACTGAGTTGCGAGGCTTCAGAACTATAAAAACATTGAAAAAAGTTGAGCCCAAGCACTGATTGTTATTGGTTTTGGGTTTGGTTTTTTTTTTGTTTTTTTTTGTTTTCCCTCCCAGATTTAGGAGTCTGGTTGCATGAGGAACCTTAAAACCTGTCTTAACAGGTAAAAAAACAAACAAACAAACAAAAAAAAACCAAAAAACAAAACAAACCCAAAATCCCCTGTTTTCCAGGTCTGGCAGTTAGTTGTCTCTACACATCCAAATTTTATTGCTTTTTTAATCGTTGATGTAGTTGAAATTTCCTTAAAGAACTGTACTTGAGAGGCAGGCTCAGGGCAGTGTTGGCGACTCTAGTGGCACCTGCTGCAAGGGCAGTTAGAAGGCCACCTGAACAGTCACACTGGCATCTTAATGCTGAGCAGGTCTTGCCCTGCAGGCTTTTCACTGGCTCTCAGTTCAGCACAGGGTCTGCTCTTCTGCACTTGAGTTGGCCAGTGGTGGCCTGAGATCCAGCTCAAGCATGGGCAAGTCAAACTCCCCTTCAGACCTGCACCCTGGCCTCCCCTCATCTTTCTCACAAGGATGCCCACCCTCCTCGTTGCCTCATTGTCCTTGGCTGACCTGCTTGCTTCTCTGAGGAGTCACCTTCAACAAGAGGCAGTTAGAGCAGGGCCCACATGAGGGTAAGCCCACATCCTTGATAGCATCAGGACAGGAACTGAGCTTCAGGAGGTGCTTCTAGAGGAGCCTGGTCCCCCACAGTCAATCCAAACAGATCTGCAGTGCCAGGAAGCCTCCTTGACCAAGCAACAGCAGCTTTGTTTAAACCAGCCTCACTAACAGCACTCCTAATGAACACAGGATGCAGCACTCACCCCTGCAACAGCTCTGACCAGAGAAAGTTCAACACCTTTGGCTAACTCAAACCACTTCAGCCACCGCAGAACTCCCCATCCAGGCTCTTCAAATCTCAGCTTAACCACAGCCGTTTCTGTAAGCCACAAGGCTGGACCAAGTCACTGATCAATATCTCAAGGTAATAAAGGTATGGATGTGTCCACAGGCCAGAGCTGTGCTCCAAAATCACTGCACTTACCACAGGAAGAAGAGGCCCTTCCTGCCACCTTAAGCACAAACTTTACCCTCTGGCCATCTCCTTGAACATCACTGCCTTTCCTTTTTCATCGCAGGAACAGCCAAACACTGACTCAGACCCTTCTCCAGCTGAATATTTTCTACATCTGGGCCTGTCCTGAAGCTGTACTTCCCTTAGGCACAACATCAGGCCAGACATCCTGCAGAGGACCTGTCTGGTTTTATTTTTGTTAAATGACTTTGTGTCTACTACTGCACAAGTTTTGCAATGACTTTGCAGGCACCTTCTACAAGGTGGCTACAGAGCACCTCACCAAAGGATTAGTAAAACCACATTAAAATGACCCAGGCATGCAATGCAGGATCATTCAGAGCTAAAACAGCTTAAATTTAATCTCACTCAGCAAAACCCCCAGCTTCATTCAACTGCATGTGCAGCATCCTCAGAGAATCATAGAAAGAGTTGGGTTGGAAGAGACCTGAAAGATCATCCAGTTCCAACCCCCTGCCATGGGCAGGAACACCCCTCACTAGCCCAGGTCGCTCAAGGCTCCAACCAACCTGGCTCTGAACACCGCCAGGCTTGCAGCTTCCACAGCTTCTCTGAGCAGCCTGTTCCAGGGCCTCACCACCCTCATGGGGAAGAATTTCCTACTAATGCCCAATCTAAATCTAGAGTAGATGCTGAGGAGAGGCAAGTCATGAAGACATGTAGGATCTCTGGCTGCAGGCATGCATGCTGCTTGCTTTGTGCCAGCCTTGGCGGGGGGGTTAGGTCCCTTTCAGATATAGTTTAACCACCAAAAAAGCAACCACAGCCCATACTGCCCCAGGGTCTCCCAGGTGTGCCTCTAAGCACCTTGGCTTTTTGCTGATCCCACCAGCTAAGACAGCTTACTGCAAGGCTGCATTGCACAAGACACCAAATACAAGTGGAGAATGAGGAGGATGCTGAGAGATTTGTCAGGCAAAGAGCTATTAAACAGCCTCTTTCCCTTCCTGTCCCCTCAAACCCACCACCTAGACAAATCTCTGCATTGAAATGGAGGGCTCTCCTGTGATTAAGAAGCTGATCAGCACCTGCTGGGCAAGTGTCAATGAGCCATCAGCTCACAGATCAGTACACAAACTCTGCCCTGCCATGTCCTGATTAATCAGATGGGACAAGCAGTTACTCAGCACCAAAGGACTACATCAGCACTAGGCTGCACACCATGTTCTACAAGATGAAGCAAAACCTGATGTGAAAGCAGGGTGTTTCCTGGCTATTTTGGTAAGCATTAACACTTCACTTTGCCTCAAAGGACCAGCGCGAGGTGCTGCTGTCCTGTGTTTGGGTTCTGAAACCCCTGAAGTTATGGATACAGTCAGTGGTGTGGTTCTTAAAGGAACACAGATATCTCATATGGCCAGCATGCTTGAATGCCACCAGCTGCCACCAGAGTTATGTACAATTATATATTGCTTTATTTAGTGTAGTTTTATATACACTTATATATGGTTGTGCTTGGAATTGCTCCAACCCAGGTTCAGGATCTTGCACTTGGCATTGTTGAACATCTTGAGGCTGGCATTGACCCACCTCTCCTGCCTGCCCAGGTCCCTTTGGGTGCCATGCTTTCCCTCCAGCATGCATGCATGTGGCACACCACAGAGCCACGTGCAATCCCTACGACCACCATAAGCACATCAAATCAAACACATTTACATGCCATTGTAGAACGGATCTGGTCTAGTTTGGAGGATGCCAAGCTCTAAGTGTCTTTTAAAATAGCACTAAGAGGTGAGAAACCACTCAAAAGACACTTTTTTTTTTTTTTTCTGTAAGAGAAAACTCAAAAATAATTCTATATAAAAGCCAAAATTTACAATTATCATGAAGCCATGGAATTAAATTTTTGCTGCATCTCATCACCGGCAGCACACTGGTACAAATTTTCACCGTGTCCTCAGAGCCACAGAATCTACTCAAATTGGCTATGAAAAAAGAAATATGAAGTAAAACTCACCCTGAGCTTGTTTGTTGGATGCATTCAAAGCTTCCAGGAACGTTATCTTTGCTAACGTTTGACATGTTGAACTTAAAGGTCTCCACGTCACCTGGTTGGTCACCCTTGGGAACTGTAATGTACTGAAAGGAAAAAGAACATGAACTCATGTGAAAAAAATTGCATCTGCACCCCTTTGCTTCTGGTCCTAACCTTGGCTTTGCCATGGCCAAATTGTGCCTGGCAAATCTGGTGGCCTCCTGTGACAGGGTAACAGTGCTGATGGACAAAGCAAGAGCAACTGGTGTCACCTCCCTGGGCTTGTGCAAAGACTTTGACACTGTCCCTGACAACATCCTGTTCTCTGAATTGGAAAGACATGGGTGTGATGGGTAGGCAAGCTGTTGGCTCGATGATCTCACTCAAGGAGGGATGGTCAATAGCTGGGTGTTTAAGTGGAGAACAGTGATGAGTACTGTTTCTCAGGAGACCAGTGGGACCAGTGCTCTTTAACATTTTTGATGGTGACACGGACAGCAGGATTGAGGCACCCCCAGCAAGCTTCTCAAGAACGCCAAGCCGAGTGGTGTGGTTGGCATATTGGAGGGAAGGGAGCCATCCAGAGACACCTGGACAGGCTGCAGAGCTGGGCCTAAGCCAACCTCATGAAGTTCAACAAAGCCAAATGCAAGGTCCTGTGCCTGGGTCAGCACAAATCTAGGCTAGGTGGAGAATGGAGAGGGAGTAGTGCTGAGGAGAAAGACATGGGGGTGCTGGGTGAGGAGAAACTCAACATCATCCATCTGAATCCCCAGCAGTGTGGGCAGCAAGGGCAGGGAGGGGATTCTGCCCCTCTGCTGCTCTCTGCTGAGACCCCTCCTGCAGTGCCAGGGCCACTGTTGATAGGGCAGGTCCAGAGGAGGCCACCAAGATGATTAGAGGGCTTGAGCACCTCTTCTATGAGGCCAAGCTGGGAGAGTTGGCATTGTTCAGCCTGGAGAAGAGAAGGCTCCAGAGACACCTTAAATTAGCCTTTTTCTGTGATGTGACCGAAATCATATAAAAACTTTGAAAATACAGTTTATTAAAAAACATGGCATCACAGACTGGCTTGGGTTGGAAGGGACCTTAAAGCTCACCCAGTTCCAGCTCATGGCAAGGATATCTCCCACTAGATCAGGTTGCTCAAGGTCCCATCTAACCTGACTTTGAACACTGCCAGACTCGAAGCCTCCACAACTTCTCTGAGCAAGCTGTTCCAGTGTCTCACCACCCTCATGGGAAGGAATTTCCCTCTAACATGTCATCTCAATCCAGCTTCTTCCAGTATGAAGCCATTGCCCCTTGTCCTGGCACTCGCAGCCCTTGTCCAAAGTCCCTCCCCAGCTCTTCTAGAGCCGAACACTCCCAGCTCTCCCGGCCAGGCCCCACAACAGAAGGCTGCCAGCCTTTCCACCACTGCTGTAGCCTCCTTTGAACAACTATCACCCCTAGAAAGACCATGGGGAGCCAAACGTCACTAAAATCCACCCATATTTTGTAACACTGATTACCACTGACTGAAAGCTTCAGCACATTAGTTCTACCATAAAGAGAGCAGATGTGCATGGATGGATTCCACCATTTCAGCTCAACCCACTGCAGAAGTTAATGTTTTCAAGCAGGGTGTTCTTTTGGGAAAACCTAGAAATAGAAATTAATCCCTCAAGAACTACAAAGCCTGGCAGAGGGAAGTAGGTAACTCACTGTATATATTTGGATGTCAGCTCTCTGAACTTACAGAACACCATAGAATGGTTTGGGTTGGAAAGGACCTCCAAAGGACATGTAGTTCAACCCCCCTGCAGTCAGCAGGGACATCCTCTACTAGATTAGGTTGCCCAGAGCTCTCTCAACTTCACCTTGAATATCTCCAGGGCTGGGGCAGCAACCACTTCCCTGGGCAACCTGTTGCACCCTCCTGGCGCAGAACTTGTTCCTCACATCCAACCTAAATCTGCTCTTCTCTAATTCCAAACCATTGCCCCTGTCCCTGTCCCTGCAAGCCTTTGGGAACAGCTCCTCTGCAGCCTGCTTGTAGAAGGCAGCTTTAAGATCCCCCATGAGCCTTCTCTTCTCCAGCTGAACAAACCCAGCTCTCTCAGCCTGTCCTCATAGCAGAGGTGCTATGTGGTCCTTCTCTGGACCCTCTCCGACAGGTCCATCGCCTTCTGGTGCTGAGGGCTCCAGAGCTGGATGCTGGATCTCTCTATCTGGTCAAAAAATGCACTAAGAGACACCCTGGACATCCAGGTTAATGCTGCCTTAACTACTCCACCAGGACTACGAGATGATCTAAGCACTGACCCCAACACAATCCTCTAATCATCAGAAATTTCTGTGCTCTAAGATTTACCATTCTGGAGTATTATGCCAACGAGTGTCTGGGTGTGTTTTGATGTGAAGAGAGCAGCTGGCCCTTGAGCCCATTTGAAACATACCTTTGTTTCTCTTCCAGCCTCTATTATTTATTTAATTTTAACCTCCCAGATATTGAAAAAAGACATTGATAAAGCATGGAGGAAATGGAGTTTGCCTGCTCACCAGCAAATACCTGTGAAGCTTATCACCCACAGCACTTCCCCAGGAGGGAGCTCGAAAGGAAACAGTCAATGTTTTAAAGCTACGTACTCACACAAAGGCTGCAAGAAGGATCTGTTGAAGGATCCAGCCAACAGCTTTCTTTGCATGAGCAAAGAAAAGGTAGAGAAACTTGCTTTCATCCTCAAATCTTTAGGATTTATTTCTCACAGACTTGGGAAGAAGCAGAGAAACATTCATTCACAGAGCCACAGAGTGCCTGGGGCTGGAAGGGACCCTCAAAGGCCACGGAGATGTCAAAGTGCTAAACGTTTAGGATTTCACGTGAGTCAGACAGAAATTCACAAGATGTTTGTGTGTGTTTCACCCCAAAAAATGTCATAATTAGATATTGAATCCACACTGAGGATAAGGGAGCTGGGTGCTGGCAAAAGCATCTCTGACCAAAGGTGCTGTCAACAGCTCAAGTGAGCTATGAGCTCAGCTGTCTGCTCTGGTTTGTTCACATCTCTATTCCTTCAAAAAAGGCAACTTTTATTCACATTGATCACAGAGAGTCACAGAAGACAGCATCAAGTTGGAAAGGATCCTCCAAGGGCATCTTCTCCAACCCCTCTGTAGTCAGCAGGGACATGCCCAGCTGCAGCAGGCTGCCCAGGGACACATCCAGTCTGACCTTGAATGTCTCCAGGGATGGAGCCTCCAACACCTCCCTGGGCAGACTGTGCCAGGCTCTCCCCACCCTCACTCTGCACAACTTCCTCATAATCTCCAGCCTAACTCTGCCCTGCTCCACTTCCAAACCACTGCCCCTCAGCCTGTCCCCATAGGCCCCTCTCAACAGTCCCTCCCCAGCCTGCCTGCAGGTGCCCTGCAGATACTGAAATGCAGCTCTAAGCAATCCTGCAGCCTTCTCTTCTCCAGCCTGCACAGCCCCAACTCTCACAGCCTCTGCCCACAGTAGAGGTTCTGCAGCCCTCTGAGCAGCTTGGTGGCCTCCTCTGGACCCTTTCCAGCAGCTCCAGGTCTCTCCTGTGCTTGTGGCCCCACAGCTGGACACAGCCCTGCAGGTGAGGTCTGAGCAGAGCAGAAGGGCAGGATCCCTCTCTCCACCTTTGGCCACCCTGCTTTGGATGCAGCCCAGGCTGCCCTTGGCCTTCTGTGCTGCCAGTGCCCATTGCTGCCTCCCGTACAGCTTCTCACCACCAGCACCACAAGTCCTTCTCTACAGGACCACTCTCAATTTCATCATCCCCAGTCTGGGCTCATATCAAGGATTGCCCTGACTCTACTGCAGGACCCTGCACTTGGTCTTATTGAACCTCATTCCCCAGGCAGTCATTAATTTGAATGAAGAGAACACAAGAATGGAGGGGGAATATCTTTCTGCTGGAAGGTATCAAAGGTTGCAGTCCAAGTCATCTGAGAATTAAAATTTAACTCTTTCTATCCTCATTTCCAAAGACCTATTATAGAATCCCCAACACAGCACTGCAGGCACACCCCTGTCCTTTCTGTGAACAGGATATGAACACAGCCAAAATCTTTGTCCCTCCAACAAGCAAATTTATTGAGATCTGTGAAAAGTCCAATAATCCAACCTAATGCACCCAGGACAAGCTCTGTCTTATTGAACTTACTGATGTTCTACTAAGCCAAATTCTATAGCATGTCCAGGTCTCTGTGGATGGATCCCTTCCCTTCAGTGCGTTGACCACACCACAGAGCTTGGAGTTATCCACAGACTTACTGAGGGTGCTAGACATTAGGATATTTTTTTTTTTCACTGCAAGAATGGTTCAGGGATTGGAACAGGCTGCCCAGGGAGGTGTTGGAGTCTCTATCCCTCGAGGTGTTCCAGAAAGGTGTGGCATTTGCATCTGGGGCCATGGTTTAGTGACCATGGTGAGGTTGGTTTGATGGCAGCACTGGATAATCTCAGAAGGCTTTTCCAACCCAAACCATTCTGTTGTTGTTTTACGGACAAACATGGTTGCAACCTGCTAATAAAGGCTCCTTTACCACCTTCTGCACATAGCACTCCAATAGGACAACCCAGCCTTTTCCCACCGTGCTTGCCCCAAGCTGAGTGCAGTGTCTTCATTCTGCTTATGCCCCAAACCCTTGAAGTACCAGACTGAATCTATCAGAACCATACAATATGAAAGTGCGGTGTTCAAACAGCACAGCTTGTTCAAAACAGAAAGCTTGCTTGCAGAAGCTGCTGAGTCTACAGACCGCTTCCAAGAGTTGTTTTGTCTTGCAAGATATGGAAATAAGTGGAAAATATGTCAACAGCAGTGGAACTTGACCATGTTTGAGGTGACAGCAAACATAAATGTCAGCAGGTCCCTCTGGTTCAAGTGTTGCTCTCTCTAGGCTACTAAGAACACTTTCTAGGCTGCATATGGCCTGCAAAGACCTCCATGCTTTACAAACCTGCCTCCATAAGATTCAGAGATTCACAGAATCTTCCACTAGATTTCATTCAACCTGGCCCCGAACACCTTCAGAGAGATTCATCCACAACCTCCCTAAGCAACCTGTTGCCATGTCTCAATACCCTCACTGTCAAAAATAAACATAAGTTGACTTGATTTGCCAGGGAATGAGATCATCATCTTTTGCAAAGAAGAAATGGGTTTGAAACCCCTTCAGGTCAAAGTGATGGGTGGCATCTGGTGGAGGATGGTGCTTTTGGGCAGGGGTAAGGTGCTGAAGCATTCTCTGGAACAGCCTTGGGATGTGTGGTAGTGAGAGAAGGCAAAACATGGTGGAAACCTCTGGTGAGCCAGAAAGTGGATGAAGAGCAGAAGTTCCTGTGTAGAAGTTTCGTGTCATTATCCTGAAGTTCATCCTGCAGCTCTTTGTTCCTGCCATCAATTTGGTGCACCCCAGTAGTGTAAATGTGTGGTGCTGTGGGCTTGTCTTGGCTAGATGTATGACTGTAACCTGCAGAGCTTCTGCAGAGCTACTTCAGATGAGGCAGGACCTTATATAGCCTCTTTAGAAGGTCACTATCCATTACTTCTCAGATCTCCACTCCAATGTTCAAAGCCTGCTGTGAATAATTTTGAATCCACCCTTATGCATCTTGTCCCAGCTTTGTATTACCTGCAGATCCAATAATGGTTCTTCATTCTGTTTTGTAACTGGGCTTTCACTTCTGAACCACAAGTGCAGCTCCACTTTGAAGACAGGCTGGGAGCAGCCTTCCAGTACCTGAAAGGGCTCCAGAGGAGCTGGGGAGAAACTTTGGACAAGGGCTGGGAGTGCAAGGACAAGGGACAATGGCTTTGAGTTGGGAGAGGGAAGATTGAGACTGGAGGAAAAGAAGAAAATCTTGGCAGTGAGGGTGGGGAGACACTGGCACAGGTTGCCCAGGTAGGCTGTGAATGTCCCCTCCTTGAAGGTGTCAAAGGCCAGGTTCAATGAGGCCTCGAGCAACCTGGGCTGGTGGGAGGTGTCCCTGCCCATGACAGGGGCTGGAACTGGATGATCTTTGATGATCCCTTCCAATCCAGCCCAGTCTGTGATGCTATGGAACAGGCTTATCTGATTTAATTGCAACTTATATAACTCAAAAGGCATTATTTTCCTANAGTGAGGGTGGGGAGACACTGGCACAGGTTGCCCAGGTAGGCTGTGAATGTCCCCTCCTTGAAGGTGTCAAAGGCCAGGTTCAATGAGGCCTCGAGCAACCTGGGCTGGTGGGAGGTGTCCCTGCCCATGACAGGGGCTGGAACTGGATGATCTTTGATGATCCCTTCCAATCCAGCCCAGTCTGTGATGCTATGGAACAGGCTTATCTGATTTAATTGCAACTTATATAACTCAAAAGGCATTATTTTCCTAAGAGCTTGTCCTGGGTGCATTAGGTTGGATTATTGGACTTTTCACAGATCTCAATAAATTTGCTTGTTGGAGGGACAAAGATTTTGGCTGTGTTCATATCCTGTTCACAGAAAGGACAGGGGTGTGCCTGCAGTGCTGTGTTGGGGATTCTATAATAGGTCTTTGGAAATGAGGATAGAAAGAGTTAAATTTTAATTCTCAGATGACTTGGACTGCAACCTTTGATACCTTCCAGCAGAAAGATATTCCCCCTCCATTCTTGTGTTCTCTTCATTCAAATTAATGACTGCCTGGGGAATGAGGTTCAATAAGACCAAGTGCAGGGTCCTGCAGTAGAGTCAGGGCAATCCTTGATATGAGCCCAGACTGGGGATGATGAAATTGAGAGTGGTCCTGTAGAGAAGGACTTGTGGCTGTACGGGAGGCAGCAATGGGCACTGGCAGCACAGAAGGCCAAGGGCAGCCTGGGCTGCATCCAAAGCAGGGTGGCCAAAGGTGGAGAGAGAGGATCCTGCCCCTCTGCTCTGCTCTGCTCTGCTCTGCTCTGCTCAGACCTCACCTGCAGGGCTGTGTCCAGCTGTGGGGCCACAAGCACAGGAGAGACCTGGAGCTGCTGGAAAGGGTCCAGAGGAGGCCACCAAGCTGCTCAGAGGGCTGCAGAACCTCTGCTGTGCGCACAGGCTGGCAGAGTTGGGGCTGTGCATGCTGGAGAAGAGAAGGCTTCAGGGAGAGCTTAGAGCTGCATTTCAGTATCTGCAGGGCACCTGCAGGCAGTCTGGGGAGGGACTGTTGAGAAGGGCCTGTGGGGACAGGCTGAGGGGCAGTGGTTTGGAAGTGGAGCAGGGCAGAGTTAGGCTGGAGATTATGAGGAAGTTGTGCAGAGTGAGGGTGGGGAGAGCCTGGCACAGTCTGCCCAGGGAGGTGTTGGAGGCTCCATCCCTGGAGACATTCAAGGTCAGACTGGATGTGTCCCTGGGCAGCTTGCTTGAGCTGGCAGTGTCCCTGCTGACTACAGAGGGGTTGGAGAAGATGCCCTTGGAGGGTCCCTTCCAGCCTGGTTGCTTCCAGCCCAATGCAATTTCTGAATCCCTTAAAAGCACAGTTCCACTTTATGACTTGAAATCAGCTACTTAAAGTGCAGTTTGAAGTGTCAATCTTGCACTGCTCAGCTGGGGACTCGAAAGTCCTCCCAGCAGCTCTGAAACTGGGGCCAGAAGGTAACGGAACCAAGATTAAACCCCAGCATACCACAGGCATGATTATTTTCCACTTTCATCCACTACTTTAAAGTAAACACACAACGAAACAAATTAGGCATTAAGTGGATCTTAAGAATATCTGCAGAATTTTTCAGTATGTGAAAGTGATTAATCTACACTGCATTTATTTTTCAATAGAGTAAACTACTCACCCCTTCGGACCCTTCAAACTTAATTGAAGGCTTAGAAGAAATACGATCCTAGGAGACAATAAAAAAAAGCAGGATGTCAGTAAAAGGACAACACTCTGTGCTCCAGGAGAAGCTGTTTTGCTGTAAAAGAGAAGATGGATGTGCCCATGGCAAAACAACCCCTCACCTCCCCAAAGGACCACTGAAAGTGGGAGTCCCAAACGATTTGCTTTGCACCTTCCCAAAGCCTGCCCTGGTGGGTGATCAAAGCTGGAGACAATTCAGTGACACCATTTTCACGTGTCTTTGAGTTCAGGGTGTCAGACAAGTCCTGTGGTTAACACAGGTAACCTGCCTACTCAAAAGGTCATGATAATGACAGCAGTGCTCAGGTCCTCACTGCTTATCACTGTCACAGATCACAGGACTAAGGAATCATAGAGCAGTTTGGGTGGAAAAGGACCTTTCAAACTCATCCAATCCCACCCCCTGCAGCCAGCAGAGACACCTCCAACCAAAGCGAGTTGCTTACAGCCACAAACAACCTGAATTGCAATTGTGTCAGCCAAGGGGCAGCTCCAACCTCTCTGGGCAACCTGGGACAGGCTCTTCCTGCCCTCAGAGTCAAACCTTTCTTCCTTTTTTTCCACTCTCAACCTCCCTTGTTGTGTGCAAATCATCCCCCCCTTGGCCTGTCACAACAAGCCCTGCTCCAAAGTCTGTCCCCAGCTTTCTTCTGGGCCTCTTTAGGCATTTTCAGGCCACCAGATGGTGTCCCTGGAGCCTTCTCTTCTCCAGGCTGAACAAGCCCAACTCTCCCAGCCTGGCTTCACAGCAAAGGGCTTGCAGCCCTGCCAGTATTGCTGTGGCTCTCAGATGACCTGCTTCCTTCCTCAACCCCCATGCACACACCAGCACTGCCAGAAGCAGTTGCACTGATAGCAGCCAAACCTCCCACCACCTTTTTTTCGTGGAGCTCCCAGCCATGTGGGCATCCCAGCTGACCTCAGGAAGGCAGAGAACAGCATCCCCACTCTGTTCTCACACTCTTAAGCTCATTAGCCTTGACTAGCAAGTGTCTTAAACCTGAAATGATACTTGGTCAGTGGAGGTGTCTCAAAAAAAACTTCAGATTTCACCCAAACCTCGCTTCTTCAGCTCTACATCTGCCAGGACACATAAACAATAAGCCCATGAATGGAAAA
>VWZI01015956.1:63190-86655 GCA_013396835.1 Psilopogon haemacephalus | reverse complement strand
AGGTTGTGGCTGCTCTTTCTCTGGAGGTGTTGAAGGCCAGGCTGGATGAGGCCTTGAGTGACCTGATGTAGTGGGAGGTGCCCCTGAGTATGGTGGGGGGTTGGAACTGGATGATCTTTGAGGTATCTTCTGACCTAAACCATTCTATGATTCTATGACTGTGCCACACAGCTTGGTGTCATCTGCAAACTTGCTGAGGGTGCACTCAATTCCTCTGTCCATGTCACTGACAAAGATGTTCAACAGCACTGGTCCCAGCACTGACCCCTGAGGGATGCCACTTGTCACTGGTCTCCAGGTGGACATTGTGCCCTTGACCACCACTCTCTGTGTGCCACCATCCAGCCAATTCCTTATCCAGTGAGTTGTCCACCCATCAAGTCCCTGTTTTTCCAGCTTGGTGACTGGGATGTGATGTGGGACAGAGTCAAAGGCCTTACTCAGGTCCAGGTAGATGACATCAGTTGTCCTTCCCTTGTCCACTGCTGCTGTAACTTCATCATAAAAAGCCACTAAATTAGTCAGTCATGACAAATATCAAGTATCTTTTGTTTCATCGATGGAATAAAATATAGGCAATTACAGATGGGTTTGGGTATGGCCAGCAGCTTCAGAGAGGTTCCCCTCCCCCTCAGCTCTGCCTGGATGAGACCACATCAGGGGTCCTGAGACCAGTTCTGGGCTCCCCAGTTCAAGAAGGGCAGGGAGCTTCTGAAAAGAGTCCAGTGGAGGCCCCAGAGCTGCTGAGGGTCCTGGAGCATCTCTGAAGAGCAAAGGCCAGCCCTGGAGCTGTTGAGACTGGAGAAGAGCAGCTCCAGAGAGGATTTGATATCAATAAAATCAATGTCTATCAATATCTGAGGGCTGAGTATGAAGAAGAATGGGCCAAGTTCTTGTCAGTGGTGTCCTCTGATAGGACAAGGGGCAAGGGGCCCAAACTGGAAGCCAGAAGGTCCCACTTGGGCAGGAGGAGGAACTTGTTTAGTGTGAGGGTGGTGGAAAGCTGGAGAAGGCTGCCCAGAGAGTTTGTGGAGTCTCCCTTTTTGAAGAGTTTCAAAACCCACTTGGATGTGGTCCTGTGTGACCTTCCCAAGGTGACACTACTTTGGCAGGGGGGGTTGAACTCAGTGATCTCTGGAGGTCCCTTCCAACCACAACCATTCTGTAATTCTGTAATATTGGGGATTAGAGAAGCTACATCTAGAAAAAAAAAAAAATCTATATTTCAGGACTCAGCAGAGCACCTTAGAGCTTATCCATAAGCAGTGTTGGGTTAGAATGGATTTTTACAATAACAACTAAGTACAAGGACAAGATACAGGAAATAATCTTTTGCAAAACAACTTTGTTTGATCACTCTGAAAGAATCAAAGCAGGGAAACAGAGTTTCACTCAACTCGTCTTGTTTTGGCTGGGCAATCCAGTTGTCTCCAAACAACAGACAGTCTCCACATACCACAGCTTTGGTGCTGCAATGATTAGAGGCACAGAGTTAAGGGTAGAATTTCAGCCTGGAAAAAAAAAAAAAGGAGAAAGAGAAGTAATTCTTAAAAAGCTGTTTTCTTGGCTGATTAATCTTTTGGTGGTGTGCTGTGGCTTTTGCAAATCCTTCCCTTGTGCTGCTCTGATCCCTCAACATACCTCTGATTTTTGGTTCCTTTGTAAGATACATGGAATATTAATTAGGATGAGCTGCTCACCACCTCAGAGATTTGAATAGCTGCTTTGGGGTTTTTTTGGGTTTTTTAAAAATTTAAACCATTTTGCACGTTATCTTCCTTAAAGATGCTAAAATCTTAACATCCTAAAATCACCATGCTGGGATGCTGTGAGAAGTGGTCACAGTTTTGCAGAGAGAATGTATTTTGGTGTCAGCTTTTGCCTGGATCTTTGCATACTTAAGCAGTAATTTGTCACTGGCCATCCAAGGGCTGAGTGTGAGCTGGATGTCTGCAGTGTGTCAGGGCTGCTTCTCTGAAAATATCCTCTCATGGTGGGAACAGGGAGTAGGCATGGCCATGGCTGCCCTGCCGCCCCCCAGGCTGTGGAGAGCACATAATATGGGGCAGAGCAAAGCAAAGAGTCACAGGGAGCTCTGCCTGGCACTGACATGTTTTTATGTCTCTTTTCCAAGCTTCTAAGTGTCACAAGAGTTTTGTGTCCTCCAGGGTCTTTGTGAGAGTGGAGTGCCTCTGGGTAGAAGTGGAGCAGGAATTGGCAGGAATCTGTGTTAGGAGAATTTATGTTTACTTTCATAGAATCATAGAATTGTTTTGTTTGGAAGAGACCTGTAAGATCACCAGCCACTAATCCAGTACCTCCAGGTCACCACCAAACCATGGCACTCAGCACAGCATCTCCACAGCAGTGAAAACCCTCCAGGGATTAAGACTCCACCACTGCCCTGAGGCAGGCCTTGACAATTGTTTTGGGGGGAAAAATCGTTCCTCATGTGCAACCTAGATCTCCCCTGGTGCAGTCTGAGGCCATTTTCTCTTGTCCCTTGGGAGAAGAGACCAAGCCCCACCTCTCAAAATAGGGCAAGCTGTTCAAAGCCAGTTTTGATTTTCCAAACAAGTCCTGCTATTGGGCTGTATCCCCACACAGTTTAGTGGAACTCCACTCAAATATTGAAAGACCTCCAAAAGGTGTCCCTGCAGTCTTTTGCTATCCAGGCTGAACACCTCAAACTCTCCCAGCCTGGGCTCACAGCAGAGAGCTTCCAGCCCTGCCAGCATTGCTGTGGCCTCCTCTGGCCCTGCTCCAGCACATCCCTGTCTGTGCTGTGCTGAAGACTTTAGATCTGCCCCAGCACTGCAGGGGAGGTCTCAGCAGAGCCCAGCAAAGGGGCACAATCCCTTCACTGCCCCTGCTGCCCATGCTTCTGGGGATCAGCCCAGGGCAGGGCTGACTCTGGTCTGGCAGTGCTCAGTGCTGGCTCACCCAGTACTTCCAAGCCCTTCTCCTCAGCAATGCTCTCCATGCATTCTCCACCGAGCCTGAATTTGTACTGGGGATTCTCCTGACCCAGAGGAAGTACCTTACACACTTGGCTATGCTGAACTTCATGAAGTTGGCTTGGGCCCACCTCTCCAGCCTGTCCATGTCCCTTTGGATGGATCCCTTCCCTCTAGCCTGTCATCAGCAGACTCCTAGGAATATTGCCCAGCTTTCTGTGGTAGGATAAAGACCCATGAAGGTGTTGTCTGAACCTGAGATGATTCTAAGTTTAAGGATAATCGTATATGAGGTTTCTGTCTGAACCTGTTTCTTTACTCCAAAGTTGAACTGTGCTTTTAAAACTTGCAAAGCCTTCTTCTGAACCAAGCTACACAAAAGCTTGTTGCACAAACAAGGGACTGGAGGAGCCTTCTAGTGCTTTAGGAAAACCCAAACAACTGTAGATCACAGAATCATAGATTACATTGGGACCTCTAGAGGTCATCTAGTCCAATGCCCCTGCGGTAGGCAGGCACATGCTCCCAACTAGAGCAGGTTGCTCAAAGCATCATCAAGCCTGGTCTTGGATTTCTCCAGGGACATTGCCCCAGTAAAACATCAGATGAAGGAGCAGTCTCCTTTCTTCTTTTGCTTTAGCTGTCTTCTGCTCTTTTCAAGTGCTGCCGTTCTTCAGGCTAGAGGCAAGTGATTTACAGCCACTCATTCTCAAGTTCTACTGCAGAAGGATAACTATTTGCGGTCACCCTGATGGGCTGCTGCTCTGATTTGGGTGTTGTCGAGGCAGCATCTCTCCTAGTGAGGCTAGAGCCTGAGACCGCCTGCAGCAATTCCCACTTGCCAACTGGAAACCAGCTTGTTACTAGAAATGAGGGACATTGCTGGGATGACAAAATCAGATCTTGCGGTCTCCTGCTGAGTGGCATGCCAGTGTCTGATTGCTGCTGCCTGGGGGGAGGAGGCTTGTCAATGCCCTACACTTTGGCTGCAATAACACCATGCAGCTCTACAGACTGGGAGTGAGTGGCTGGAGAGCAGCCTGGCAGAGAGGCACCTGGCAGTGCTGGTTGACAGCTGGCTGAACAGGAGCCAGCAGTGTGCCTAGGTGGCATGGAAGGCCAATGGCATCTTGGCTTGTATCAGGAATAGTGTGGCCAGCAGGACTAGGGATGTAATTCTGCCCCCGTACTGGCACTGGTGAGGCCTCACCTTGAGCACTGTGTGCAGCTCTGGGCCATCCACTACAACAAGAGAGATATTGAGGTGCTGGAGAGAGTCCAGAAAAGGAATCTGGGGAAGGGACTGAATGGGAAGTCAGATGAGGAATCACAGAATCACAGAATCATAGAATGTCAGGATTGGAAGGGACCACAAGGATCATTTAGTTCCAACTCCCCTGCCATGGGCAGGGACCCCTACCTTAGATTAGGCTGCAGAGCCTCATCCAGCCTGGCCTTAAGCACCTCCAGGGATGTGGCCCCAACCAGCCCCCTGGGCAAACCGTTCCAGGGTCTCTCAGCTCTCATGCTGAAGAACTTTCTCCTCACATCCAATCTGAACATCCTCACCTTCAGCTTTGCCCCATTCCCTCTAGTCCTGTCACTACCTGAAAGCCTAAAAAGTCTCTTTCCAGCTTTTCTGTAGGCCCCCTTCAGATACTGAAAGGCCAAAATAAGGTCACCTTGGAGCCTCCTCTTCTCCAAACTGAACAGCCCCAACTCTTTCAGTCTGTCCTCATAGGAGAAGTGCTGCAGCCCTCTGATCATCCTCGTGGCCCTCCTCTGGACACACTCCAGGATGTCCACATCCGTCCTGTAAAAGGAGAGGCTGAGCAAGCTGGGGGTTTTTATCCTGGAGAAGAGGAGACTTGGGGGACCTTATCGCACACTACAGCTCCCTGAAAAGAAGTTGTAGTAAGGTTGGGGTTGAGCTCTTCTCTCAGGCAACAAGATGAGAGGGCATGGCCTGAAACTGTGCCAAGGGAGGTTTAGATTGGATGTTAGGAAGCATTTCCTGATGGAAAGAGGAATTAGACACTAGAACGGACTGCCCAGGGAGGCGGTGGAGTTGCTGCCCCTGGTTGTCACAGGATCACAGAGGTTGGAAGGGATCTCCATAGATCATGCCAGAGCAGGACCATAGAATCTAGCACAGGAGGTGTTTAAGGAAAGATTGGATGTGTCTTTTCAGTGCCATGGACTGGTGGTGGTGTTAGGTCATAGGCTGGACTTGACGATCTCAGAGGTCTGTTCCAGCCTCAATAATTCCATGGTTCTGTGTTGCAGTGAGCTGTATCAGAAGTTCCACAGTTTGCAGGCAGAAATCTCACTGTTGTCTCAGTAGCTGACCTTCTCTTTGTGTCCTTCTGGAGCCAGTATGTAGAGACGGATGTCCTTTGCCTCCAAAGCTGTCTGAGCTGTCAAGTTTGGCTGGATCTGGTCTGGCTTAAATCCTCCACCGTGGGGTATCCACCCATTCAGTATGTTGTTGGACTGTGATGTGAGTTTGTCAGACTAAGCACGGAACCTGCGAGCTCCTGCCTCAGGGCTGGGTTCACTTCTGTGATGAGCACAAATAACCTAAAGTTTTATCTCTGGGGATTAAGAATTGCTGTGTCTCTGCTCATGTCTCTGACAGTTTGTTGATGTCTCTGGTGGTGCCTCTGTTGGTGTCTCTGGAGATGTCTGCTGGTATATGCTGAAAGGGTGAAAATTCAGTTATAAGGTCAGAAGCCTTCCAGTCTGCTGAGTTCCCACTGCCCATGCAGCCAGGAAATGTGATAAGAAAAGAAATAGCTAAACCCCATATGTCCAGTTTTGCTAAGTAGATGTGAAAACACTTCAGACTTATCTATTTTGCATAAATGAATGCAAACAACTGGGCCATGACACGACTTCTGAACTCATCCATCCCCAGAAAGTGCATCAAGATCACCATGGTGAAACTGTAAGTGAAGCTCCAAGGTTACAACACCTGCACAGCCCAGGGACATGCTGCTCTGACTCCCAGAGCATGGCACTGCAGGACCAACAACTCACAGTGCCAAGACAGATGTGAAATGAAGGGAGAAGAACTGTGGCTGGACAAACAGTGTCTGGCCAGATAGCCACCAGATGCTGGCTCACAGTCCTCTGGTTGTACACCAGACTTCACAGAAGAATTGTCAGAGCATGGAATTGAATGAAAAGTCCTTCAAGTGGGATGGTTTGGTGATAAAAGAGGTTGTGGCAAAGTTACTTGGCAGCCGTTCCCGATAGAAATGTTCATCTTTTAGGTAAAAGGTACAGATTCAGAGAATCAGAAAATTGTTTGGATTGGAAAAGCCCTCTGAGATCATCCAGTCCAACCATCAACCCAGTGCCACCATGGCCACTAAACCATGTCCCCAAGTGCCATGGCCAAATTTTTTGAACGCTTCGAGGGACAGCAACTGGTCTGGGTGGGAAGTGACCTCTCAAACTCCTTTATTCCACCCCTCCTGCAGTCACACACACCAGCAGCAGATTTGCAGATGGGGTTTCATCACTTTCTAGCTGGCGTGCTGCTGAGGCAGGGCCCAAAGGAAAAGGTGCAACTGCAGGAGGCAACGTTGTGCTCAGAAAGTTACCCATTTCCTCCAGGAGTTCTCCTCAGGTGGCAGCAAGGAGTGAAGTCTCAGCTGCAAAACTTTCTTCATGTCAGTTACTTCACTCCCAAGAAGGACGCCTTGAGTCCTGGGTCCAGTTTTGGTCCTCTTGCTACCAGAAGGACATTGAGAGGCTGGAGCAGGTTCCAGAGAAGTGCAAAGAATGTGGGGAAGTGTCTGAAGAACAGGGCTGGGAAGGACCTGCTGAAGGACCTGGCATTGTTCAACCTGGAGAAGAGGAGGCTGAGAGGAGACATTGCTCTCTACAGCTCCCTGAGAGGAGGCTGCAGCCAGGTGGGGGTTGAGCTCTTCTCCCAAGTAATGAGAGATGAGATAAGAGGAAATGGCCTCAGGTTGCACCAGGGCAGGTTGGCCATGAGAAAAAATGTCTTCCCTTTGAGTGTTGTCAAGGCCTGGCCCAGGATGCCCAGGGCAGTGATTGAGTCCCCATTCCTGGAGGGGCTTGAAAACCATGGAAATGTGGTGCTGAAGGATGTGGTTTGGTGGTGAGCTGCCAGTTAATGATTGAACTTGATGACCTTGAAAGCCTCTTCCAACCAAAACAACTCTGTTGCCAGCAGGTAGTTATAAACTTTAATGAAGTCACCTCTCAGTCTCCTCTTCTCCAAGCTAAAGAGCCCCAAGTTCCTCAGGCTCTCCTTGCAAAAGAGATGCTCCATTCCCTTAATCATCTTTGTGGCTCTGTGCTGGACTCTTTCAAGCAGTTCTATGTCCCTCCTGAACTGAGGGGCCCAGAACTGGACACAGTACTCCAGATGCAGCCTTGCCAGACCTCACAAGAAACCATACATGTGGTGCTTCCACAAAATCTATCTCTTGGGTGCTTGCAGAAGGTTTGGATTTTCTTACAGCCAAATTTCCCACATCCCTCATTGACTATATTATCTAAAATCAGTGCAACACAGGAGAGCTGCTTTGATACTCAGATCTAAAACAAAATAGTACCCCATAAACCCCTCCCAACCTGGTGTGTGATGTCATTTTCAGCTTTGATTTAGCTTTTGGGTACTAACCTTACCCTGCTGCAGCTCGCATCTTAACAATAATGGATGTTTATTTTCTTGACTGCAGGTAGCCACCCTGAACCCCAAGAACAACACTTACATTCTGAAGGATTATTATTTTCAACATGTCCAGAAAGACACAGACTGACACAGAGTACAGGGTACACTGTGTAAACAGGGTACAGTGTACACAAGGTACACTGACACAGAGAAGTAGTCAGTGGAGTTAATACTTTCTAGGTAAGTTCAGTCTCTAGGGTGAAAGAAAACAGCCACTTAAAAACTCAAACCCTTTCTTGGGAAATGAAGTCTCCCCTAGATTAAAAAAAAAAAAAAAGAAAAAAAAAGAAAGAACTCTGACCTGAGCATCTTGTAACCTAAAATGTTGTGTCCTCCTTACAGGAAATTAAGTGCCCCTCAGAATGAGACCAGCAGCACTGATGAGCAACTGCAACAGCCACAGCCTGACACTGTTAAGAGAGAGGAGCCACCACTACCTTAACAGGTACTTTTCTTTCTATTTTTATTGTTATATACAGCAGGTTGAGATTTGTCACAGTTGATCCTGGTTTAGAAGCTGTGATGTCCAGCACTAAGGTAGCATCTAAGATGTGCAAAGTGAAAACCAGCACCAGGGGTGTCACCCAGAGCTCAGTGCTGGGACAAGTCTCTTTAATGTCTATCAATGATCTGGGTGAGGAGAGTGAGACTCCCTCAGGCAGGTTGCAGATGACACCAAACTGAGTGGCAGAGTTGAAATGCTGGAGGGTAGGGAGCGTCTGCAGAGGGACTTGGCCAGGCTGCATGTATGGGCTGGGGCCAATGGGATGAGGTTAAACAAGGCCAAGTACTGGGTCCTACCCTTGGGTCACAACAACCTCATGTAGACCTCAGGCTAGGGCAGAGTGGCTGGAAAATGCCGAACAGAGAAGGCTCTGGGGGTGCTGGTTGGCAGCAGCTGGAGATGAGGCAGCAGTGCCCAGGTGGCCAAGAAGGGCACCAGCATCCTGGGCTGGATCAGCAATGGTGTGGGCAGCAGGAGCAGGGCAGGGATTGTTCCCCTGTGCTAGGCACTGCTGAGGCCACAGCTTGAGTGCTGCATTCTGTTTTTGGGCCCTTCACTCTTCCTCATCTATTTGGGGGTGTCTCTGCTGCCTGCAGTGGGCTGAACTTCATCACCTTCAGAGGTCTCTTCCCACCCAAACCGTTCCATGATTCCATGATTCTGACTTATGCCCCTGCCAGAAGCTGCCACCAAGGCCAGCAGCTGGCACCAGCAGTGCTGTGACATCAGCTCTGGAGCCAAGGACACCATGACAACATGAGTCCTGGAGGCACCGTGATAGCTGCTGCTCTGCTGCAACGATCCCTTGGGTCTTGTGTCCACCTGCTGGTGGCCAGAATTTTAGCATCCTCATTGTCATATTTCCCCATGGACAACTCCATTGCCAGGGACACCTCCAGAGAGGTGGGAGGTGCTCCACCTCTGGAACCATTCCAGATCAGGTGATATGGGACTCTGAGCAACCTCTCCTAGCTGGAGATATCCCTGACTATGGTAGGAGATTAGACTAGATGGCATGGAAACATCCCTTCCAGCCCAGCAATTCCACTTCTCAATGCTCTTCTTCTTCTTCCTCTTTTCCTTCTTCTTTTCTAGGGCGTCCCAATTGGCAGCCTGGGCTCCCTTGAGACAGTGCCCATGGGGATCCGTGCCACAGACGAGATGCCGTGTCCAGTTGCCCATCTTTAGTCTGCCCCGGAACCTGCTGCTTGTTCACAAGGCCAGAGGCCGCAAGTCCTCTAGGGAGTGTCCCATCAAGGAGGGACTGAGCAAGATGGTCTAGAGGGAGGGGCTGAGGCCATCTTCATCGTGCTGAGCATCAGCACTGCAGGTACAATGGGCTGGGCCCTTGATGTGGCAGGGAGGGGTAATGGCTGAGCACCTGAGGTCATCGCAGGATGGGTGATGCCCGTCTGTGGGACTGGGGATGGTGGTGACAAATGGCATCAGGTGGAGGCCTTTCAGGGCGGTGGACACTTAGGCTGATCCTGGTTCTCTTTCTCTTTCCACAGCAAATGGCTGTGTGGGACACGGTGGCCGGGCAACGGCTTGTGCTGCACCAAGGTATCTTTCTCTTTCTCTCTTCTTTCTCTCCTTCCTCTTCTGCTTCGTCTGCTTCTTCTTCTCCATCTGCAGGAGATTGTGCGGCGGCTGCAGCCGAGCCGACGAGCTGCCCTTCTCTTGCTGCTTCTTCATCTTCTTTCTCTTCTTCTTCTTCTCCTGCATCTGCATCACCCACTTGTGCTTGGGGGTCTGCTGCATTGTGCTCTTAAGCACACTGTGCTAGGCATCCTGCTCTCCTGCTTCTCTGTGGCCTCTTCTGCCTCTTTCTCTCCTGCATTGTCCCCTTGTTCTGCATGGCCCTGCTGTGGGCGTTTCCCTTCTGCTCCTCCTGCACTGTCCCCTTGGCTCGAGTTGCGCCATCCCCTTCGTCTTCCCCCTGCTGCGTCGTCCTGTCTTGTGTCGGAGCTTTCTTCTTTCTCTTTCCTTGAGGGGAATGTGGTGGGCTTGGGAAGGAGATGCTGGTGGGCTTGGGTGGGCGTAAGAGAGAGGGCATGGGTGGATTTGGGAGGAGCATGGTGGGCTTGGGGAGAAGAAGGGTGAGCTTTGGGAGGGTGTGCTGGTTTTGGGGAGTAGAGGATGTGGTGCAGCAGAGGAAGCAGGTGGTTGGCAGAGAGTGGGCTTGGTTAGAAATGGTTCTTGTTCTGCTTCTTCTGCGTCCTTCCCACTGTCCCCTTCTGCGCCATCCGCTCTTGCGTCGGGGCCCTTCCCCTTCTTTCCCTTTTCCTTCCCTTGCACCATTGTTGTCCTCCTGGTATGTTTTCCTCTTCTTCCTCCTCTCTTCCTTCTTTTGCGCCATCCTTTTTACCGTCTTTAGTGTCATACTCTTGTGTTGTTCTTGTCCCCTGTGTTGTCCCCTTTGTGGTGTTGTCTTCCTCTGTGTTGTTCCCTCTTGCATCACTGCCTTCTTCTTCTTCTTCTTCGTCTTCTTCTTACTCTTCTTCTTCCTCTTCTTCTTCTTCTTTTCCTCTTTCTGTCAAATCATTGGAGGAAGAGAAGGAAGAAGAAGAGCATCCACTTCTTCTGGATGCTCTTCCTTCCCCTTTTCCTCCTTCTGCATTGCCCTCCTCTGCATTGTCCCCTGTGCTGTCCTTGTCCTCTGTGTCATCCCCCCTGTGCCATCTTTGTCCTCTGCATCTCCCCCCTTTTGCCATCCTTTATGTGCCAAGTCATGGAAGGAAAACGGGGAAGAAAAGTAGAGCATCCACTTCTTCTGGATGTTCTTTCTCCTTTTCCTCCTCTGCATTGCCCTCCTTTGTGTAGTCCCCTCTGCCCCATCCCTGTCCTCTTTGACATACCCTTTGTGCCATCCTATTTTTGTCAGTTTATGAGAGGAAGAGGAGGAAGAAGAGGAAGAGTATCCAGTTCTTCTGGATGATCTTCTTCCCCCTCTTCCCCTTTCTGCATTTCCCTCCTCTGCATTGTCCCCCCATGCTATCCTTATCCTAGTTTATTGTGTACCCTCCTTGATGCTTTGAGGATCTTAAGCTCTACCATTTCATGGTCACTGCATCCTAGACTACCCTTCCGCTTCACTTCACTCACCAGCCCCTCCTTGTTGGTGAGGACTAGGTCCAGCACAGCACCTTTTCTTGTGGGTTCCTCTACCACTTGAAACAGGAAGTTATCATCAGTACATTCCAGGAACCTCTTAGATTGCTGGTGCTGTGCTGTGCTGTCCTTCCAACAGATGTCAGGGTGGTTGAAGTCTCCCATGAGCACCAGGGCCTGTGAGCGTGAAGCTTCTCCTATTTGTTTGTAAAGAGCCTCATCTGCTTCACCTTCCTGATCAAGAGGTCTGTAGCAGACTCCTACTGTGATGTCCCCTTCCCGTGCCTTCCCTTTAACCTTCACCCATACGCTCTCTGTTTTGGTTTTGGATATCCCGAGGTTGAGCTCCATGGATTCCAGTTTACCATTGATGTAGAGGACTATGCCCCCTCCTCTTCTCCCCTGCCTGTCCCTCCTGAAGGGTCTATACCCATCTGTCCCTATGCTCCAATCATGAGATCCATCCCACCACGTCTCAGTTATACCAATGACATCATAACCCTGGAGGCTTGCAAATATTTGCAGTTCCTCCTGTTTGCTCCCCATGCTCCTTGAGTTAGTGTAGAGGCATTTCAGTTGTGCCTCTATTGGAGCTGACTTCCTCACTGATTTTCCTTTATCCTGTTCTCTGAGTGTACTTTCCTCAGTCAGTATATTTGGACTTGTCTACACTCAGACACGTCTTTATCTACTAGCTTGTCTCTACCCCCCATGCCATTACTGCCACGTGAATTGCCCCTTGATGTCTCCCTCTTGGCAGATAAAACCTGAAGTGGATATGGCCCATCTCTGTAGAACCCTGGATGCTCTATTCTTTCCCCAGGATACTTCAGGGCAGCAGATTGAGAACCATCACCAAATCCCCATTGCTGCCACACTTATCTGTCCTCCCACACCTTGCCACATGGAGGTCTGATTTCTTTGTCCTCCTCCCCCTTCCCATCCTGTTTAAAGCCCTGTCAACCAGCCCTGCTATCTCCTCTGCAAAGACCCTTTTCCCTCATCGAGAGAGGTGTCTCCTGTTTGGTGTCAGCAACTCTGGTGTTGTAAAGGTCATATTATTATCAAAGAATCCAAATTTATGGCAGTGACACCATCCACGCAGCCACCTATTAAAAGACTGCACTTGGCTACTTATTCCAGTGTCTCTGCCATCAGCTGGAATAACAGAGGAGAAGATGATTTGTGCCCTGGAGTTCCGTATCACCCATCCCAAGGCTCTGAAGTGTTTTTAAATTTTTGTGGTATTACTAGTCATTATTTCCTCTCCTCCTGCTTGAAAGATCAATAATGGATAGTAGTCCGTAGAGTGGATGTGAATGTCTTGCACAGCCCAGCACACTATTCCTTTGAGGGACTACTTTTTATATTAATAGATAACAATTAATAATGGCATTAGTACTGCCTTACTAATTATTTAATAATTTCTGTATAGAGCTGTGGTAAGGTTTTGGCTGCTGTTTGAACATCTCATCTATTTTGTCTGGTTCTGCAGAGAATTAGGAGCTGGACGCCTTCAAGTACTCCTCCCAGGAGAACACAGCCACTGTGGTGTCCACAGGGCAAAAGTGAACACATGTGCCTGCAGGGGTTTGGACAAGCTGACCTTCATTGGTCCCCTCCAAGCCAAGTGCAAGCTTTAGGTGAGCTTTGCAGCTGCAGCACTGGGTCAGTCTATATTGATGGAGCACCTAATGGTTGCTCAGGATGCAATCAAGCCTGAGTTGCAATGATGCCAGCCATGGGGCATCTCTGACTTCTCTGGGCACCCTGGGCCAGGCTGTCCCCACACTCAGTGTCAAATGTTTCTCCCTTCTTTCCACTCTGCATCCCCCTCTTGGAACTCAAAATATTCCCCCATTGTCCTTTATTTGACAATAAATCTGCCTGTAAGCATTTACTCATGAGAGGTTCTTCTATAAAGCCCACACAAGAAAATCTGTTAATCCGTTCCTTCAAGAGAGCTCTCCAGCATCACTGTACCATGGGGTTTCTACACAGTGGGATTCAGTTTTGGGCCCCTCACTCCCAGTATCTGAGAAGCTGGAGCAGGTCCACAGAAGGGCAACAAAGGTGGGGAAAGTGCTGGGGAGGAGCAGCTGAGGGACCTGGGTGTGTTCAGTGATGGAGAAGAGGGGGCTGAAGGAGACCTCATTGCTCTCTACAGCACCCTTAGAGGAGACTGCAGCCAGGTGGGAGTTGGGCTCTTCTGCCTAGGAGAGGAAATGGCCTGAAATTGTGCCAGGTGAGGAACAATTTCTGTGGTGCAAGAGTGGTCAGGGACAGGAATAGGCTGATGCTAGACTGGATGAGCTTGGAGGGCTCTTCCAATTGAACGAATTATTTGATTCTGGGTGATCTCCAGAGTCCCTTCCAGCTCCTGCCTTTCTGTGAGTGAGCAAACTGCTCACAGAAGCAGCTTAGGCTCCTGCAGACCTTTTGGTTGGTTAGTTTTCTGCCTGATCAGTTCCTTTGTGTGCTTGACTGCATGGCCAGAGGCTGGATGGAACAGCAGAGGCTCTCTGTGGATGGAAATGCTGCCACATCTTGGTGTCTGGTGTGCAGATTATGACAGCTAGACCTAACCAAACCACAAATAAGGCTGTCCTGAGCTACTGTGAAAGTGGAGGGAAGGAAGGATTCTCCAGTTTACAGTTTCTTCTCATTTCCTGCCCAGTTCCAGTCCCAGGAGGTGCACGTCTCAGGTGTGCTGCAGGAAGCAGCAGGCTGCAATTCACAGGAGAATTCGGCCCCAGATTTCCCTCAGCCCTGCTGTGCCACACTTGGCAGAAGTGGAAAAGCCACAACTCCATGCTACAGCTTTCAACTTGGTTATCTGTCTCCTGTTAACCATCACTGAAGGATTCCTGTGTCCTGAGACACCCATCCAGGTCTCTTCAGAATCACAGAGGTGCAGAATACATCAGCTTGGAAGGGACCCTTGAAGGTCATCTTGTGCAACCTCCCTCCAGGGAGCATGGAATCGCAGAAAGGTCAGAGTTGGAAGGGACCTTAGAGGTCATCCAGTTCCAACCCTTGTCATGGTCAGGGACATCTCCCAATAGAGCAGGTTGCTCAGAGCCACATCCAGCCTGACCTTCAGTGTCTCCAGGGATGGAGTCTCCACCACCTCCCTGGGCAGCCTGTGCCAGGCTCTCCCCACCCTCACTCTGCACAACTTCCTCCTCATCTCCAGCCTAACTCTGCCCTGCTCCACTTCCAAACCACTGCCCCTCAGCCTATCCCCACAGGCCTTTTTCAACAGTCCTTCCTCAGCCTTCGTGGAGGTGCCCTGCAGATACTGAAATGCAGCTCTAAGCTCTCCCTGCAGTCTTCTCTTCTCCAGACACCAACTCTGCCAGCCTGTCCCCCTAGCAGAGGTTGTGCAACCCTCTTATAATTTTTGTGGCCTCCAGGTCTATGTCTCTCCTGTTGGGGTCCCACAGCTGGACCTAGCAGTGCAGATGAGGTCTGAGCAGAGGGGCAGGATCCTCTCTCTCCACCTCTGGCCACACTGCCTTGGATGCAGCCCAGGCTGCCCTCAGCCTTCTGTGGTGCCAGTGCCCGTCGCTGCCTCCAGTGCAGTCTGGAGAAGACTTAGAGGAGATCTCATCAATGTGTATAAATATCTGAGTAGTGGGTGTGAAATGGTGGTCTTCAGCAATAAGATAAGGAGCAACAGCTACAAACTGGAACATAGAAGGTTCCACCTCAACATAAGGAGAAACTTCTCTACAGTGAGAGTTACAGAGGACTGGAACAGGCTGCCCAGAGAGATTGTGGAGTCTCCTTCTCTGGAGACTTTGAAAACCTACCTGGATGCTTTCCTCTACAAACTACCCTGGATGATCCTGCATTGGCAGGGAGGATGGACTCAATCTCCAGAGGTCCCTTCCAACCTCTAAGGTTCTGATATTCTGCGAATCTGTGATTCTCAACCCCAGCATCTCAAGCCCTTCTCTGCAGGGCTGCTCTCAATCTTATCAACCCTAGACTGAATTGATATCCAGAGTTGTCCTGATCCAGGTGCAGGACCTTGCACTTGGCCTGGTTGAACCTCAGCAGGTTCTCCTCATGACTGTAGAAAATGGCCTAAGCTCATAAATGTTGGTACCTGTGGGGTCATCACAGATTCAATGCTCAAGAGTCAGCCCAGGTTTGCTACAGGGACTGATGGCAAGATGTAGACCCCTTTCATGTGTGTGTCACCACCTCAGAAATGAGCCCATCTGCCTGACAATCTGAATTTCATGATGCACATCTACTCACACATTGAATACCTTGGACCAGCACTGCCATGCAAAGCAGCTGGAGCACCTCTGGGAGCGTGGGACAGCACCTTGGGTGCTGCACCACTGACTGTGTTGAGAACTTGCATAGCTGAGCATCAGTTTGCCCCCTGCACCAGAACAGGAGGTCACAGCCAGGTTCAGCTGCCTCCACAGGTGGTCAGTGCATGTTCATTAAGAGGATCATGGAGTTGTCTTTGTTGGAAAAGCCTTTCCAGATCATCCAGTCCTAACACTCACTAACTCTACCAAGGCAGGGGCTAAACCATGGCCCTCAGCACCACATCTCTGCCTCTTTGAAACACCTCCAGGGATGGGGATTCAGCCACCACCCTGGGCAGCCTGTGCCAGGCTTGGAGAACCCTTTCAAGGAAGGGTTCTCCAAGCCTAAATGTCTCCTGGGACAGCCTGAGGCCGTTTCCTCTCATTCTTCACATATTACTAGAGGAAAGAGTCTGAGTCCCATCTGGCTCCAAGCTCCTCTCAAGTAGAAGCACCCCTGAGACTTCAAGGTCAGTTTTCTGGATGCTTTGCTGCAGCGCCCATCATGGGCAGGCCTCCCTGGCCTCCAACAGTGGCTCTGGAGATGCTGAGTAGCCCAGCTAAATCTTGGTGTAGCCTGAATGCTTGGTGCTGCAGGTAAGGGGAGACCACATCTGGTTATGTGGCGGAGTGACTCTCATCATGGGTGGGTGATGCTGGAAGACCTGTTTGCTGTTGTGAAGTCTCATGTTGGAAACCATCCGTATGCTAAGCAGGCTCTTTGGAGTCACCCTCCCCAGGGAAGAGGCTGAAGCCCCAGTGCCTCTTGACTGACCTCATCCTGCAGCTTTCACAGTGTTCTCCAAGCACTTCAAAGGCACAGCCAGCATGGCACAAGAGCCAGTTCTGTCCTTTGCCAGTCTTCTGGACATCATTCCTCAGCAAAAAAACCCACAGGAAGCCCTATGCTGCAACGCTAGGCTGAGTGCATTGGGCTTGTTCAGCCTGGAGAAGAGAGGGCTTCAGGGACACCTTCTGGTAGCCTCTCAGTGAAGAAGTGCAACAGGAAAGATGGAGAGGGAGTTTTGATCAGACTGTGTTGTGACCAGACAAGGGGTGATGCTCTAAAAGTGAAAGAGGGAAATTGAGATTAGATATAAGGAAACAAATCACAGTAGTACCCTGGCCCAGGTTGCCCAGAGAAGGTTTGGGTGAACCCTCCATGGAAACGTTCAAGGCCTTGAGCAACCTGGGCTAGTGGGAGGTGTCCCTGCCCATTGCAGGGGTTTGGAACTGGATGATCTCTAAGGTCCCTTCCGAACCAAACCATTCTGTGATTCTGTGAAAACAAAACAAAACAAAACAAAACAAAATCCAACAATTCCCAGGAAATCCCAGTTGCAGCTTTTCTTGGAGCTGGTCCTGCCTACAGCAAGCTCATGAGACTTCCCTTCTGCTGGCCAAGGCAAAGACCTCTGGCATGTTCTGCTTAAGCAGATAAGGGCATGGGAGGGCGCAGTGCTCATGCAGAGATGGGAAGGTGTCCCAGCTATGGCAAAGCTCTACCAAAACCCTCTCCTTCATCTGCACTGCTGCAAAATCAGGTCTGGTGTCACAACTACAAACACTGCAGCTTGGGTGAGTCTGGAAGCCTGTAGAGAGCTGGAGTCTGAGGAGGCAGCACTGAGGCTGTCTTAGCAGTGGGGAGTCTCCACAGGCACCCACATTGAAGAAATGCAGTTTTAGATGGCAAGTGGAAGGAGTGCCTGGCACAGCAGAGTGCTCTGCTGCCGGACTTAGCAGGGCACAGGGCAGCCTCTTGAAGTTCAACCAGGGCAAGTGTGGGACCCTGCACCTGAAGAGGAACAGCCGCATGGATCGGTAGGGGTGAGGGGGTGCCTGCTGGGAAGCAGCTCCATGGAGAATGACCTGGGAGTGCTGGGTGACAGTAGGTTTCCATGAGCCAGCAATGTGTCCTTGTGGACAAGAAAGTCAAGGCTGTGCTGGGGTGCGTGGAGAAGAGTGTAGCCAGCAGGGCAAAGGAGGTTCTCCTCCCTCTCTACTTTGCTTCCAGCCCTCCTAGCCTTGCTGTGCCTCCTAAGGCCGTGCTCCAACAGGCTCCTGTCTGTGCTGAGGACTCCAGAGCTGGCCAGACACAATCTCCGAGCTGCAATAAACATAATTTGTAGATCACTGGCTCTACAGGGCACCTTGCTCCTAGGGCACCTCCACTCTGACCCCATCTCGCAGAGGACAATTTGCAACAATTCACAGCATCCCAGCATGGTAAGGTTGGAAGGGACCTCTGGAGATCACCCAGTCCAACCCCCCTGCTCCAGCAAGGCACCCACAGCAGCTTGCCCAGGAGCACAATGACCAGGGCGAATTGGAAGCTCTCCAGACAAGGAGACTGCACAGCTTCTCTGGGCAGCCTGCTCCAGCCCTCCAGCACCCTCACAACAAACAAGTTCTGCTCTTCTGCTCAGATGGAACCTCCTGTGTTCCAGTTTGATCCCCTTGTCTCTTATCCTGCCTCTGAGCACCACTGGCAGAGCCTGGCCCCATCCTCTCGCCCCCGCACACCCTTTAGCTCCTGCTGAGAGCATTGATCAAATTCCCTCTGGGGCAGCTCTTCTTCAGGCTCAACAGCCCCAAGGTTTTCAGCCTTTGCTCCTCACATAGATGCTCCAGGACCCTCAGCAGCTCTGGGGCCTCCCCTGAACTATCTCAAACAGTTCCCATTTCTGACAAGAAATGGACCCAGGAGTTCAGATGTGGTCTCACCAGGACAGAGTAGAAGGACAGGAGAACCTCCTTTGCCTTGCTGCCACACTCTTCTCCATGCACTCCAGCATAGTCTTGGCTTTCTTGTCCACAAGGGCATATTGCTGGCTCATGGGGAACTTGTTGTCCCCCAGGCACTCCCAAGTCCTTCTCCATGGAGCTGTTTCCCAGCAGGTCCCCCCTCATATGTACTGATCCATGGGGTTGTTCCTCCCCAGGTGCAGGACCCCACACTTGGCCCTGGTTGAACTTCAAGAAGAAGTTAAGGAACTGTGGAACTTCAAGAGGAAGTGCCCAGCTCTCCAGCCTGGTCAGGACTAGCTGAATGTTAGCAGAGCCTGCCTGGGTGTCAGGCACCCTGCCTAGTTTGGTACCCTCAGCAGACTGTCTGAGGGTCAACTCAAGCTGCATTTTAAGCAGTCCACTAAATGTTTTGGTTTTTTTTTTACCCTGGTACTTCTTCCACCACAGTCATTGATGCACCTGTGCCTACTGGAGTCTATTTTATGCTCTCCAAGGACTTTGTACTTGTCTCTCTGCCTTAAGTGCTGCAGATGACCTGCTCCAGTGCTGCGATGCCTATGGTGGGCTGCCTTTGGTAGATGGCAGATGGACACTGCACATCTTCTAAAGACCTTAGGCAGCTGAATACAGCTCTTGAAGGATCAGAGCAGCATTTCAGCTTGGACATGGCAACTGCTTGCACATTAACCATTTCGATTAGACAAAGCATGCCTGCTTCTTGCCAGAGCAGAAAGAATCAGCAGGTCAACCTTCAGGACATGGAGGTAGCTTCATGCAAGTCCAGCATGGAGTTTTATAATCAGGTTTTTGTCCTAGAGATGAGGAGGCTGAGGGAACACCTCACTTTCAGCAACTTCTGAAGGGAGGCTGAAGCCAGGTGGGGTTTGGTCTCTTTTCACAAGGAGCAAGAGACAGGACAAGAGGAAATGGCCTGAAGTATGCCACAGGAGGTTTAAGTTGGACATGAGGAACAGTTGCTGCCCCTTGATGGTTGTCAAGGCCTGGCCGAGGGCAGTAGTGGAGTCCCCATCCCTGGAGGGGTTTCAAAGCCCTGGAGATGTGGTGCTGAGGGACAGGGTTTGGTGGTGGCCTGGCAGTGCTGGGTCAGTGATTGGACTAGATATTCTTGGAGGTCACTTCCAACCAAAATGGTGCTATGATTCCATGACCCCATTCCTCCTGCACTGCATTTGCCATTGTTTAAAAGGCACAGCAAGAAGATCCCTAAGAAGCATGTTCATATCTCTGCCATCCTGATTCAGCTCCAGAGGGGTTTGCTGGACCTCAGCATCAGTGTCCTTGCTCCACGAGGTGGAGCTCCAAACGTTGTAATGAGGACACAAAGCACAGAACTGTAATTTTCTCCCTCTCATTTTGTGTGTGTGTATCTGCCATCCATTTCCTCAACAAGTGAAGCTTCTTTCCAAAGTCAACTCCAGGGTCATCTTCTCCATCTTTTTCTCTGGCTCCACCCGGCACTGTCTTGCTCTCCTGCAGCAGGACCTCTCAGTCACAACACACAAAGCCAGGTGTCCTCGTGAAAGAGGAGGTGTAGCTGTGAGCAAACAGCTTGAGGAGAGCTTCACCTTCACCTAAAACTCCAGCAGCCAGAGGTGGTTGGTGAAGCCAGGCAGGAGATGGTGGTGGTCAGTGGCAGCTGACCCAGGCAGGACCACATTTAAAAATTTCAAGTGTTCTGAAATGTGACCATTTCTGAGCCCTTTCACCCTGGCATTTCTGCAACTGCAGCAGGAGGGTCTTAGTCTGTCCTGCAGCCCTGGCACAAACAGGTCACCATGACTCCAGAGCACTGGAAACACAGAGAACAGTTGGGGTAACCCTATCCACCCTGACCAGAGACAGCTTGTCCAGGAGAGTCCTTTGTGCTTGTTAGTCTCACAAGCTTGAGAGCAGGGGTGCTGATGTCACCAGGGGCAAGCCATAAAGGTCTCTTTCCTACTGCAGATGGCTGAGAAGCCCGACGATTGCTATCCGCAAGGCTTCCTGAGCTCTGTCTTTGTCCCTCCTTTAGGGCTCAGCCCTGTGAACAGCAGGCAAATGTGTTCAGCCTGTCTGGATAGCTCCTTTCTGGGTGGCCTTTGACACATGGATCTGACACATGGATCTGACTCAATGTCCAAGTGGAAACCATAGAATCACAGAAGGTTAGGAGCTGGAAGAGATCTCAGAAGATCACCCAGTCCAACCATCCTGGCAGAGCAGGATCACCTAGAGCAGATCACACAGGAACACATCCAGGCAGATCTTGAATATATCCAGAGAGGGAGACTCCACAGCTCTCCTGCACAGCAAGTGATGAGTGGTGTCACTGAGGGGTGGGTACTGGGACCCATCTTTGTGGGTGACATGGGCAGTGGCATTGAGGCATCCATAGCAGGTATGGAGGTGACACAAAGCTGTGTGGCCTTCTTGACAGGCTGGAGGGAGGGAATCCACCCAGAGGCACATGGACAGGCTGCAGAGCTGGACCCAAGCCAACCTCATGAAGTTCAACAAGGCCAAGGGCAAGATGCCTGCACCTGGGTCAGGGCGATCCCAGTACAGATCTAGGCTGGGTGAGCAGTGGCTGCAGAGCAGTCTGGAGGAGAAAGCCTTGGGGCTATCAGGTGGTGACAAACTCCCCAGGAGCCAGCAATGGTTGCTGGCAGCCCAGCAGGCAGCTGTGTGCTGAGCTGCAGCCAAAGCAGGGAGAGCAGCAGCACAGGGAGGAGATTCTGCCCCTCTGCTCTGCTCTGTTCAGACCCCACCTGCAGCACTGCCTCCAGTTCCGGGGCTCCTGCTGCAGAGGATCCAGAGGAGGCCACCAAGATGATTGGAGGAGTGGAGAACCTCTGTTGTGGGGACAGGCTGGGAGAGTTGGTTCTGTTGAGCCTGGAGAAGAGAAGGCTGCAGGGAGACCTTAGAACAGCCTTGCAGTAGCTGAAGGTGCTCCAGGGTTGCTGGGGAGGAACCTGTGACAAAGACAATGGTTTTAAGCTGGGAGAGTGGGACACTGAGATGAAAGAGCAGGCAGAAATTGTTGAGAGCGAGGGTGGGGAGACATTGACACAGATTGCCCAGGAAGGTTGTGGATGTCCCCTCCCTGCATAGTTGAAAGCCAGGTTGGATGGGGCCTTTGAGCAACCTTGGCTGGTGGGAGGTGTCACTGCCCATGGCAAGGGGTTGGAATGGATGATCTTTGAGGTCACTTCAACCCAATCCATTCTGTGACTTGACGATTCAATGTTAGGTAGAATGAGCCCTGGCACCTGTCCTTTTGCCATTACATCAACTAAGCCCTCCCCAGGTACCCACATTGTCACTTCTCATTTTTCCTGTGGCCTTGCAGCCAGCTTTAAGATGAGGCTGCTCCTTGCAGCCCTGATTTACGTTAATTTATCAGTGAGAAATTACATTAGTGTGTCAAGTGTTTGGTTTCAGCTCAAATTGCTTGGGTTTGTTTTGTTTTTTATTACTGCTCTCCTTCAGTGTTGCCCTCCAGTGCTCATTTGGTCGTTCTTTCCAAACAAGAATACCAGTAATGTTGTCAGGCCACACTTATATCTGCTGCTCTGGGGGCTTCTGGGCACCTAAGTAGCTGGTGGCACAAATTAAAGTCTGTGTTTCACTTCTGTGGTCATGTTTGAGCTGAGCTGGTGAAGGGTCTGGAGAACTGCACCTTGAGCACTGGGTTCACTTCTGGGCCACCCACTCAAAGAACATTGAGGGGCTGGAGCACATCCAGAGAAGGGCAACAAAGGTGGGGAAGGGTCTGGAGAAGACAGCTGAGGAGGAGCATCTGTGGGAGCTGGGGGTGTTTAGTGTGGAGAAGGCTGAAGGGAGACCTCATTGCTCTCTGCATTTCCCTGAGAGGAGGCTGCAGACATGTGGGGGTTAGGCTCTTGTCCCCAGCCTCAGAGCTAGAAGGAGAGCAAATGGATTGAAATGGTGCCAGAGGTGGTTGAGGTTGGCCATTTCTGTGCTGCAAGAAAGGTCAGGGTTGGAACAGGCTGCCCAGGGAAGTGTTGGAGTCCCCATGCCTAGAGGTATTCCTGAACCATGTGGCCATGGCACTTGGGACCATGGTTTGATGGCCATGGTGGGGTTGGGTTGGTGTTTGGAATGGATGATCTTGGGGACTTCTTGCAGGTGCAGTATTTCCTTGGCCAAGGACACCCTGGCTTTTGAGCAGCAACTTCTTTCTCAAACTGTTACAGGTGTCCCTTGCTATCCCACAGAGCAGTACATAAACATCTGAGGTGGGGATGGAGCAAGGCTGATCAATGTGGGTGTGAAAGAGCAGGTCTATGCAGGAAGGTTTTATCCATGCAGGTGGACATCCCAGACCTTCCAGCTCTGGTGCTGTAAACTGTTTGCTGTTGATAGGTGTTGCCTTCTGTGCCACAACTCACCATGACCAACACTTTCCCTTCTCCTGTTGCTGCTGTGCTAATCTGATGGGACTGACCGTGTAGTTAGCACAGCTTCTTCCTTCTGCTCCAGGAAGAAAGAAAGAAAGGAAGGAAGGAAGGAAGGAAGGAAGGAAGGAAGGAAGGAAGGAAGGAAGGCAGGCAGGAAGGCAGGCAGGCAGGCAGGCAGGCAGGCAGAAAGAAAGAAAGAAAGAAAGAAAGAAAGAAAGAAAGGAAGGAAGAAAGAAAGAAAGAAAGAAGGAAGGAAGGAAGGAAGGAAGGCAGGCAGGAAGGCAGGCAGGCAGGCAGGCAGGCAGGCAGGCAGGCAGGCAGGCAGGCAGGCAGGCAGGCAGGCAGGCAGGCAGGCAGGCAGGCAGGCAGGCAGGCAGGCAGGCAGGCAGGCAGGCAGGCAGGCAGGCAGGCAGGCAGGCAGGCAGGCAGGCAGGCAGGCAGGCAGGCAGGCAGGCAGGCAGGCAGGCAGGCAGGCAGGCAGGCAGGCAGGCAGGCAGGCAGGCAGGCAGAAAGAAAGAAAGAAAGAAAGAAAGGAAGGAAGAAAGAAAGAAAGAAAGAAGGAAGGAAGGAAGGAAGCAAAGAAAGAAAGAAAGAAGGAAAGAAAGGAAAGAAAGAAAGAGAGAATGAAAGAAAGAAGGAGAGAAAGAAAGGAGAGAAAGAAAGAAGGAGAGAAAGAAAGGA
>VWZI01015956.1:17778-61632 GCA_013396835.1 Psilopogon haemacephalus | reverse complement strand
GGTTGCCCAGGGAGGTTGTGGCTGCTCCCTCCCTGGAGGTGTTGAATGCCAGGTTGGATGAGGCCTTGAACGACCTGATCTCGTGGGAGGTGTACCTGCCTATGGTGGGGGGTTGGAACTGGATGATCTTTGAGGTCCATTCCAACCTAAACCATTCTATGATTCTGTGATTCTAAATTGTGCCAGGGGAGCTGTAGGTTGGCTATGAGGAACAATTTCTGCGCTGCAAGAGTGATCAGGGATTGGAAGAGGCTGCCCAGGGTGGTGGTGTAATCCCCATGCCTGGAGGTGTTCCAGAAACGTGTGGGCATGGCACCTAGGACCATGGTTTGATGGCCATGGTGGGGTTGGATTGGTGGTTGGACTGATGATCTTGGAGGGTGAGCTCACTCTGCAGAGACACCTTAGCACCTCCTGCCAAGCACATCCAGCCAGTTCCAAACAGGACCTTGGTGCACCGAAGTCTAGGCTCTAGTAGTCAGTGAAGGGGTCTCTGGGTACCATCTCAAGCAGAGGTGTTCAGCAGGAGCTGTTGAGGGGTGAATCCTTACTCCTTGGCCATTAACTAACCTTAAGAGCAGAGAACCTGGGACTGCACAGAAGAGACAGCAAAGACCTACCACAAGTGATGATGGGGGTCAGCTTGGGAGAGTGGTCAGAGAGGTGGTCTGTGATTTCATGCAGGACTTGGGGTGAAAACTGACAGCAGCTGAGAAGCAGAGGTGATGACGTGAGAGAGATGAGAAGCTGGGCATGAGAGGCAGCAGATTTGTCCTGTAACACACCATGAAACACATTTTCGTGTTCTCCATCAGTGGAAAATGGAAGCAAATTATCACTCTAATTGATGGGCCTTGATGGGGACCTGCCGGGAAGGATGTGACCTCACCTGTACCTCGCTGCTATCCTGCCATGAGTCACTCCTCACACAACAGGAGGTCACAGCCAGGTGACAGAGATACAGAATGGCACAAAGCTGTGAGCAGTGGCTGACATCCCATCAAGGATGTGCTGCTAGCCAAACCTGGATAGGCTGGACAGTTGGGTGAGAAGAACCTCATGAAGTTCAACAACTGCAGGGTCCAGCCTCTTGGGAGAAGCAACCTCCTGCACCAGTACTAGTCAGGGGGAACACCTCCAGAAAAGCAGCTCCAAGGAAAGGACCTGGAAGTGCTGGGGGACAGCGAGTTCACCATGAGCCACAATGTACCCTTATAGCCAAGAAGGCCAAGGCTGGTCCTGGGGTACATGAAGAACAGTGTGGCCAGCAGGGCAAGGGAGGATCTCCTCCTCTAGACTGCTCTGGTGAGGTCACTGCTGGAGTTCTGGGTCCAGTTCTGAGCTAGTCAACAGAGACAGATAATTGCTGGAGAGAGTCCCCTGGAGCTCCCAAAGCTGCTAAGAGTCTTGGAGCATCTCTGTGAGGAGCAAAGACTGAGAGCCTGAAGAAGAGCAGCTACAGAGGGGATCTGATCAATGCTCAGCCAGAGCTAAACCGGCTGTGGGGGTTGAGGATGGGACCAGACTTTGCTCAGTGGGACCCAGAGACAGGACAAGGGACAAGGGGCACCAACACCTGTGGGGACAGGCCAAGGGGCAGTGGTTTGGAAGTGGATCAGGGCAGAGTTAGGCTGGAGATCAGGAGGAAGTTGTGCAGAGTGAGGGTGGGGAGAGGCTGGCACAGGCTGCCCAGGGAGGTAGTGGAGGCTCCATCTGTGGAGACATTGAAGGTCAGGCTGGAGGTGTCCCTGTGCAGTCTGCTGTGGTTGGAGGTGTCCCTGCTGAGTGCAGGGGATTGGACAAGATGCCCTTGGAGGGTTCATTCCAACCCCATGCATTCTGTGACTGTTTTGCTCTGGATCCATGACTTGGCTACTTGACATTTCCGGCTGCAGGCCGCAAAGGCTCAAACTGCAACCCAGGCAGGCACTCACTGAGATAATTTCTGAATGCGGTTTCCTGCTCCATGACACAAGCACTCATTAAAAATATCCTTTCTCTGACTGCACTTTGTGAGAATCACAGAATGGAGGGGTTGGAAGGGACTTGGAGATCATCCAATCCAACTCCCTGCCATGGCAGAACCACCTAGAGAAGGTCACACAGGAACATATCCAGTTGGGACTGGAATCTAGCCCTCCAGCACCCTTCAATTACAGAAGTTCCTCCTCCTGTCCAGATGGAGCTGCTGATGCTCCAGTTTGTGCCCCTTGCCCCTTGTCCTGTCCCTGGGCACCACTGAACACAGCCTGGTCCCATACCCTTGAAGTATTGCTCAGCATTGATCGGACACCCTCTGGAGCTGTTCTTCTCCAGACTCAACAGCCCCAGGGCTCTCATTTTTGTCTCATAGAGAGATGAAGGATGATGTAACCAAGAGGAACAAGAAATGCTTCCATCACGGAAAAAGAATGGCATCAATCTCCTTCCAGGTCCCAGCAAGACTGCAGGGAAAAACAAACAGTGGGTGGGGCAGTGTGGGTAGTTGCCAGGGAAATCTCTCCAGTAGTGCTACCATTTCAGCTCTTTGACAGCCTGCAATCAACTGCAGCTGGGCATCTCCTGCTGCCTGATGTCATCATCATCATCTCTCCCTAGAGCCTACGACCTGGCTGCTCTGAGAGGACTCATTTCCTTCATCCATGCCCTGTTATCAAACCATAAACCTGCAGCACGTGGAGGTGTGGATTCTGATAAGGAAGTGCACTTAGACCTGGAGACGTGCGGCTCTGCACACCCCAGCCTTGTGCCCCCAAGGCAAATGGTCTCCTGGCTGCACCAAGAAGAGTGTGGCCAGCAGACTGAGGCAGGTTCTCCTCCTGCTCCACTCTATACTTGGTGAGACCTCATCGGGAGTGATGGATCCAGTTCTGTGCTCCTCACTTCAAGGAGGACAGGGACTGGAGAGGGAACAGAAAAGTGCTGTAAAGAAACTGAGGGGACTGGAACATCTCTCTTGTTGGGTCTCCCCTCAAACTCCTCTTCTCCACAGGGCCCTCCCCAGGGCCCTCAGCTGCTTCTCCTCAACCATGTTCTCCAGACCCTTCCCCATCTTTGTTGCACTTCTCTGGACATTGAGTCCTTCTTGGAGTGAGGGAGCTTGACTGAGCACTTGGGTGAACTTCGCAAGGTTGTTCTCTGTATTGTCTGAGTGAAGTTCTGCTTAGCTCCTGCAGATCCCTGCTCACAGTTCAATGGTGGGTCTGGATTTCCACACTGTGCAGCTGGGTTCCATGAGCTCTCAGTGTTCTGGGTCTCCATCTGGGGTGGCAAATCAGGGAGATAACACATGGGGAACCCGAGACAAGCCGTGGGCATTTCCAAATCCTTACTTCCATAGAGGTCAGCTTCATGTTTGGTATCTAAAAGCTTTCTGGATGTGCTGCTGAGGGAACTGGTTCAGGGGGGACACTGAGGGTCATGGTTTAGTAGTGATCTGATAGTCATAGTTGGGTTAATCATAAAATGACAGAATGGCTTGCGTTGGAAGGGATCTCAAAGATTATCCAGTTCCAACGCCCTGCCACAGGCAGGGACACCTCCCACCAGCCCAGATTGCTCAAGGCACTCATAGAATGAGGTGGGTTGGAAGGGACCATGGGGCAGGGGGCTTGGAACTGGATGATCTTCAACCTTCCACTAGCCCAGGCTGCTCAAGGCCACATCCAGCCTGGCCCTGGACACCTTCAGGGAGGGGGGATCCACAATCTCCCTGGGCAACTTGTGCCAGCATCTCCCTACCCTCACTGCCAACAATTTCTGCCTCCTTTCCAATCTCTATCTCCCCCCTCAAAGCCATTGTCCCTTGTCCTGTCACTCCCAGCCCTTGCCGAAAGTCCCTCCCCAGCTTTCCTGGAGCCCCTTCAGATACTGGGAGGTTGCTCTAAGGTCTCCCTGGAGCCTTCTGCAGGCTGAGGAGCCCTAACTCTGGTTGGACAAGGTGATATTAAAGGACTCTTCCAACCAAAATAATTCTGTGATTCTCTGTTCAGGCATTTTGAACTGGTGTGGTCTCACTCTTCAGATGAGGTTCAGAGGTGGCTGTACCTCCAATCAGAACCTGGATCATAGCAGAGTGTAATTCTTTTAGCTTCATATTGGAGTGCTAGACACATGCACCAAGACTGAAGAACAGTCTGAAGCCTGATGCTCTTACTTACACATAAATCCTGACCAACACTGCTGTCCTTGCAAGCTCACTCCACCTACCTGAGAGATTAAATGAACTGAAAATAACTTGATCTGGGTGTTACTGCACTGCAGTGGAAAGGAAGAGAGAAGAAAGTGGTGACAAATTGGAAACAGACTGGCAAAAGGCAAGGCTGTGGCAGCCACTGCATGAGTGAAACCCTCTGCTTCCTGAAGGGAAGAGGAAGGGAGAGAGGCTGATGCGTGGGAAAGGAACTGAACCAGCTGGGTGTAAAGGTTTAAGCCCACCTGGGACCCCCTGCCTCTTCCCAAGGAATGGGTTTAACCCTTTTCCCAGGTGTCATGGTTAGACACTCCCACTTCCTGATAGGATTTGGACTATAAAAGGGGGGACCCAGCTTCCTCCCCCCTCTTTTTGTTCTCTTCTTTCTCTCTCCTTGTGCTGGCTGCTGGAGCACGTCCTGGCTGCTCCGTGCTGCTAGAGCAGGTCTTTCCCTGCCGCTGCGTGGAGAGCACCGTTATCCTCTCCTGGAATTGGGACTGAGACTTTTCGACATAGGATTCCTGCATCCTGCTTTCCTTTCAGCACCAAAGCTCATCGAACTCAGCTGCCTGCCGCGGTTGTATTTTTCCCTTTCTCCCCTTCTCCTTGGTCTCTGTACCCTTCTCCCTCATTCCCCATATCCTGAAGTTTGTCTCCCCTTTCTCCCACCTTCTGTAAAAAACCCTTTCCCTCCTATTTGTTGTTAAAGTTTTACCCTTTTTACTTCCAAACCGGATCGAGTTTTTATTGGGCTTTGGGCTCGGGAAAGCTTAGCCTTTAACCCAATAGACTGGGATGGAACAAGAACAGTGCCATGGGACAGAGACACAGAGACACAAACCACTGTGCAACCCAAGCCCTGATGCCACCGCTGGCACCACTGCTTCTGGCAAGGGCCAGGCTGGACTCAGCACCAGGTGGGAGCTGGATTCAGGAGCTGTGTTCAGCAGCACAGGAGAGGCAGTGGAAGGCAGGAGGGACAGAGCCCTCCTGGGACACCAACCACGGAAGAAGAGGCTTGGCCCTGGGGATCCCTCTGCTGTCTCCTGCCGATGCCATCCATGGGCTGCAATCCCTTGGTGGGCAGCTGAGGGTCACCTGTCCTGTCTGCTCCTCCCCACAGGTGCCACCTCTGCTTGCCTGCCCTGCAGGGTAGGGCACAAGCTGTGGCTGTGCCCTTGGTGTGCCTAGGAGCAAGTGCAAGGCAGAGCCCTTGGCAGTGACTGTGCCTATCAGCTTCTCTCTGCTAGGAGCAGCCCCTGGCTGTGCAAGTCTGCCCTGAGCTGCAGAAAGTGTCTCAGTGAGCAGAGCCTGAGCTGGGCAGGGACAGCATTGAGCAGAGGCAGCTCTGGCCTGGCTCACAGTAGACAGCAAAGGCTCAGTTCTGTGCATTTCCACTGTCTTGATCAGAGCAGTTCTCAGCTGCAGCAAGCAAAGGACAAGTGTTAGAAGACCTTTCTGCTGCTCACAATGGTGCAATGAAATCCACTGCTTTCTTCAGCTCCCATCTCTCCCTTCCTGCCACAATTCTCATTATAAAACTCAGATCTCAGCATCTGCTGGTGCTCAGGGCCCATCAGCCTGCACATGGTATCAAACACCTCAGTTCTTGACTTCATTTCTGTAATTTTACATTAGGTGAGAGTCACAGAATCACAGAATGGTTTGGGTTGGAGAAGCCCTCTGAGATCATCCAGTCCAACTATCAACCTAACCCCACCATGGTCACCAAACCTTGGCCCCAAGTGCCGTGGCCACACCTTTCTGGAACATCTCTGGGCATGAGGACTCCACCACCTCCCTGGGCAGCCTGTTCCACTCGCTGACCGCTCTTTCAGCACAGAAATTGTTCCTCATGGCCAACCTGAGCCTTCCCTGGCACAATTTCAGGAAATTTTCTCTGATCCTATGTGAGAGTCTCAGTCAGTATCCATCCTTAGGAGCATCCATCCACTTGTGCTCAGCTCTGGAGATGCTCAGTACCCAGCACAGTCAACAGCAGTGGTGTCAGATCGATGTGCTGCACTGTTCAGCAATCCCATACTGACCAAGTTCTTCTTGCAAGGTGGCCTCCTGCAAGGCTGTGTCATTGCAGGAACCTTCAAAGGAGACAGCAGGAAGCAGGGGCCCAGGTTTGTCACAGAATAAAAGCACCTCAGGACATCAATGCTGAAGGTCCTAGAGCATCTCTGTGAGGAGCTGAGAGCCCTGGGGCTGAGAGAAGCCCCAGAGGGGATCTGATCAATGCTCAGCAGGAGCTAAAGGGTTTCAGGGGGCAAGAAGATGGGGCCAGGCTCTGCTTAGTGATGCTCAGGGACAGGACAAAGAGCAAGGGGCACAAACTGAAGCCCAGGAGGGTCCATCTGAGCAGGAGGAGGAATTTGTTTTGTGTGGAGGTGCTGAAGGCCTGGAGCAGGTTGCCCAGAGAGGTTGTGGAGTCTCATCTAGAGAACTTCCAAACACCTTGGCTGTTGTGCTTCTGGGCAAGCTGCTATGGGTGCCCTGCTGGAGGAGGGGGTTGGACTGGGTAATCTCCAGAGGTCACTTCCAACCCCACACTTCTGGGGTTCTGTGGCTATCTTCTACAAAGCTGAGGCTCAGCAGATGAATGTCTTTTGTTTGTCTGCATCTGCAGTGTGCAGTCACACAATTATTGTCTTAGTGTGGGTGGAGGGGGACAAGATTTAATTTACTGCCTTGCACCTTGCACAGGAACCAGGCTGTTCCTCACACTGTCTCCTTCCAGGTCGTGACCAGTTCATCCTTTCCTGAGTCATGGATGGAACTGATCTGCTCATGGTCTTCATGGGGACCATGCAATGCTGCTGTCACTCAATCTGCTCAAAGAGATGAATCACCTCAGGGAGGCAACCTCCTTGCCCTTGACCTTCAGGGAATGGCCGGAGGTGATTTTGCATCCCAGGTCGCCCATGTGGGACTGTGTAGTGGGTTAGCAGTGACCTGCCTCCCCACCTTTATAAACCCCGGCTCAAACTCAGAAAAAAACACTGGGAGTTAATAAATGAAGCTTTATACTTACAGAAATCCACAATATACAAGCAAATATTTACAGGATATTCCAGATATTTACAGATATATACAGTGAAAAGGTAATACAGACACCACACCCCTCCCGGAGACCAAAATCCCCAAGAGAGGGTAACCAAACACCCCCTACCACCTTTCCCCCCTTCCCCAGCCTTATCTCACCACCTATTGATGCTGCAGATAAGCTGAAGCTCAGAGAGATTAGTAATAGGAAGGAGTTAGTAGTTTTATTCTGAATTAGGTAAAAGACAGAGAGACAAAGGAGAGAGCAGCTGCAGTGCCGGACAGACAGAAGCCCTCTGCTAATCTGGATGTTTTGAGAACAGCTCTTAAAACAACTTTTTTTTCTTCTCAGTAAAACTTGGTGAAGTGACACACTGTGTTTAACTCTCTCTCAGCCAATAGTCTAATTTCTCACTCAAATTCTCCAGTTAGCTCAAACCAACACAGACTGACCACATGATGAACAAAACTTGGTAAAAATGCATCTTTTTAGGTAACCTAGATAAAGCTGGGTAAGCTGTGAGACATGACAAGGGAGGATGGCTTGGACTCAGAGAGGGAGATTGAGAATGGAGAAAAGGGAGAAAATTTCAGCAGAGGGAAAGCCTGGCCCAGGGTGCCCAGAGAGGTGGGATCTGCCCCATGATGAAAAGCTCAGCATGAGCCAACAGTGTGAGTGCAGCCCAGAAACCAACCATATCCTGGGCTGCATCAAGAGCAGCATGGCCAGCAGGGCAATGGAGGGAATTCTGCCCCTTTACTCTGCTCTCCTCAGACTCCACCTGGAGTACTGTGTGCAGTTCTGGAGCCCCCAGCACAAGAAGGACATGGACCTGTTGGAGAGAGTCCAGAGGAGGGCCACAAAGATGCTCAGAGGGCTGGAGCAGCTCTGCTATAAGGACAGGCTGAGAGAGTTGGGGCTTTTCAGCCTGGAGAAGAGAAGGCTTCAAGGAGACCTTATAGCAGCCTACCAGGATCTGAAGGGGGCCTACAGGAGGGTTGGGGAGGGACTATTCACAAGGTCTTGTAATGACAGGATGAGGGGAAATGGGTTCAAATGGGCAGAGGGGAGATTTAAAGGGGATGTTAGGAGGAAGTTCTTCACAGTGAGGGTGGTGAGACTGGAACGGGTTGCCCAGGAAGGTTGTGGCTGCTCCTTCTCTGGAGGTGTTGAAGGCCAAGTTGGATGAGGCCTTGAGTGACCTGATCTAGTGGGAGGTGTCCCTGCCTATGGCGGGGGGTTGGAACTGGATGGTCCTTGAGGTCCATTCCAACCTAAACCATTCTATGATTCTATGACTGGGCACCGTCGCAGGTCAAGTTGGTTGTGGCTGTAAACAACCTGCTGTGGTTGGTGATGTCCCTGCTGGCTACAGGGGCTTCCACTGGATGAGCTTTAAAGGTCCTTTCCAACACAACCCAGTCAGTGATTCTGTGATTCTCTGGTTGCAGCTTTCAGCTCTGCTGGGCAGTGTGCACTGGTCCAGCTGCACTGATGGTAAGTGAAACAGTGATGCTGCCAAGGTCCACATTGTTGCAGAAATTAATAATAGGTTGTTAATTATGAATATTAATTTATGTATTAATAGCATTTTAAATTGTTAATATTTTTTAAGTTTGTCAAAATTCCTTGAGACTTTCTGGCTTTCTGTTTGACAGGCAGTAGCTGCACAAAGGGTATTTACAAACACGGAATTGAACAGCTTAAACACTCAGAACTTGGGAAATAGTAACACAAAACCCGGGGAAAATTCTGTGTGTGCTCATGGAGTCTTAGCCTTAACTCCAGCTCATGTGCTGAGAACACACTGGGGCAGGAAGCATTGCAGGCAGAGGGAAGGAGAGAAGAACTTGCAGCCCTGAAAGCCAATCAGAGGAAGTGTGGCCAGCAGGTCAAGGGAGGTGATTCTCCCCCTCTACTCCTCCTTGGTGAGACTCCACTTGGAGTACTGCATCCAGTTCTGGAGCCCCTAGTACAAGAGGGATGTGGACATGCTGGGGAGTGTCCAGAGAAGGGCCATAAGGATGATCAGAGGGCTGCAGCACCTCTGCTATGAGGACAGGCTGAAAGAGTTGGAGCTGTTCAGTTTGGAGAAGAGAAGGCTCCCAGGTGACCTTATTGTGGCCTTCCAGTATCTGAAGAGGGCCTACAGAAAAGCTGGGGAGGGACTTTTTAGGCTCTCAGGTAGTGACAGGATGAGGGGGAATGGAGCAAAGCTGGAGGTGGGGAGATTCAGATTGGATGTGAGGAGGAAGTTCTTCAGCATGAGAGTTGTGAGACCCTGGAACGGTTTGCCCAGGGGGCTGGTTGGGGCCACTTCCCTGGAGATGTTTAAGGCCAGGCTGGATGAGGCTCCAGACAGCCTGATCTAGGGTAGGGTGTTCCTGGACATGGCAGGGGGGTTGGAACTAGATGATCCATCCAGTGTGGCCTTTTGAACACTGCCAGGCTTAGAGCCTCCTTAGCTTCTCTGAAAAACCTGTTCCAATGCTTCGCCACCCTCATGGGGAAGAATTTCCTCCTAATGTCTCATCTCAATACAGCTTCTTCCAGTTTGCAGCCATCACCCCTTGTCCTGTCACTCCACACCATTGTCTAAAGTCCCTCCCCATCTCTCCTATAAATCGTAGAAAGCCACCAGAATGTGTCTCTGGAGCCTTCACTTTTCCAGGCTGAACAACCCCAGCTCTCTCAGCCTGGTCTCACAGTGGAGGGCTTCCAGCCTTCCCAGCACTGATGTGTCCTCCTCAGGGCAGGTCACACAAGAACAAATACAGACGGGGTTGGAAGCCTACCAGAGAAAGAGGCTCTACAACCTCTCTGGGCAGTCTACTCCAGACCTCCAGCACCCTCACATGAAAGTTTCTCTGCCTGTTGAGGTGGAACCTGCTGTGACTGACCATAAATCCTGCTTGGACCAGCCAAACCAGCTGGAGTTAGGCAGCCCAGATGCAGCCTGGCCAAGCAAGCCAACTTGAGTTGTAGGTGGAAGGTGGTCAGCATTGCTTGGCTGTAGACTTGGGCTTGTCTTTTCAGGCTGCTTGAGAAACCTGTTTTCTACAGACACTTACTAAAAGAATTTCTTTGATAGCTTACTGGAGGCACAGAAGTTTTAATTCTCCCCACAGCCCTTGACGAAGCAGGTCCTGACTGAGTAGCAGTTATGAGAGACTTGAGGAACAAAGTAAACCAAACTAAGATCCCCTAGCCCTCAAGAGGTGAAAGCTTTGTCAAGAAGACTTGATCACCTCTGCACAGTGCATGCTCAAACACAATGTGTGTTCCATAAGCATGGTGGCATCCTTCTGGGCATCTCTGCTACAGGGACCAGCTGAGGGAGCTGAGGTTGTTCAGTCTGGAGAAGAGTAGGCTCCAGGCAGACCTTAGAGCTGCCTTCCAGTACCTGAGGGGGCTACAAACAGGCTGCATAAGGAACTGTTCTGCAGTGATAGGATGAAGGGCAATGGTTTGCAATGAGAGCAGTTTGGATGTAAGGAACAAGTTCTGCACCAGGAGGGTGCTGGAACACTGCAGCAGGTTGCCCAGGGAGGTGGTTGGGGCCCCATCCCTGGAGATAATCAAGGTGAGGCTGACAGGGTTCTGGGCAACCTGATCTAGTGGAGGATGTCCCTTCTGAGTGCAGAGGTGGTTGGACTGGATGACCTTTGGTGATCTCTTCCAGCCCAGACCATTTTGTGACTGTTATCAGCAGTACCTGAAGGGTATCTACAAGTTCCTGAAGAGGCATACAAGAAAGCTGTGGAGGGACTTTGTACAAGGGCTTTGCACGCTTTGTGTAAGTGGTAGGATGAGGGGCAATGGTTTGCAGCTAAACCAGCACATCAGGAAGAATGAAGGTGGTGGAACACTGAGACAGGGTGCCCAGGATGATGGTGGAGTACCCTGCCATGGGCACATCCAGAGTCAGGTGGATGAGGCTCTGAGCAACCTGCTCTAGCTGGGAATGTCCCCGCTGACTGCAGGGGAGTTGGACAAGATGACCTTTGGAGATCCCTTCCAAGCCAGTGCATTCTATGATTCTGTGACCAGCAGAGGTTAGAGCAGCCCAGGAATACCTCAATGTGTCCAAAACTGACACACATGGGTGAACAAAGAAGTGTGTCCAAAACTGCATGGATAAGCAAAGAAGTGTCCCTAAAAAGCAGATTTCCACAGCTGTTTCCAGTATTCCAGGGTATGTAGGTTTTTTTTTAATCTCCTCTGGTTTGAAGTGTCGGGGGGGTGGGGAACTATTTTTACTGCTAGGACACAAGGAAGTGATGACCTGCATGTTGTATTTGACCTCCTGACTCACTCTGTTGTTTTATTGTAGTGCTTCTGACACCTCTGTCTGCAGGGAAAACAGGAAGGATCCTGTAGTTCACAGCCACCAGGTCTCAACTCCATCCAAGAGCTGCCTGTTCCTGATATCCCGAGCAGATCTTACTGGAAGCTGCAGCTGTGAAAAGCAAGCACTGTGGTGCTCCTGACCAAGAAATCCTCTGCAAGTCTTCATAGAACCATACAAAGGATTGGGCTGGAAGGGACCTTCAAGATCATCCAGTTCCAACAGCCAGACATGGGCAGGGACACCTCCCACCAGACTAGGTTGCTCAAGACCTCATCTAATCTGGTCTGGAACAGCTCCAGGAAAGGGGCATCCACAGCCTTCATGGGAAACTGTTCCAGTGTCTCCCTACCCGCATGGGGAACAATTTCCTCATAATTCTCATTTCAGTCAAGTTTCTTCTGGTTTAGAGCCATCACCCCTTGTCCTGTCACTCTATGTCTTTGTCAAAAGCCACTCTGAGCTCTCCTGCAGCCCCCTTCAAATACTGCAAGGCCACTAGAAGGTGTCCTTGGAACCTTTTCCTCTCCAGGCTGAACAACCCCAACTCTCCCAGCCTGGGCTCACAGCAGAGAGCTTCCAGTCCTGCCAGCACTGCTGTGGCCCGCTCTGGCCCTGCTCCAACCGGTCGCTGCCTGTGCTGAGGACTGCAGAGCTGCCTCAGCACTGCAGGGAAGGTGTCAGCAGAGCCCAGCAGAGGGGCACAATCCCCTCCCTGCCCCTGCTGCCCATGCTGCTGGGGATCAACTCAGGGCAGGGCTGGCAGCACTCAGTGATGCTCATATTGAACTTCTCCTCCCCCAGCACCCCCAAGCCCTTCTCCTCAGCTCTGCCCCCCATCCATTCTCCACCCAGCCTGGACGTGTGCTTGGACACACAGGATATGGGCTCCCAGCTCTGCTTTTTGCCAGCAGCAATATTCACTGAGTGCATCGGGCTGGAAGGGACCCCTCAAGGGTTGCCGTGACCCCTTGGCACTTGGCTTTGGCACATTTTCTCCACCCAAGCCCTGGTGGAGTTCCCCAGGCCATGATTTTTAGCTTTCTGTTTCCAAGCCCTTTTTGAGTCAAAGGCTTAGGCTGCTTCTGTGCTCTTTACAAAGGCTACAACCACACACTGAGCTCTGCTCACACACTGTATTATGCTAGGAGTAGACAACGTTTCACATCACATCACATACATGTTGCAGTTGCTGTTTGGGACATGCCTTTTAAAAAATACCTTTATTGGATGAAATTGTCTCTTTTTTTTCTTTTTTCTTTTTTTTTTTTTTTCCCCAAGAAAAAAAAAATCAGGTTCTTCAATATAATTTATTATGCCTTTTAAAATTCTGTCTGTTCAATAAAATCTTTGCTTTGTTATAAATACCTGTAAAGAAAATATAATTTAAAATTCTGAGATAATTTTTTTCTTTTTCTTTTTTTTTCTCCTTTTTACTTCCTTTCTTTCTGTTTTTTCTTTTTTTCCACACAAAATCCACACAGGCACCACAGGGGAAAAAAAAAACAAAACAAAATGAAAACAACAAACTGATAGTAAAAATAATAATTTAACTCCTCAGAGTTGGAAATGTTCCCAAAAAAAGAGATTTTTTTTTTTTTTTTAACTCAACTTCTCCTCCAATGAAACTTTGGCTTCAGCAGGGGAGCTGAGCTTAAAATAAAGGAGGGTCCTCTGTTTTCCACCTCTTTAACCTGTAATCTTCCCAAGGGCTGGCTGAGTGTTGCTGTCCTTTCCTCCCTGTCTCTAGAAATCACTGCCCAGCCTCTCGAGCTTCATTGCAGAGGGCTCAAAGTGGTCCTGCCTGGCCAGATGGGGGAGAATATTTCTTGTGGAGGTGAACTCCCAGCTCTGAAAACCAAACATGGGTGGGCATTAGTTAGTGCTCTCAGCCCTGCAAGTTAAGACACCTTCATAGTTTTTCACTTGTTCCTTTTTGCCAGAAATCTTGGGTGCTTGATGGACAGCACAAGAAACCTTTCTGCTTTGGAGCACTTAGAAGGAATTTGGTTAATCACTTCTGATTCTACGCAGAGAGGGGATGACAAAGAGACATTCAGTGGTGAAGTTGTTGTCCTTTAACTACAGCCTAGGAACATGGAAGAGTTCTTCAGATCAGCTGAGTTCAATCTACCTAAAGCTGGCAGGAAAGCAGGCTAAGCCCAAGACAGGCATGAAACCACCACAAAGAGCAAAGAAGCAGAGGTTTTAAAAATTTGTTTGGTAAGACAACCTTCGACACTGCCTTTGAGCAGTTCCTTTATTTCCATCCAAGGCTGCAGTCCACAGATTCACCTTTAAATAGAATCATTTAGCATGAAGTTTGAAAAAATCTCCAGTTGAACTGATGAACTGCAAGCAAAAACTGCAAAATTCTTGGGGATATTGGCATCACTTTAAGGAGCAGGCAGCGCAGGAGAATCAGTCCAGAGTGCCTGGAGAACACATCTGAGCAGCAGATGAGAGGGAAAGAGAAGTCACAAGCAGTTGACACTGGTTCAGATTATCTGCAGCACTACAGGGAGGGAACTGTCCCCCGGGGAAGCTTCATTTCCTTGCTCAAGAGCCCCTCCCATTTCTGAGCATCCAGCACTGCATGATGGTTGTTAACCACGGGAAGCAAAACGATGTTAATCCTGACTGGCTTTGAAGAGCTAAGTGTGGGGAAACTCCTTCTGTGCTAGTGCCAGGGAGCCACCCACCCTTGCTGCTTGCTGGCAGCCACCTGTCTCCTCTGCCACCTGACCCTGCCTCCTCTTCCTCTCTATCCTCCACACTCCATTTGCTCTTTGAGTCCCTTTTCCAGGAATACTACTGTGTTTCTTTTCCACTCAGTGACCTTCAAAGGTGCCTTCCAACCCAAAACATTCTGTGATCTCACACCTCTCCCCATCTATTTTTTTTCCCTTGATTTCCTAAATATTTGGGCAAATTTACCACAGACACTCTAAGATCCAACCTCCAAGATGGACTCTGCTGGGGCAGTTGCCCTTTCCATTCCACTTTGGTTGTAGTTCAAGAGAAGGATAAAGTGATCCCAGATTTGTTTTTCTGACTACTGCAGACATCAGCATCTCAGAAAGCATTTGTTTTACTTTAGAAATCTACCTGAGGCTCCATAGGTAGGAGGTTGATCCCCAAAGCTCATGTAGCCAGTATGAACAGATCAGGGCTCCATCAGGGAATTCAGAGCCAGCCTGGGGACCAGGAAGGTGCTCTGAAATACCATGGTGGGAGCCTCTGTCTTCACTGACTACACACAGCCTAGAAAGAATAGGCTCATAATTCAGGCACTTCACTTAAGTAGGTGGTGAGAACGTCATCCCACAGTCTGTGATGCCTCATCTGGGAGCTCTTTTGTGTTAGTTGCATGTCTGTCTGTGGTCTGAATCGTTAACAACTTCACTGATGCCCCAGCCCAACTCCCAGCTGCTTCTTTTATGGGAGAAGAGGAGGGTAAAGGAGCATTGGAACCTAAAACAAAACCCCCATGGTGGAAGCAGCAGTGGCTGCAAGTACTAAATCTGGAATAAACACCAAAAAAACCCAAAAAACCAAAAAATCCAAACCAGACAAAATAAAGACCGCAATATTGATCACAAATCTAAGTATGAGAGTATATATCCCCATAGCTTTGGCAGCTGGCTTCAAAGGAACCTGGTTTGAATCCTGCTGCATGCTAAAGTGAAGAGCGTGGAGGAAGAAATCAAGGCAGTTTACAAGAGCACTGCTGTTGCCAGGGGAATACTATTGCATGTCCTGCCTGAGGGGCAAATCTGCTCTGATGGTGATGAGGAGAGGCTTGGAAAACAGCTGTTCCTGAAAAGCATCCATTCACTGCCTTATCCTCCGTACCTATTTGCCTTTTGATGTTGCTTTTTTTTTTTTTTCTTCCCTCCCTTGATATTTGTATTAAATACAAAGCAATCGAAGCAGCAATCACACAACTAAGAGCATACAACAGACTTCTGAAAAGAAACTACAGGTGTTGGGGAGGTGATGGGGAGGGTGAGGATCCCCAGCTCTGTGCCATGCCCTGTAGGTTCAGTTGCCTTCCTTGATGATGTCAACCAAGGCTTGCAGCAGTCTGTCATCCCTGTGCTTGTATGGTTTGGCATTGTAAAAAAGGTCAACGTAGTCACTGTAGAGGCTTTCCTCTGAGTCTCTCAAATGGGAAGGCTTGTTGAGTTTCTCCAGGGCTTGATAGAAGTGTTCATAGGGGATGCTGGACTTCTCACTGGCAGTCTTCTTGGGCAGTCTCTTGGGAGCCTTCTGTCTGCTAAAAGCACTTTGCAGTAAGTGCAGCATGGCCTCTGATGGGATTTTGTCTTCTGCTCTGTCACTGCTGCTGGTCTGCTCTGTGACTTTGGGTTTTGCACTCACGCTCTCCTGTGTGGTGCGGTCCTGGAATACAGATTAGCACAAATAAAAACACAAGTTAAGTGTCAAGCAACCATAGAGCCACAGAATAGTCCAGGCTGGAAGAGATCACCAAAGGTCATTCAGTCCAACCACCTCTGCACTCAGCAGGGACATCCTCCACTAGATCAGGTTGCCCAGAACCCTGTCAGCCTCACTTTGAATATCTCCAGGTGGAGATATTCACCACCTCCCTGGGCAACCTGCAGTGTTCCAGCACCTTACTGGTGCAGAACTTGTTCCTCACATCCAAGCTAAATCTGCTCTGTTCTAGTTTGAAGCCATTGTTCTTCGTCCTGTCCCTGCTGGCCTTTGCAAACAGACCCTCTGCAGCCTTATTGTAGCTCATTCAGGTACTGGAAGGCTCTAAGGTCTGCCTGAAGCCTTCTCTTCTCCAGGTTGAACAACCCCAGCTCCCTCAGCCTGTCCTAGTAACATAGGTGCTTCATGATAATTTTCATGGCCATCTCTGGACCCTCTCCATCAGGTCCATGTCCTTCCTGTGTTGAAGGTTGGACCAGATGATCCTAGGAGTCCCTTTGCAACTACCTGAAAGGACGATATAGAGAGGGAGGCACTGCTCTTTTCTCACAGGTAATTAGTGATAGAGCAAGACCTCAAGATGCACTGGGGGGAGGTTTAGGCTGCACATTGTGAAACATTTTTTTCCCCTGAAACAGTGTTCAAGCACTGGAACAGGCTGTTCACGGAGGTGGAGTCACCATCCCTGGAGGTGTTTAAAGGTCATTTAGATGTGGTGTTTAGCAAGTGGTAAACTTGGTAGAGTAAGATTAATAGCTGGACTGGATGGTCTCGAGGGTCTTTTCCAAGGTGAATTATTCTATGATTCCAGCCTAGACATATGTGATTATATGAAAAACAGTGAATTAAGACTTCCTCTGATTAGCTACTTCCATCTACGTGTGGGCAGATGTTGCTAATTCACTCAGGAGCCACTCATCACCTAGAAAATAACTAGACTATTATGGCATCACAGAAAGGATTGGACTGGATGGAGCCTCAAAGATCATCAAGTTCCAACCCCCTGCGATATGCACAGACACCTCCCACCAGCACAGGTTGCTCAAAGGCCTCGTCCAAGCTGGCCTCCAACACCTCCAGGGAGGAGACATCCACAACCTTCCTGGACAACCTGTGCCAGTGTTTCACCACTCTCAACAATTTCTTCCTCTTCTTCAGTCTCAGTCTCCCTTCTCTCAGCTCAAAGCCATTGTCCCTTGTCTTGGCACTCTCAGCCCTTGTCACAGGTTCCTCCCCAGAAACCCTGGGGCACCTTCAGCTACTGCAAGGCTGCTCTAAGGTCTCCCTGCAGCCTTCTCTTCTCCAGGCTCAACAGAACCAAGCCTGTCCCCACAGCAGAGGTTTTCCACTCCTCTGATCATCTTGGTGGCCTCCTCTGGACCCTCTGCAGCAGCTCCAGGTCCTTTTTGTACTGTGGGCCCCAGAACTGGAGGCAGTGCTGCAGGTGGGGTCTGAACAGAGCAGAGCAGAGCAGAGGGGCAGAATCCCCTCCCTGTGCTGCTGCTCTCCCTGCTTTGGCTGCAGCTCAGCACACAGCTGCCTGCTGGGCTGCCAGTGACCATTGCTGGCTCCTGGGGAGTTTGTCACCACCTGATACCCCCAAGGCTTTCTCCTCCAGGCTGCTCTGCAGCTACTGATCACCCAGCCTAGATCTGTACTGGGATCACCCTGACCCATCTGCAGGAACCTTGCCCTTGGGCTTGTTGAACTTCATGAGGTCTGCATCCTGTCCAGGTGCCTCTGAATAGATCCCTTCCCTCTAGCCTGTCCAGGTGTCTCTGGATGTTTCTTTCCCTTCCTTACACCCCAAACTAGACAATCCAAATTACCATGGTGTATAAAACGTTGAATCCCCACCACCAAACAGCAATTTACAAATTCACATTTTACACTGGCAGGACACAATGCATCATTTCATAGCAGAATCTGTCCAGATTTGAGATATATTGCTGGCTGTGCTTTGGGAATCAGTTTCTCAGGGGTCTGTCTGGAGGAGGTGTCTGCAGTGGAGGTAGCAGCTCTGTGCCTCACAGCCTTCAGAAAAGGACTGATCCAGTACTCCTGCAAAACCCCCTCTGCAGGAGGAGGGAGGATTCAGACTAGATGTAAAGAAGACGTTTTTCATCTTGAGGGTGATAAAACACTGGAATAAGCTGCCCAGAGAGGTGGGAGATGCCACATCCCTGGCAGTGCTGAAGACTGTTTTGGATGAGACTTTTAGCAACCTGCTCGAGGCAAGGATGTCCCTGCTGACTGCAGAGGAGGTGGACTGGATGAACTTGAAAGGCTTCTTCCACCCCAAACTATTCTATAATTCTATGATTTTATGATCCTAAGTGCATTCACCTGATAAAAGGCAATGAAATATGGCTAAGAGGTGCTCATGAAACCCTGGTTAGAGATGGGCAGAGATCTTGTTCCAGCAGTGTCTGCTGTGCTTCCCACACTGACACTGTGGTGTGTGGTTGCACAGCTTCCTCAGTCACATTGGGGTTCTCATTCCAGCTGAGACCTCATTTCATCTCTATCAGGGTTTCACTATGGACATCAGACTTCCCCTACATCATCTTCTCAATCCACACTTCCTTTCTTCCTATCTGTGTGTGTATTTCCAGTGCATGAAGGGGCTCCAGGAGAGCTGGGGAGGGACTCTAAACAAAGGCTGGCAGTGCCAGGATGAGGGACAATGGCTTTGAGTTGGGAGAGGGGAGACTGAGACTGGGGAGGAGGAAAAAATTCTTGAGAGTGAGTGTGGGGAGGCACTGACACAGGTTGCCCAGAGAGGCTGTGGCTGTTCTCTCCCTGCAGGTGTTGAAGACCAGGCTGGATAAGGCCTAGAGTGACCTGGCCTGGTGAGAGGCTGAAGATGATTCAGTTCCAAGCCCATGACTTTGACCATGGCTGGGAACTAGATGATCTTCGAGGTCCCTTCTAACCCAATTCATTTCATGAGTGCTCTGAGCAACCTGGGTTGGATGATTGTTGAGTTCACTTCCAACCCAGCCCAGTCTGTGACTCCATGAATCTACAAATCCACTTAACCAGACCATCTGCATGAGTGAATCCCTGACCTCTGTTATGTCCCTTTGTTACTAATGTCTTCTCAAACTCCCTGAAAGCACTCCAGTAGGCAAAGCTCCTTTTGGAGCTTCTTTTCACCAGAATTATGTAAATTCAATGTGTCTGTCAGAGCTCTATCCACAGTCACAGAGTGCATTGTGCTAAAAGGACCCTCCAAGGGCATCTTGTCCAATCCCTTGCACTCAGCAGGGACACCTCCAACCAGAGCAGGCTGCACAGGGACACCTCCAGCCTGACCTTCAATGTCTCGACGGATGGAGCCTCCAACACCTCCCTGGGCAGCCTGTGCCAGGCTCTCTCCACCCTCACTCTGCACAACTTCCTCCTCATCTCCAGCCTAGCTCTGCCCTGCTCCACTTCCAAACCACTGCCTCTCGGCCTGTCCCCACAGGCCCTTCTCAACAGTCCCTCCCCAGCCTGCCTGGAGATGCCCTGCAGATACTGAAATGCAGCTCTAAGCTCTCCCTGCAGCCTTCTCTTCTCCAGCCTGCACAGCCCCAACTCTGCCAGCCTGTGCCCACAGCAGACGTTCTGCAGCCCTCTGAGTGTCTTGGTGGTCTCCTCTACACCCTTTCCAGCAGCTCTAGGTCTCTCTTGTGCTGGTGGCCCCACAGTTGGTCACAGCGCTGCAGGGTCTGAGCAGAGCAGAGCAGAGGGGCAGGATCCCCTCTCTCCACCTCTGGCCACACTGCTTTGGATGCAGCCCAGGCTGCCCTTGGCCTTCTGTGCTGCCAGTGCCCATTGCTGCCTCCTGTCCAGGTTCTCATCTACCAGCAGCCTCAGTCCTTCCCTAATTGTACCACCCAAGCATATTAGCTGTGAAATTCGCTGCTTGAGGAGTAATATCCTCTTATCATCCTGAAACCCTTACATGGTGGCACTTGAAGACAGAGACTAATAAAGATATCAGCTGTTGAGAAGGATGAAATTGTAGTACAGAGCTCAGGATTGGTCTGGGGCTAGATAACATGAATACAGAATCAACACATACCTTCCTCCTGTGACAAAACACCATTTTGTGGCACACTGGAAAATATGTGAGTTAAAATGACAGCTGATCTAGGAGTACCTCTGCAGAGTCTGACATCTTCTCCGCTCCCCTCCTGTCATTCTGCACGGCGTTGTAGGACGTGTAGACACGGGGCTGCTTCATGTGCTCAGGCTGGGTGGCAGTGCCATGCAAAATCAGTTTCCAGTTCACAATCCTTCCTTCGTTTTGCATTCTCCTGGACTGCAAGGCAAGCGTGGCATTAGCACAGCTCCCCAGGCTGGGAGAAGGGGAAAGAGGGCACTGGGCCACAAATGACAAATGACTTAAACAACCAGCTGGATGCCAGCTAGCAGAGGGCAGGTTTAGATTGGACCTTAGGAAGAAGTTCTTCACCATAAGGGTAGTGACACACTGGAATAGGTTGCCCAGGGAGGTGGTGGAAGTCTCATCTCTGGATGTTTTTAAGGCCAGGCTGGATGTGGCTCTGTTCTGTGGCTCTGATCTAGTGGAAGATGTCCCTGACCACGGCAGTGGGGTTGGAACTGGATGATCCTTGAAATCCCTTCCAGCCCTGACAATTCTGTGATTCTTTGACAAGGTTTTCAGTGTCTAAATGCAGAGAGTGATTCACAGGCTGGCCTGTCAGAGACAGAAAGCATCAGCAAGTGGGGTTTAATGCCTAACTTCTCTAAAATTCACACTTTGATGCAGCATTAAATTAAGTAATCATGTAAAGATCTGTCCTAAGCCAGAAGGTTACAAATGACTATATTTTGTACCATTCCTAGTCCTTCACTGAGCCATTCCTTGTCTTTTTCCCCTGGAATGATAATTTGGAAGGATATCCTGTGGTGGTGTATGACAGCAAGCTGAAGCAGCAGGTGGGAAGTGAGCCACAAAGGCTCAAAGGCTTTGCCCATGAGGTTTAGTGGCATTATTTAAGCAGTAGAAGGTGGAAAGAAGAAACAAGTACAGAGGGACTGAAACTTTATTTTACCAAAGCTTATTTCCCCTTTTTTTTTTTTGTCTGAAACTTTATTTTACCAAAGCCTATTTCACCTTTTTTTTTTTTAATTTCTTTTCTCAGTCATTGAGTGACTGAAGGTAGCTGCTGGAGCTCTTCTTTCCTAACAGAAGCCTGTATTAAATTTTACACATCACTAATACGACAACATGAGCAGCTCTGCATGGGAACCTGTGATTGCATTTGGGATTCATTAATACGAAAACTTATTCCAGTTTTCAGCACAAAACCTTACAAGCTGAGGAAAAAAAAAGCTTCATTACCCCTTGAGGAAAAAAAACAAACCCAAAACCCAGCTTGGTTTATTCTAGTGGTCAAGAACCTCTCAGAAGAAAATGGAAAATGAGATAATTACAAATAAAAATGCTGCTCTTACCTTTGCTCCAGAAACTGCATTCTATTAACTGCACAGAGCAGGGTATCTGTAGCCAAGGGGTTACCTGTGAGCCTGCAGCATTAACACCACACTGCTGATAATAATGTTTACATCTACTGCCTTGTCCATCTGCCTTGGTTCTTGGCATTACCCTCCCCTTTACAGCTTGAGGCCAAGAAGGGTTGAAGGCTCAGTGTCTGATGAAGGCATTCATTTCCTGGCAGGATCTAGCCCCTAATGACAAGCTTATTAACAGGCAACTTCACTGCAGCTCTCCAGAGATGAGTGTGCTTTATCACTCTCTCTCTCTCTGAAGAGAATGATTTTACAGCTGCCTGTTAGGCAGCTTTATTCTGGTAATCCATATCCCCAGGTGATGTCAGTAAACTTATTCATTCCATATCTCTGGGTTTCTTGGCTTTAATCCTTTAACATTGTTCAGCAATGAAAAAAAAATAGAAGGGAGAGCTATAATAAAGAATTTAGAGAGGAAGATCTCCAGTTCAAGAGGGACAGGGACTTGATGGAGAGGGTGCAGCAAAGGGCTGCAAAGATGCTGAGAGTCCTGGAGCAGCTCTGTGAGGAGCAAAGGCTGAGAGCCCTGGGGCTGAAAGCCTGCAGAAGAGCCGCCCCAGAGGGGATCTGATTAATGCTGATCAATACTTCCAAGGGTGGGTGTCAGGAAGGTGGGACCAGGCTGTGTTCAGTGGTGCCCAGGGACAGGACAAGGGTCAAGGGGCACAAACTGGAGCATCAGCAGTTCCATCTGAACAGGAGGAGGAACTTCTGTAATTGAAGGGTGCTGGAGCCCTGGAGCAGGCTGCCCAGAGTGGTGCTGGAGACTCCATCTTCGGAGAGATTCCAACCCCAGCTGGATGTGTTCCTGGGTGACCTGCCCTGGGTGATCCTGCCTTGGCAGTGGGGTTGGACTGGATTATCTGCAGAGGTCCCTTTCAACCCCACTATCCTATGAGTCTGTACTACTGTACAGACTAGCTTTCTGGGGTTAATTCAAAAGGTTTTGAGCAATTAACATACAACAAGAGTGGATGTACCCACTGTTCGTTTCTGCAGGAAAAAAAAAAAGCCTAATTAGGAGTTAATGATATGTTAATTTGATTTACAGATTTCACTCTGTGAAACACAGAAAACAGCACCAAGTGATTTCTTTCAGTGACAAATAATGTGTGAAAAGCACAGGCGAGAAATCTCTTCTGACAGGTGAATGACAGTGAAAGGAGGGAGGTGCTTTGCACTGATGTAAGGAACAAGGAAACCTGAGCCTATTTTCTGTCATTTTTGTTTAAACAAACCCTTGCTGCTTAAGGAGCAGGCTCAGCCCTCAGTGTGCTGGGGGGGATGGTTAGTGAGCATTTAATCTGTGCAGTCTTCCAAAGGTTGCTCAAGTTAAGGCAGAGACATACTCACCACATCGGTAATCCTCAGCACCCAGGTGCCTGTGGGGTTCTCTCCCCAGGTGTGGACAGACATGAAGTCCCAGTTCTTGAACCCATTTGGAGATTTGTCTCTCTCTCTCTCAGCCAGTAGGACAGTGCTGGTCCCTGTGTCAGTGCAAGAGCAACAGTGGTGACTGCTCACGGGCACCTGCTCTGCCTTTCCACACTGCTCAGCTTGCAGAGCGTGGAGATGGAGAGGGTGTCAGTGGCAGCTGCTGAGGGGTTTGGAGAGCAGGTCCCTGTGAGGACAGGCTGAGGGAGCTGGGGTTGTTCAGCCTGGAGAAGAGGAGGCTGAGGGGAGACCTCATTGCTTTCTACAGCTCTTTGATGAAAGGAAGTTGCAGTGAGGCTGGTGTTGGCCTCTCCTCCCAAGCAACTAATGACAGGACAGGAGGAAATGGCCTCAGGCTGCATCAGTGGAGCCTTAGGTTGGCCATGAGGAAAAACTGTTTTGCTGCAAGAGTGGTCAGGATTGGAACAGGCTGCCCAGGGAGGTGGTGGAGGTGTTCAAAGAATGAATAGATGTGACACCTGAGGACATGGTCTTGTGGTCATGGAAGGCAGAAGGCAGGACTTGATGATCTTAGAGGACTTCCCAATCTTAATGATTTTATGACTCTAGAGGTCTTCCCAACCTTACTGATTTTACAGCTCTAGAGGAATTCCCAATCTTAATTATTTTATTACTCTAGAGGAATTCCCAATCTTAATTAATTTATGACTCTAGAGGTCTTCCCAGCCTTAATGATTCTACAATTCTAGCAGTCTTTCAGCCCTGAGGATTCTCTGATTCTCCTGCTTTGTATTCTAATCTCTAGACAAAAAAAAAAAAAAAAAAAAAAAAAAAAAAACCACCAAAAAACCCCCACAAACACATAGTGGATGCACAATGCACATAAACAGAGGTCAGACAGAACCAGTCTTGTGTCACAACACTTCAGGAAACTTCTAATGGGGGCTTTGAAGGCAAACTGGGTTAGGGCAGGGAAAGCAAAGCCTTACCCTGAGTTCATCACTCTATTTCAGGGGCTTCCTGGGGGTTTTTTGAGTGGATGTAAATGGTTACAGTCTGCAGCTCCAACAGGGTGAGAAGGACTTGCAGTGTGGTTATTATCACCAAAATGCTGAGGCTCAAGAAGCCTTCCTGCAGCAGAAGAGATGCTGCTGCACAGTGGGGAATATGTTGTGCTTGTTTGCATGTAAGGAGAGAGGAAGGGAGCTGTGTTTACATAACAAGGAGCACAGCAGCCCCAGGCAGACTGCTCACAAGCTATAAATATATTTAAAGGTAACACTGCAAATATAGGAGGGGGATGACACACATTTGGTAGCAATGTTTTGCAGAAAAAGTGGAAAAACAGCAAAGAGAAGAGAAAAAAAAAACAGTTTAACCATGAAGACAGTATGAAGCTATAGTGTGGGCAGCAGCACTCGGCTAAACCCAGGGGAACGCAGAGATGAAGAACATTGCTGAGGCCAATGGTTCAAGCAGGGGATGTTGCTCAAGATGAATAATAGACTGGGTTGAGTTGGAAGGGACCTCAAAGATCATCCAGTTCCAACCCCTTGCCATGGGCAGGGACACCTCCTGCCAGCCCAGGTTGCTCAAAGGCCTCATCCAACCTGGCCTTCAACACCTCCAGGCAGGGAACATCCACAGCCTCCCTGGGCAACCTGTGCCAGCGTTTCACCACTCTCAACAATTTCTTCTTCTTCTCCAGTCTCAGCCTCCCCTCTCCCAGCAAAAAGCCATTGTCCCTCATCCAAGCCCTCGTCCAAAGTCCTTCCCCGGCTCTCCTGGAGCCCCTTCAGGTACTGCAAGGTCTCCCTGCAGCCTTCTCTTCTCCACATTGAACAGTCCCAACTCTCCCAGCCTGTCCCCACAGAGAAGGTTCTGCAGCTCTCTGATCATCTTGGTGGCCTCCTCCAGACCCTCTCCAGCAGCTCCAGGCCCGTCTTATGCTGGGGGCCCCAGAACTGGAGGCAGTGCTGAAGGTAGGCGTCTCCTGTTGGAGGTCCCTAGATTTCTCTAAGGATATATTTAGCTTTTTCTAAACCACTGATGAACACAGAGGTATTTTTTTTCAGTATGTAAATGTTAACCAGCAGTTTCTTTGTCTCTCCTACCTGACGGAGACACCAGAGTGACATGAAGATCACCTCTTCGGGAATACTCGATGGTTGCCTCAAGCTGCACATGCTCCAGAGATGCAATGAAGTTCTCCTGACCCTCACAGGCTTTTGTGGGGATTTCAATGATGACCTCCTCATTTGCTCTCAACAACCTGACAAAATTACAGGAGTTCTTTGATTAGTCACAGAAACCTCTGACTCCAGGTCATGCCTGTGAAGTCCAGATCACACACAAGACGCTCATTTCACAATCACCAGAACTGAGAAAGTGAAGATAAATTCTGCATTCATTATCTTCGTGCAAGCTCCAGCCAACGTTTTGGGAATTCTGGAAGCACAGATAACCCTGAATTGGACACACTGATAAGTACTGCATAAGACAGACTTGTGCAACACCCCATGGAAGCAAGCAAGACTGATCACCAAGGGTTTCTGCCAGCAGAGACTATAAAAAGCACAGCCTTCGTAAGCAGCTCCACCTTATAGCTCCATCAGACTTACACTTAGCTGCTTGTCAGACCAGGAAAGCTGCTTTGCGGAGAAGAACGTGGGAGTCCTGGTGGAAAACAAGCTTCCCATGTGCCAGCAGTGTGCCCTCCTGGCCAAGAAGGCCAATGGCATCATGGAGGGCATTCAGAAGACTGTGGCAGTAGGGCAAGGGAGGTTCTCCTTCCCCTCATCTCTGCCCTAGTCAGGCCACAGCTGGAATACTGGGGTTTGGCTCTGAGCTCCCCAGTTCAAGAGAGACAGGGAACTGCTGGAGAGAGTCCAAGCCAGGCCACAAAGCTGCTAAGGGTCCTGGAGCAGCTCTGAGGTGCAAAGGCTGAGAGCCTTGGGGCTGAGAGCCTGGAGAAGAGCAGCCTCAGAGGGGATCTGATCAATGCCCAGCAAGAGCTAAAGGGATTGTGGGGAGCAAGAGGATGGGGCCAGGCTCTGCTCAGTGGTGCCCAGGACAGATCAAGGAGGACGAGGCACAAACTGGAGCCCAGGAGGTTCCATGTGAACAGGAGAAACTTGTTTGTTGGAGGCCTGGAGGAGGCTGCCCAGAGAGGTTGTGGAGTCTCCTTGTCTGGAGAGCTTCCAACCTCAATCCCCCCTACCCCCCTTCTCCTGCCATTGGGCTCCTGGGCAAGCTGCTGTGGGTTCCCTGCTGGAGCAGGGGGGTTGGAGTGGGTGATCTCCAGAGGTCCCTTCCAACCTTACCATGCTGGGATTCTCGGATTTTGTAACTTATCCAAATCTCCATAAAAGCTGTTTTCATGGAGTTAAAAGTCCTGCAGCTGTTTTACGCCACTGCAGTCAAGGCCATCTGAAGGAAAAGAGCTTGTGTGCATTCCCTGCAGAGAGAGCTGCTTTGCAGAGCTTCCTCTGCAACATTTCCATCCCTGCTACTGAGAATGTGCTACCTAAATCTCTACAGAAAACATTCTGAGCTCATGGTGAGTTCTTTGTTCTAGTAAAGCAAAAGGAAGAATACAGACTGCAATACAAATACATAAACAGCAAGCTTTGCAGGCACCAGTCCTGGATCAGCACTGTGTGGGAAGGAGAGAGCTCACAGAAGCAAGGCAGCAACCGAGCAGCATTAATAATGAGGTCATTAAGCAGGCACGCTCGAAAACACTGCAATATGTCCCCACAGACAGGTTTTTGGTGCACTCACACAGAGTCATTTTGATCTTTGAAAGAGCTGCACTGACTCCAGACAACAAATCCATAAGTGAACAAGTGGAGACAAATGTGGTCTAGATACCCTTATTGATTAACTGGCTTAGTGACTAATTACAGCTTGCACGCTGTACTTGCCTGTAGTTGAGCTCAGTTTGGGCTCACTGTGCTGGGGGCAGCTGTGAATGTGTCCAAGTGAGTCTGTCCAGTCAGCTTCTGAGACACTTGTGCTTCATAAAACGCATGCTACAGAACCACAGAATGGCTTAGGTGGGAAGAGACCTCAGAGATCATCTCCTCCAACCTCTCCACCACGGGCAGGGACACCTCTCAGCTACACTTAGCTGCTCAAGGCCTTGTACACACTCAGGCAGGAGGCATCCACAGACTCCTTAGGCAGCCTGTTCCAGAGTCTCACCACCCTCCTACTGAAGAACTTCTTCCTCAGATCCAGTCTATCCCTGCTCTCCCTCAGCTTCAAACCATTCCCCCTTGGCCTGTCTCAGACATCCTCAAAAAATGTCCCTCTGCAGCCTTCCTGAAGGATCTCTTCATCTACTGGAAGGCAGCTCTCTAGTCCCCCTGGAGTCTTCTCTTCTTCTGGCTGAAACACCCCCAGCTCCCTCAGCCTATCCTCATAGCAGAGCTGCTCAGCCCTTGTGACCTCTGGACTCACACCAGCAGCTCTGTAGCCTCCTGCTGCTGGAGACAACCAGCACTGGAAGCAGGATTGGAGGTGAGGTCTCAGCAGAGCAAAGCCATGGGGCACCATCCTCTCTCTCGCCCTGCTGCCCACACTCCTCTGGATGCAGCCCAGCACACAGCTGCCTGCTTGGCTGCAGGAGGGCACTGTTGGATCCTGGGGAGCTGCTCGGACACCAACACCCCCACGGCTCTTTCTTCAGGGCTGCTCTCAACCCACACTACACCCAGCCTGGATTTGCGCCCAGGGTTGGCCCAACCCAGATGTACCTCAAGCTCAATGTATCACCCTGAATTCAGCAAACACTGTGACTGCCACAGAATAATTGCATGGACTGATTACAGACTCATTTCCTTTAAAAAGCCCCTGGGAAACTTTGGTATCTTCTTGTTCACCTGATAGCACTCTAAACACACATATCTTATCTGATCAGGTTCACCCTCACAGTACCACCCACTCATATGCTGGCTGCACATGCAGATACAATCATCTTCATCTTTGCTCAGGCTTCAAGCTAGACCTTTTCATCAGCCCTGCACTCAAAATAAAACAAATGAAAAAATGCTCCTGAGAGATACAGCAGGGCAAAAACAAGTGAATCAGAGGAATGAGGGCTTGAATTAGATGATCTTCGAGGCCCCTTCCAACCTAAACCATCCCACTAATCTATGAAGACTCTTGGTGTGGTTCAGAGCAGAATACAACGCTCCAGGCTAGAGAGCCATGAGCTCAGTTCTTGCTAATTAATGGAGGTTCTTACCTGGGTTCAAAGCTTTTGTCTTTGACAATACACTCCCTCTTTTCTGGGACACCTCTCCATCTTTTGGGATCAGCTAAGTCCACCAAGGCATTGGCATTGAGCAGCCCAAACCCAAACCGGCTGTTGACCATCAGTCCTGCTCCATTCTTCTTCCATCCTGGATTTCCAGCCAGTGGATCATACTCTGAGGTCCACACTACCAAGTGCTGCATATCCCTCCAGGTTAGATCCGGGCTGTGGAGGAAAGGTTCATGGTCAAGTGCTTCAAGGCTGTCTACCATTATTTCCCCATCAGTCTGCAACAGAAGATGGTCTGAGTGCCCGTGGCATCCCACTGCTTCAGAGCACAAACCACTAGTGCCATCTCAGACTATCATCACCTCAGCACCACTCTGGGGAAGATGTGACTCTGGGACTCCTTTACCCTTCAACAAGACTCTCAAAGAAAGTGGAGCAGAGAAATTGCTGGCTGTGCACTTGGGTATCATCAGTTCTCCCTGTCTGTCCCCTGCATGGCTCCATCTGAAGACTCTGATTCTGTCCTTTCCCCAGGGAAAGGACAGAATCAGAGAATCACTAAGGCTGGAAAGACCTCTGAGATCATGGAGTCCAACCAATCACCAGTCCAGCATCAGCCTAACTCCACCATGGCCACTAAACCATGGCCCCAGGTGCCATGGCCATACCTTTCTGGAACACCTCCAAGCATGGGGACGCCACCACCTCCCTGGGCAGCCTGTTCCAGTACCTGTCCTGTCACATTTCCATGTCACCAGGAGTTCTGTGTAAAGGAGGAATAGGTATCCACACAGATGAGAATCCATCTCTTCAGAATTCTTTTAAATTAACCATCAAAATGAGTGTTTCCACCACTCCTTATGGGACCTGAACTTTGAAAATCCACTGGGTATTTGATCCTGCCTGTGATTAACTTGCCAGGGAGGAGGGGAAAAGGGGTAACAGGCTCAAACTCGAACATCAGAAGAGGTGACACAGCCCTGGAGCAGGCTGCAGGCTCCCTTTCTGGAGACATTCAAAACCCACTCAATGTGTTTCTGTGTGACCCTCTCTAGGTGATCCTGTTCTGGCAGGGGGCTTGGACTGGATCATCACCAGAGGTCCCTTCTAAACCCTAATATTCTGTGATTCTGTGTTTGAATCCCCTTTTCTGGGGGTGTTTCCAAGAGGCAGAGATGTGGTGCTGAGGGACATGGTTTAGCCCCGGCCTTGGTAGATGTAAAGTTTAAGCCCGCCTGGGACCCCCTGCCTCTTCCCAAGGAATGGTTTGACCTTTTCCCAGGTGTCACGGTTAGACACTCCCACTTCCTGCTAGGATTTGGGCTATAAAGGGAGGACCTAGTTTCCTTTCTCTCCCTCTTCTCTCTTCTCCTCGTCCTGGCTGCTGCAGCACCTGCTTGCTGCTGTCTGTTGCTAGAGCATGTGTTTCCCTGCTGCCACATGGAGAGCACCATTATTCTCTTCTGGAACTGGGACTGATTCTCCTCACCATAGAATTCCTGCATCCTGCTTTCCCTTCAGCACCAAAGCTATCGAACTCAGCCTCAGGAATCAATTGCCTGCCGTGGTTGTATTTTTCCCTTTCTCCCCTTCTCCCTGGTCTCTGTACCCTTCTCCCTCATTCCCCATATCCTGAAGTTTGTCTCCCCATTCTCCCACCTTCTGTAAAAAACCCTTTCCCTCCTATTTTTGTTAAAGTTTTATACCCTATTTACTTTCAAATCGTTTTGAGTTTTTATTGGGCTTTTGGGCTCAGGGTAGCTAGCCTTAACCCAGTACAGTAGAGTTAGAGAATGGTAGGACTGGAGGATCTGAAAGGGCTTTACCAGAATAAATGAGTCTGTGATTCCATGATTCCAACTCCACTCTTTAAAATATGGCCCTAAGTATCCTGGCTTATGTCATCAAAGGAGTATGCAATAGAAAACGGAGCTGAACCTAAGTCTACACCCTGATGCCTGAAGAGTTCTCTGAAAAAGCCATTGTCCTGTCCTCACCTCTCCTCTTCTTCTTGTTCTAATTCATACACTCTGTCTACCAGCTCCACCTGCTCACACCTGCTTTGACAGACCTTGGGCACCTTCCATTTCATGTCTCATCACTGGCAATGGAACTTCTGGAAATTACAAAGGGCAATGACTTCAAACTGGAAGACGCTGAATCAAGGTGAGACATTAGGAGGAAACTCCTCCCCGTGAAGGTGGTGAGGCACTGGAACAGGTTGCACAGAGCAGGCTCCAAGCCTGTCTGTGTTTAAAGTCAGGTTGGATGAGACCTTGAGCAACCTGTTTTAGTTGGAGGAGTCCCTGCCTGTGGCAGGGCGTTGGCATTGGATGATCTTTAAGGTCCCTAGCAGGCTGTGATTCTGTGATTCCCCAGTCACCGTGTTTTACTCAAGTTGGTTCTGCTTTGCTAGGAAGCTGTGGGGGCAAGCAGCTGCCTGCTTTAGTCATTAGGCTGGGCCTGTCTGACTGACAAGAAGTGGAGCTGCAGCAGACAGCAGAAGACACCATTCTGGGGAAGGCAGTGGGATGTCTGAGAGAGGGAGGGTTCCAAAGGTGCGACTTCTTACTTGGCCTCCAGTGCTAGGGCGAAGATTCCTGCTGCCAGCGGGGCGGAGGCGGAGGTGCCCGTGTGAGTCTCTGTGCACTCGTTGTGAAGATCAGCACTTGTCTGACAGGGAAGAACAAACAAACAACCCAGACCCCAGGCTGCAGGAACGAAGATTTGAATGTAGCCAGATCCACGCTCACACGCACAACCACCTGTCCTTCACCTGGTGCACCTTAACACAGTCCTCGACAGCAGGGAAAAGCAAAGGGAGTTTAAATCCCCTCCTATCTCAATGCACTCCTTGTGCTTCAGCTCTAATTTCTGTATCAAAACCTTCCTTTATGTTGGAACAAACTACTCCCACACTGAGTATCTTACACTTTATCCCAAGGTTTTACAATAAAGTGTTTCAGGCTTCCTGGTGAATCATAAAAACCAGATCATTGTGTTGGGGCTAGAACATTCAAAATTACTGCTTGCTTGAAAATTACTCACAGGATTAGTGTTGGTGTTCTGCTCCCTCTTCAGCAGCAGAACTATAATTTGCAATGAAACGTGTGCTTTATTTGGAACTTAAACACCAAACTCACCTGCCCATGCATCTACAACATGTTGGCAGTGAGGAGGAGGCACTGGGGGAGGCCTGATCTCCTGGCTGACTTGGAATCATGCTGGTTTCCCTCCCCATTACTGCGATTTGATTAGCAGACACTTTGGTGTGAGTTTATCACTGCTGCTTTCTTCAGGGTAACTATTCTGGCAGTAGTGGTCTGCTGGAGGGTAGAGAGTGTCTGGACAGGCTGGATCTGTGAGATGATGTCAATGGGATGAGGTACAGTGAGGCCATGGGCTGTGTCCTGCACTTCGAATCACAGAATCATAGAATCAAAGAATCAGTCAGGGTTGGAAGGGACCACAAGGATCATGTAGTTCCAACCCCCCTGCCATGGGCAGGGACACTCTACTCTAGATCAGGCTGGACAGAGCCTCATCCAGCCTGGCCTCAACTACCTCCCTGGGCAACACATTCCAGGCACTCACCACTCTCATGGTGAAGAATTTCCTCCTCACAACTACCTCATGGAGGTTCCAGGCTGGGAGCAGAGTGGCTAAAAAGTGCCGATCAGAAAAAGCCCTAGGGGTGCTGGGTGACAGCAGCTAGAGATGAGGCAGCAGTGCCCAGGTGGCCAAGAAGGGCACCAGCATCCTGGGCTGGATCAGCAATGGTGTGGGCAGCAGGAGCAGGGCAGGGATTGTGCCCCTGTGCTGGGCACTGCTGAGGACACAGCTTGAGTGCTGGGGTCAGTTCTGAGCCACTCCCTCCCAGAAGGACACTGAGGGGCTGGAGCAGGTCCAGAGAAGGGCAACAAAGGTGGGGAAGGATCCAGAGAAAAGGGCTGGGGAGGGGCAGCCGAGGGAGCTGGGGGTGTTTAGTGTGAAGGAAGCTGAAGGGAGACCTCATTGCTCCCTGCAGCTCCCTGAGAGGAGGCTGCATCCAGGTGGGGGTTGGGCTCTTCAGCCTTGTCTCAGGTGACAGAAGAAGAGAAAATGGCCTGAAATTGTGCCAGAGGAGGTTTAGGTTGGCCATGAAGAACAATTTCTGTGCTGCCCAAGTGGTCAGGGATTGGAAAGAGGCTGCCCAGGGAGGTGGTGGAGTCCCCATGCCTGGAGATGTTCCAGAAATGTGTGGCACTTGGAGCCATGGTTTAGTGGCCATAGTGGTGTTGGCTTGGTTGGTGTCTGCACTGGATGCTCTTGGAGGGCTTTTCCAACCCAAGCCATTCTGTGATTCCATGATTCCAAGTTATTTCTTGGACAGTTAACGAATCCCACAGGCTGATGGCCTGCTTGCTGAGCAGCTGTGTTTCAGGTTAAGCCCACACGGGCTGGAGGAGTGGTCTGGAAACCTGATGAGCCCAGGTGGGCATCTGGCCCCTCCTGGGGGGAGGATGTCTCAGGTCAAAGTTTATCCCACTCTCACATCCTGTCCACGACCCTATAGAAGAGGAAATTTGAGCTCTTCTCACACTCTTGCCTCCTGTCTTTGCTACTGTTAACCACCTGGCCAACCCTGCTGCCTCCTGACTCCAAGGGCCACCCATTTCCATCCAGAGAATCCACTACCACCCAACCCAGCTTTGTATATGTATCTGTATCTACTCCCTTCTTCTACATCTCTGTCACCTCCCTTTACCTTATATACCTTTTATTTACTGTTAAAGTTTCCTTTTCAACTTCCAAATAATTTCAAGACTGTTCCTTGGGTGTTTTTACCCCCTTTTACGCTTCCACCTAAAATGTTTTTGTACGGGAAGAAGGGGACAGGGGGAGGAGGAATCCTAAAATTTTCTTCTGTTTGGCTTTTGTGGGCTCCGGGAAGCTTTAAGGGTTATGAGCTGGCACGGGTTTGGAAGCACTGCTATTGCTGTCCTGCCTGGGAGGTCAGTCTCACAGAAGCTAAGGGCGAGGCACACAAGAGGTACTGACTCACAGGCACACTAACTTCACAGGTTCTTTTTCTACATCTCTCTCCACCTGCCCTTTCTGAAGAAGGAGACCACACCAAACTTCATGCAGAGAGCTCTGAGACACAACTAAAAGCAGACAAACTCAGCAGGCCACTGCTTTCACAGCACAAGACCTTCCAGGAAGGGTGTGACCTCCTGGGTTACAAAACCCTTCAGCAAGCAAAGGCAGAAAGCACCAAGCGTGAGACACAGACCACTGAGCAGGCAGCTTGGGAGCCAAGCAGTGCACAGCTGCCACTGCCTATCTGCAGGGGGGAAAAGGCATTGCTGTGCTCGGTCTGGAGCTGGCACAAGCAAACCTACAATTCTCTGGTCGGTGTAATCGCCGCTGCTGTAGGCTGTGGCCAGGGTGGAGGAGCACTTCTCTGCATACCAGGGGGACAGGCCCTGCTGCGAGGCACTGCTGATGGAGATGGTGTAGATGCTGTCGGTGTAGCCGTCGCAGTCACAGTTGTCGCCCTGGCGGCCTCCGTTCCCTGAGGCCCACACAAAGATGGAGCCCTTCCCCCTTCGGCCCTGGAGGAGGTGGAAAGGAGGTGGTTACTTAAGGGACTTCAGCCCCTGGAACACGTTCCTGACAATGCCTACACCCAAAAAAAAACCCCAGTAATGCAGCCAACATTTGGTGTTTAAAGGTGGTTTGGATGTGGTGCTTGGGGATGTGGTTATGGGTGAACCTTGTAGAGTAGAGATTTGGTGATCCTGAGAGGCTTTTCCAACCTGAGTAGGTAGGGAACGGCCATTTTACACAAGCACCACTGTAAAAGAGACAGACAGATGAAGCCACCTGGTTTGAGAAGGACCTCAGAGCTCATCTCCAACCTCCCCATCATAGACAGGGACAGCTAGACTCAGCTGCTCAAGGCATCACCCAGCCCAGCCTTGAACACACCCAGGCAGGAGGCATCCATAGCCTCCCTGGGCAGTCTGTTCCAGTCTCACCACCCTCCTACTGAAGAACTTCTTCCTCAAATCCAGACTGACCCTGCTCTGCTTCAGCTTCAAACCATTTCCCTTTGGCCTGTCTCTAGACACCCTCAGGGAAAGTCCACTGAGGTCTCCTACTCCACACCCTACAACCCATCACTTAGCTTGGCTGGTGTGGGGTACAGCAACTGTCATAAGAAGAAGGTTCCAAGTCCAAACTAGAGTCTGTGCTCAGCAGGTAAATTTTCACCCCCTTATGTGATGTTTGTTGTCCTGAACAACACTGGATGGGATTTCACCGTATTGGGTTGGAAGGGACCCTCAAAGGTCATCTTGACCAACCCTGAATTTTAAGATTCAGCTTGGCAGGGTGCTGGGGCAGCTCATTTCAACTCTACTGTTACCTAGAAACATTGAACCAGATGATCCTTGGGACCCCTCCTTCCAGTCTGGCACTCTGTCAGCACTCTTAGGAGGAATATGTTTTGGTAAGTCTTGGCAAGTTTCTCAGGGGTTCTTTCTCTTGCCTTTACCTTCACCACTCAGCTAGAGGTAAGCAAGAGGAATCATTCATACAGTCATAGAGTCACAGAACAGTTTGGGTTGGAAGGCACCTTCAACATCATCCAGTTCCAGCCCCTTGTCACAGGCAGGACCACCTTCTACCAGAACAGGTTGCTCAAGGCACTCATGGAATGAGTTGGATTGGAAGGGACTTTGAAGACCATCCAGTTCCAAGCTCCCTGCCAAGGGGGATTTGCCCACGGCAGGATGATCTTCAACCTTTCACTAGCCCAGGCCTCATCCAGCCTGGCCTTGAACACTCCTAGGAGGTGTCATCCACGGCCTTCTTGGGCAATCTGTGCCAGTGTGTCCCCACCCTCACTCTCAAGAATTCCTTCCAAGTTCATGGCAGAACTTTCACACCAGTTTGCTTATGGAAGCCTTTCATGGCTGTCACTCCCTGTATCACGGAGCAACAGAAACTTCTCTGACCTAGAATCCTCCCAGATCTGTGAGCCAGCACCACCAGACATAACTAGATTCAGTCCCTGGTCTGCTCTCCATGTGGTGAGGGAGCAGCAGTTAACAGATGCATGCAGACCAGCACAGGGGGCACATAGGTCACCCTGTCCAGTCTGAGGCTCCCTCAGAAGGAAAATAAACTGTTTGAGTTGAACAGCAAAAGCTCCTGTTGTGCTTTTGCAACCCCTGCAAACAGCAGCTCAAACACAGATTTTCATCATCCCACTCAGACCAGGTTGGGGGTTATTCATGGAAGCAACAAGTACATTTGCAGCACTTTAGAAATCAAACATAAAGAGAGGTGAGCTGTACTCTTTGTGACACTAGAGTTGGAGTGGGAAGAACAATTACAGAAAATTAGAGAATCAGACTGGTTTGGGATGAAGGGACTTCCCAAGGTCATCCAGTCCAAGCCCCTGCAGTCAGCAGGCTTCTCACAACCCCAGCAACCTGACCTGCAATGGTGCCAGTCATGGGGCAGCTCCCACCTCTCTGGGCACTCTGAGACAGGCTCTTCCCACTCTTAGGGTCAAATCTTTCTTCCTTCTCTCCACTCTCCGTCTCTCTCTTTGAGCCCAAACCATTCCCCCTTGTCCTGTCACAACAGGCCCTGCTCAAAAGCCACTCCCCAGCTTTCTGCTGGGCCCATTTAGGCACTGCAAGGCCACCAGAAGGTGTCCCTGGAGTGTTCTCCTCTCCAAGCTGAATACCCCCAACTCTCCCAACCTGGCCTCAGAGCAGAGGTCTTCCAGCTCTGCCAGCACTGCTGTGACCTCCCCTGGCCTTGCTCCAACAGGTCCCTGCCTGTGCTGTGCGGAGGGCTCCAGAGGTAGTCCTGCAGGGGAGGTGCCAGCAGAGCGCAGCAGAGGGGCAGAACCCCCTCCCTGCCACTGCTGGACACCATCCCAGGATGCAGCTGTCAGTGCAGAGCAACACTGGTTAAAGCTTGCTTGCATTTCACTAGGAAGGTCTCTTAGATACTTAATGCTAAGCACACACTCAAGTGCAGGCCAGCAGTGAAGCTGCCAGGGATGAATGCTGGTGGCAACCTCATCTCTGTCTGACTGTGAGCAGAATAGAGACCAGCTAGACATTTGCAGAGGGAAGCCTGACAAATTGGGAAATTTGCTCCTCTTGAGAAGTGAAGCAAGGTCTACAAAGACAGATTTTCACCAAAGAACCTGTTCTTTCAGAGTGAGACCACTGCACACTGCCTCCCCAATTACAGCCTTTAATTCTCCCCCTTCCCTTGCTGCTTGCCTATGGGCTTAGACCTCTGTTTCCCACCAGCCCACTTCCCACTGTCTGTTCCTGATCTCCCCTCTTCACTAAGGGCATGGTTGTCAGCTGCCAGTCTTCTTTCTTTCCTCCTGCTGCCTGCTGATGTAATTGCCCTTTGCCCAAAAGCCTTTCTCTTTGCTTCTGTCCTTCAAGCTTTCCTCCATTTCTCTCTTTTCTCGTATCTGCCTTCTCCTCTCTATTAGTACCTGTCCATCTTTAGGTATCTTTTCACCTCACTGGCATGATCTAGAGTAGTTTATTAACACATCCCTTGCAGCACTTAGTTTCCACGCTACTCATCATCCAACCAGATCTGAAGAGGATAACATTAAAAAAAAAATCCCTTGCTTCCAATTTTCTTCACCATGCATTTTTATTATCCTCACTTTAATTGGATCACCAGTTTATAAAGTAATGAAATTAACACAAAACAAGCCCATCCACAGGGTACTTGAATGCATCACTATTTCACACAGCAAAATATTCACAAGGCAGGAATTTTGTATTAAAATTTATAGGCTTTTCAGTGAAGAATCCAATTACTGCTCAGTGCAAAACAAGGAGCAGAGAAAAAGGGTGGGGGCAGGGTGAGACAAAGGCAGCCAAAGTAAGGATGGGGAAGAAAAAAAAGAATAGAAAGCTTCTCTGTGGAGAAAAGCAGCTTCAAACCAGCTTGGAAAGGTCTCTAATGGTGCTTTTGAAAAAGCCCTGCTCTGTCTAGTGGTCCTGAACCCACAACATTGCTCTGACCTCTGCTATTACAATCTATCTCCCCCTTTTCAAGCCTAAGATAGCACAAAGCATTTTCATTTGTTCCCTGGTATCAATCATTTTCAGGTCCTGCACTGTGCCATGTTTCATTGTGCCTTTCTCTGAGGCATCATACCTGTTTTATGCCATACTCAAAAGCCTTCTGTGCCAGCCTCCCAGGTCCTTCCACAGTTTTGCCATCATCGTTGGGGCCCCAGCTGGCACTGTAGATGTCCACATGCTCTGGGTTGAAGCCGATGGAGCTGGCTTCAATGGCATCAGTGACAATCCCATCCAGCATCCGAATGCCTTCATGGAATCACAGAAACACAGAATCAAATATTTGGGTTGGAAAAGCCCTCTAGATTCATCCAGTGCAACCATCAACCCAACACCACCATAGCTACTAAACCATGGCCCTAGGTGTCACAGCCACAGGTTTCCAGAACACCTCCAGGGAGTGACCCTAGACTTACTCTCTGTTCCCTTCTTCTGTTAACTCTGTTTGCAAAGTTTCCAGCAAAATCAATCCATAACTGTTGATATCCTCATTATCCACACAGGCTGGGAATGATGATATTGAGAGCAGCCCTGCTGAGAAGGACTTGGGGTGCTGGGGGTGAGAAGCTGGACAGGAGGCAGCAATGGGCAATGGCAGCACAGAAGGTCAAGGGCAGCCTGGGCTGCATCTAAAGCAGGTGGAGAGAGGGGATCTTGTCCCTCTGCTCTGCTCTGCTCTGCTCAGACCTCACCTGCAGGGCTGGGTCCAGCTGTGGGGCCACCAGCACAAGAGAGACCTGGAGCTGCTGGAAAGGGTCCAGAGGAGGCCACCAAGGTGCTCAGAGGGTTGCAGAACATCTGCTGTGCGGACAGGCTGGGAGAGCTGGGGCTGTGCAGTCTGGAGAAGAGAAGGCTGCAGGGAGAGCTTAGAGCTGCATTTCAGTATCTGCAGGGCACCTGCAGGCAGGCTGGGGAGGGACTGTTGAGAAAGGCCTGTGGGGACAGGCCGAGGGGCAGCGGTTTGGAAGTGGAGCAGGGCAGAGTTAGGTTGGAGATGAGGAGGAAGTTGTGCAGAGTGAGGGTGGGGAGAGCCTGGCACAGGCTGCCCAGGGAGGTATTGGAGGCTTCATCCCTGGAGACATTGAAGGTCAGGCTGGAGGTGTCCCTGTGCAGCCTGCTCTGGTTGGAGGTTCTCTCCACTAGTATTTTTTTAATCCTCTCATAAAATGTTGGCTGCTTCTTCACAACTCTTTGGTACTTCTTCCTCTCTTTCAATGGAGCCCAGAAGAGCTTTTCCTTCTATCCCTGTTTTTTTTTCCTTATGCTCTGATCTCTTTCTTGACTCCTTCTCCTTCTCTATTAAATCTGTAACACAAACTTCTCAAATTGCTAGCAAGAAATCAAAATTAAACAGGGTTTTTAGTTTTAAGAGTTCCAAGAGTTTTAGGTCACAGTTGTAGTTGTGTATCTTCTGACTAAACCTAAGTTCCTAAGGTCTTGCTGGTTTTGTGTGATTTCACAGCTCTTGCATCTTCACTACAAAAATAACAGTCTCAGACTGGTTTGTGTTGGAAGGAACCTCAAAGATCACCCAGTTCCAACCCCCCGCCACAGGTAGGGACACCTCCCACTACCCCAGGTGGCTCAGGGCCCTCAAGGAATGGGTTGGTTTGGAAGGGGCCTTGAAAATCATCCAGTTCCAATCCCTTGCCATGGGCAGGGATAACTCTCAGCAGCCCAGCTTGCTCAAGGCCTCATCCAGCCTGGCCTTTGTCATCTCCAGGGAGGGGACATTCATAGCCTCCCTGGGAAAACTGTGCCAGTGTCTCCCCACCCTCACTGTCAGGAACTTATTTTCTAATTTACAATTCTAATTTCTGCTTCTAATTTCTTTCTAATTGTCACCATCCTTTTAGTGCCATGATGGTTTTATTCCTACTGCAAGCAATCCAGAAATGCTGGAGATATCTAGCCATTAACATTTTATTAGGAACTGCATGATCTAATCTTCTGCAGAGCAAGCCTGATCTCAGTGGTACTTAAAATTCAGCAGCAAAAGCAGTTCATCTGTGTTGGGTCTTTATTTCTCTTCAAATCCCTGCCTCTGCAACCAGTGCCCAGTGCTGGAGGAGAAGAGAAAACAGCAGAAAACTGGCAGAATTCCCACTGGGCACCACCCTGCCAGCAAGAGCAGCAACACAAGAGGCACAGGACTTAGTTTGTGTTTTCAAAGCAATAAAATTGCTGGGCTCTCTTGAACCTGGCATGTTAGTACTATGGCAACTGGCAGCAGGTGAATTATGAGTACCTCATTTCCTAGGATTTTCCTCAAAATGGGGATTTTTCCGAAGGGCAGAAGGCAAAATGTGGTGTTCTATAAGAAAAAGAAATACCCAGAAAAACCCAGCCTCACCCCTGCAGCACAGTGTCTTTGTTCTTTTTTTCATACTATTGAGCAGGAAAAAAAAAAAAAACAAAAAAAAAACCACCAAGCAAAAAACAACACTATAGACATAATTCTTTCCCCAAAGGCTGGCTTCTAAGACTCATAATACCTCCAAGATAAAGCTGAGCTTTATTATTTCATATTAATTAGTGGCAAAAACAGACAAAGGAGCTAATCCGCTCAGCTGCCACCACTCCACTATCAGTCACCAGGCTGGGAAACGAACCAAGGGAGATCCTGAGCCTCAGGAAATAAAACCACCACTGAGCCTGGTAGCCTACAGCTTGGAATGTTATGAACACTCATTCTACCTCTGATGAGGAAAAGCTGAAAGAATTGGGGCTGTTTAGTCTGGAAAAGACTGAGGGGAAACTCATCAATACTTCAAGGGAGTGTGTCAGGAGGAAAGAATTTATAAAGAGGAAGATCTCCAGTTCAAGAGGGACAGGGACTTGATGGAGAGGGTGCAGCAAAGGGCTGCAAAGATGCTGAGAGCCCTGGGACTGAAAGCCTGCAGAAGAGCAGCCCCAGAGGGGATGTGATCAATGCTGATCAATACTTCCAAGGTGGGTGTCAGGAAGGTGGGACCAGGCTGTGTTCAGTGGTGCCCAGGGACAGGACAAGGGGCAAGGGGCACAAACTGGAGCATCAGCAGCTCTGTCTGAGCAGGAGGAGGAACTTCTGTAATTGAAGGGTGCTGGAGCCCTGGAGCAGGCTGCCCAGAGAGGTGCTGGAGACTCCATCTTTGGAAAGATTCCAACCCCAGCTAGATGTGCTCCTGGGTGACCTGCCCTGAGTTTGTACTGGGACTTTACACTGGATTATCTCCAGAGGTCACTTCCAACCCCTAACATTCTATGATCCTATAATTCTGTAGAAGGCAAAGCCAATCCAGCAGATAAACCAAAGAATTGTAGAATCATTTTGGTTGGAAGAGACCTTTAAGGTCATGGAATGCACCCATTAACCCAACACTTTCAGGTCAACACTAAACCATGCCCCTCAGCACATCTCCAGGGCTTTGAAATACCACCAAGGCTAGTGACTCCAAGCAGTGTTGACAAAACAGGGAATGTAGAAAAGATGCTGAAATGCTTTGCCAGCTCTGAGCTAGAATAACAGCAATAGNCACCACTCTCATGCTCAACAACTTCCTCCTCACATCCAATCTGAATGTCCCCACCTCCAGCTTTGCTCCATTCCCCTTAGTCCTGGCACTACCTGAGAGCCTAAAAAGTCCCTCCCCAGCTTTTCTGTAGGCCCTCTTCAGATACTGGAAGGCACAATAAGGTCACCTGGGAGCCTCCTCTTCTCCAAACTGAACAGCTCCAACTCTTTCAGTCTGTCCTCACAGAAGAGGTGCTGCAGCCCTCTGATCGTCCTTGTGGCCCTTCTCTGGACACTCCCCAGCATGTCCACATCCCTCTTGTAATAGGAGCTCCAGAACTGGACACAGTACCCCAGGTGAGGTCTCACCAGGGAGGAATAGAGGGGGAGAATCACTTCCCTCAACCTGCTGGCCCCACTACTCCTTATGCAGCCCAGGATCTAGTTGGCTTTCTGGGCTGCAAGTGCACACTGCTGGCTCATGTTGAGCTTCTCATCCACCAGCACCCCCAAGTCCCTCTCTGCAGAGCTATTCTCCAGCCAGTCACTGCCCAGCCTGTATTTGTGCTTGGGATTGCCTCGACCCAGCTGCAGGACCTTGCACTTAGCCTTGTTGAACTTCATGAGGTTGGCTTGTGCCCACCTCTCCAGCCTGTCCAGGTCCCTCTGGATGCCATCCCTGCCCTCCAGCATGTTGCTGCACCACACAGCTTGATGTCATCAACAAACTTGCTGAGGGTGCACTCAAAGAGAGGTCTTCCAGACAAGAGGGAGTAAAAATAGGGTGACCCAGAAGAGAAAAGGTGCCTAAGGCTGGGCCTCTGAAATGCCCCATACAGATTTCAAGAGAGAAAACCAGCAGATGTATCAAAGCCATCAGAAACAATGAGATATGATTTAGCAACAAATCACAGAATGGTAGGTGTTGGAAGTGACACCTCCAGAAAGTCCCACTCCCCTGCCAGAGCAGGATCACCTAGGACAGGTCACACAGGAACACATCCAATTGATCTTGAGAGCCTCCAGAGAAGGAGACTCCACAACCACTCTGGGCAGCCTGCTCCAGCCCTTCAGCACCCTCACAATAAGCAAGCTGCTCCTCCTGTTTAAGTGGAACCTCCTGAGTTCCAGTTGGTGCCCCTTGTCCTGTCACAAGGGGCCACTGACAAGAGCCTGGCCCCTTCTTCTTGCTACCCACCCCTCAGATGTTTGTAAACACTGATCAGGTCCCTTCTGGGGCTTCCCTTCTCCAGGCTCAACAGTCCCAGGGCTCTCAGCCTTTCCACGTTACACTGAGGTACCAGCCCCTTCATCATCCTCATATCCTCTGCTGGAGTATTTCCTGTCCCTCTAGAAATGGGGAGCCCAGAACTGGACTCAGCACTCCAGATGTGGTCTCACCAGAACAAATAGAAGAGGAGAACCCTTCTTGACCTGCATCCAAAAATAATGCAGTAAGGAAGAAAATAATAAAGCTGACAACACAGTGATGAAATTGGAGACAAGAATGATGTCTTATCTATCTGACTACTGGAAGTCCTGCTCATTTAACCCAAATCCTGCTTGTTTAATCCCAGTCCTGCTTGTTTAAGCCAGCCCAGAAGTCTGGTAACAGCAGTGATATTTTAAGCAGATTCCAATTATGTCCCTTTCCACAAACTCTCCCCTTGCAGATGCTGGCTGCCACCATCAGCCTCACAAAGCAGGCAAAGCCCAAGGTGATCTCAGACACAGACATGGATCTGCCTGGCAGGAGGCTATTTTTAGCAAGAACTCTCAGCCCAGTCCATTGTAAAATGGAGCCTCTTAATCACTTGATTTCCATGGCAGCGCCAGGGAAGCATCTTTGTGCAGAGCTGGGGCTGGGCATAGAATCACAGAGCAGTCTGGGTTTGAAGGAACCGTCAAGATCATTCTGGCCAGGCTGGGTCCTGCCCTTGGGTTACAACAAACACATGGAGGCTCTAGGCTGGGAGCAGAGTGGCTAAAACGTACCCATCAGAAAAGTCCCTCAGGCTGCTGGGTGAGAGCAGCTGGAGATGAGGCAGCAGTGCCTAGGTGGCCAAGAAGGGCACCAGCATCCTGGGCTGGATCAGCAATGGTGTGGGCAGCAGGAGCAGGGCAGGGATTGTGCCCCTGTGCTGGGCACTGCTGAGGCTGCACCTTGAGTGATGGGTTCAGTTCTGGGCCCCTCCACTCCCAGAAGGGCACTGAGGAGCAGGAGAGGGTCCAGAGAAGATGGCTGGGGGCTAGGGAAGGGCAGCTGAGTGAGCTGGAGGTGTTTAGTGTGGCAAAGAGGAGGCTGAAGGGAGACCTCATTGCTCTCTGCAGCTCCCTGAGAGGAGGCTGCAGCAAGTGGGGGTTGGGCTCTGCTCCTGACAAACAAGTGACAGGACAAGAGGAAACAGTCTCAGGTTGCACCAAGGCAGGTTTAGGTTGGCTATCAGATGAAACTTCTTTTCTGAAAGGGCTCTCCAAGCCTGTCACAGGCTTCCCCGGGGAGGTGGTTGAATCCCCATCCCTGGAGGAGTTTCCAAAGGGCAGAAATGTGGTGCTGAGGGACATGAGTTAGCCCCAGCTTGGCAGTCAGAGAATGATTGGGCTGGATCTTTTTCAATTAAAACAATTCCGTGATGCTATTTTCATGGTAAATAAACTGTTTTGAAGAAAACTCTTTGTTTTACCCCTGAAGGCAAAGATAAGTCAGGCTGTGGCTAGAGAACAAGGTATTCCAGATGTCAGGGTTTCTTCCCCTGGAGCAGGCTGAGCTGTCTATCAGAGTGAAGGCAGCACCTGTGGACCACTGAGTTTATCCAGCATGGCAATTGCTACAAGCAAGCAGCAGATTAAAGAAGTCATCCTGAACTAATGTCAAACAGGAGTGTGTAATGTGTCATTTCACGGGCTTTAACAAAAAAAAAAAAAAAAAAAAAAAAAAAAAAAGGGGACCCTGTACACTTGGAGAAAAAAAA
>VWZI01015956.1:928-17761 GCA_013396835.1 Psilopogon haemacephalus | reverse complement strand
GGAAGATCAAAAACAGCCTTCCAAGGTTGAACTACTCAGAATTTATCTGGAGCTTTTGAAGGCTTCTCTTCTTCTGCATTGGTCTTTGAACATAGTTCTGCTACATCCCTGTCTTTATCAGGCTGTTCGCATCAACCAGATGATGATTTCTTTCAGCCTTCCCTTTCTTTCTCCTCCCTCACCTTGCTTTCTGGGTAATTTAGATTCCTGGACTGCTCTTCCTCCTCTGATTGTCCTCTAGGTGATTAACTCCACACAGATCTGTAGTTTGTAATACACATGAATGAAGAGCGGAGAGAACCAGAGAATCACTGACTCATTTTGGTTGGGAAAGCCCTTCCAGATCCTCCACTCTGACTCTGCCAAGACTGGGAGTAATCCACATCCCTTAGCTACACATCTCTGCCTCTTGGAAACACCTCCAGGGATAGGGATTCAGCCACATCCTTGGCAGCCTGTGCCAGGCTTTGAGAACCCTTTTAGGGAAAGGTTTCTTCTAATGGTCAACCTAAACCTCCCGTGGGGTGACTTTAAGTCATTTCCTCTCCTCCTATCACTTGCTCCTTAGGAGCAGAGCCCAAACTCCACCTGGCTGCAGCCTCCTCTCAAGGAGCTGCAGAGAGCAATGAGGTCTCCCTTCAGCTTCCTTCACACTAAACACCCCCAGCTACCTCGGCTGCCCCTCCCCAGCCCTCTTCTCTGGATCCTTCCCCACCTTTGTTGCCCTTCTCTGGACCTGCTCCAGCCCCTCAGTGTCCTTTTGGGAGGGAGTAAGCCAGAACTGACCCCAGCACTCAAGCTGTGTCCTCAGCAGTGCCCAGCACAGGGGCACAATCCCTGCCCTGCTCCTGCTGCCCACACCATTGCTGATCCAGCCCAGGATGCTGGTGGCCTTCATGGCTACCTGGGCACTGCTGCCTCATCTCCAGCTGCTCTCACCGAGCACCCCCAGGGCCTTTTCTGCTGGCAAATTTCCAGCCACTCTGCTCCCTGCCTGGAGCCTTCCTGGGATTGTTGTGACCCAAGGGCAGGACCCAGCACTTGGCCTTTTTCACCCCCATCCCATTGCCTCATGCCATGGATCCAGCCTGCCCAGGTCCCTCTGCAGAGCATTCTTACCCTGCAGCATACCAGCACTGGCAGCCGGTTTGGTGTCATTTGCATATGCAAGTAACTGTGGAAGAATCTTCCCTGTGCCTTAAAATACGGGCACAGCAGGTGTGCAGGCATCTTTGCAGCTCCATCCATCTTGCCCTGCTCTGAGAATGTGGCATCTTCCTCTGACGAGTGAGATATTTTGTTTAAACAGAGCATGACAGCAGCATGCATTATGGCAAAAGCAGGCTGCAGAGCTGACATCTGTGACAGCTCTGTGGAGTAAATGGCATCCTACAAAGAGGAGACTGAAACGGTGCAGTTAAAGGTGTCAATTGCTACTCAGCCCTTTGCTTTTAAGGAAAAAAATTAATAATAGCAAAGCTAGGACTGCACAAGTATCATCCTCTGAGCTCAATGACCATTTGCAACTGATTCTTGTGATCATGGCTATTTCATAAAGCTCTAACAGATGAAACATTTAGTCAGTGCTTAAAGAGGAGAAAAAAAAGGGGGGAGGGGAGAGGCAATAGTGACTGACAGGAAAGGAAGACTCCACTTATTGTCAGAATCAACTGATGATGTGGAGAAGTAAGCTGCTGAAACCAAAGCCACAGCAGTCTGAGTGTCTTGGCTGGCCTGAGATTCTGAAGTGATGGTGAAGACATAAACAACATGCTGCAGGCAAGGGTGGGTATAAACTTGTCTACTACTCTCATTCTGATCAAACCTTCTCCTCCTCCATACCACCTCCTTCGAAGATAAACAATGACATGCAGCGAGTCCAGCATGCCCTAAAGGATATAGTCTGAAGCCTGGGTGTAATAGAGGTTGTTGATACTGTCGTTATCATAATGATTAATCATAATTAATTATAATAGCATCAGAGATGAAGAACACTGCTGAGGTCAATCACTTAGAAACGAGATTATTCCCAAGATGAAGATAAAATGGTTTGGGTTGGAAGGGACCTCAAAGATCATCCAATTCCAACCCCCTGCCATGAGCTGGGACACCTCCACTAGCCCAGTTTGCTCAAGGCCTCATCCAGCCTGGCCTTCAACACCTCCAGGGCAGGGACATCCACAACCTCCTTGGGCAAACTGTGCCAGTGTCTCCCCACCCTCACTCTCAACAATTTCTGCCTCCTCTACAGTCTCAATCTCCCTTCTCCCAGCTCAAAGCCATTGTCCCTCATACTGGCACTGCCAGCCCTTGTCCAAAGTCCCTCCCCAGATCTGCTGGAGCCCCTTCAGTTACTGCAACATTGCTCTGAGGTCTCCCTGAAGCCTTCTCTTCTCCAGGCTGCAGAGAAACAACTCTCCCAGCCTGCCCCCACAACAGAGGTTCTCCACTCATCTTGGTGGCCTCCTCTGTATCCTTTGCAGCAGCTCCAGGTCCTTTTTGTGCTGTGGGTCTCAGAACTGGAGGCAGTGATGCAGGTGGGGTCTGAGCAGAGCAGAGCAGAGCAGAGAGGCAGAATCCTCTCCCTGTGCTGCTGCTCTCCCTGCTTTGGCTGCAGCTCAGCACACAGCTGCCTGCTGGGCTGCCAGTGACCATTGCTGGCTCCTGGGAAGTTTGTCACCACCTGGCACCCCCAAGACCTTCTCCTCAGTCTCCTCCTTATCACCCACATTGTGCTTGCTGTAGCTATACATCACACCTCTGCTCAACTGATAACCTCTCTCCAGAGGGTATATTAATGCTGAAGGTGTGCTGTCACACAGCTGCAGCACTGCACTACAGACAAAGACAAACAAGACTTTGTAGCCTAAGCCTGCAAGGCCAATGCTGTCTGAGATAGGCCACTCCATCACATCTCAGACTGATGGTGGCTGAAAGCACTCAGCACTTCACAAGATCTGCCTGGTTTACATTTATGTCAGACTTCTAATAATTTTCTTACCTCCAACTCTGGAATTGTAGGCTACTCCAACTCCACATTTTCTGTTGTTGGCTTGCATGGCAATTTCTCCTGCACATCGTGTCCCATGCCTGAAGAAGCAGTGAAAGAATAAGCATCTCATCACATCAACATGTCCTGTGCGCAAAGGCTCATTGCTGACCTTCTTGATTTGGAGGAACTCTTCCTTTAAACAAACAGAATCACAGAGTGCATTGTGCTGGAAGGACCCTCCAAGGGCATCTTGTCCAATCCCCTGCACTCAGCAGGGACACCTCCAACCAGAGCAGACTGCCCAGGGACACCTTCAGCCTGACCTTCAATGTCTCCACAGATGGAGCCTCCACTACCTCCCTGGGCAGCCTGTGCCAGGCTCTCCCCACCCTCACTCTGCACAACTTCCTCCTCATCTCCAACCTAACTCTGCCCTGCTCCACTTCCAAACCACTGCCTCTCAGCCTGTCCCCCAGGCCCTTCTCAACAGTCCCTCCCCAGCCTGCCTACAGGTGCCCTGCAGATACTGAAATGCAGCTCTAAGCTCTCCCTGCAGCCTTCTCTTCTCCAGACTGCACAGTCCCAGCTCTCCCAGTCTGTCCCCACAGCAGAGGTTCTGCAGCCCTCTGAGCACCTTGGTGGCCTCCTCTGGACCCTTTCCAGCAGCTCCAGGTCTCTCTTGTGCTGGTGGCCCCACAGCTGGACACAACCCTGCAACGTCTGAGCAGAGCAGAGCAGAGCAGAGCAGAGGGGCAGGATCCCCTCTCTCCACCTGTGGCCACACTGCTTTAGATGCAGCCCAGGCTGCCCTTGGCCTTCTGTGCTGCCAGTGCCCATTGCTGCCTCCTGTCCAGCTTCTCACCTCCCAGTGCAGTTACTTTGAGTTGTGTCTACATGATACAAAATACATTTCTCTTACGCTTCAATAAATACAAGCTTCCTAGTGACCAAAAGGTCATTTTGATGAGATTATAAACACCTAATTTAAGGCTGCTGAAGCCCACAAACTTGTTATATCCCAGCTGAACACTTCTGGGCTGAATTCCATTAACTTATTAATAGAGATTAGAGGTAATACAGGTAGATTTAAGGGATAAATATTGCTGGGAACAGAGGATAATGGCTTTTTGCTCTGAAATAACCCTGTAATAAAGTAGAAATTCATTTTTCAAATGTCTCGTTCATGGTACATTTATCTTTTGATGGATTGGTTTGCTTTTTTTCCCCATACATTGACTACTGTGTTATCTGACATACAAGAGGGAACCAGTGCATCAGCTTCTTTTATTGACTAGGAGCATCCTAATTAGTTTAAGAAATTGACTTCTTCTGTGTACCAGCTCTTGAATAGGTTCATTCTCTTCTCATTCTGATGGACAAATTCCCTCCCCAATCTCCCTTGTATACATCTTGGTGTGACAGACCCACCAAGGTGCTCCACAGAGGATCAAAGGCATCTCAGAACATTCCTCTCTCCTTCCATGACTCACAAGTCCACAAAGTGAACTGATTGTTTGTCTCATGTTCAAGCTTTGTGGCACTTCTTAGTTGTTTCCTTAAAGATATTTAGGCCCAATCTGGTCTAGACACAGCTTGTACATGCCTCAGAAGAGGCAGGAAGATGATTGTAGGAGTGAATGTAAGATCCTCCAGTGTCTGACTATGTTATACCCATGTGAGAGTTGCTCAGAGGCATGGCCTCAGCTGTGACTGTGTGCACTGAGCTAGGAAGGTCCAAAAGGTACTGATAGAACTAGAACAAGTCCTCAGCTATAAATGCTGACCTGATGGGACAGGTTTACTTGGTTTCCCTAGGACATGGTCTCTTCAAGAACCCATCACGGAATCACAGAATGCGTTAGGTTGGAAGGGACCTCAAAAATCACCCAGTTCCAGCCCCCTGCCACGCTCAGAGACACCTTTCAGTAGACCGCATAGAATCATAAAATCACAGAATGGTCTGGGTTGGAAGAGACCTCCAAAAGGCAACCAGTCCAACCCCCCTGCAGTCAGCAGGGACATCACCAACTAGATCAGGTTGCTCAGAGCCCTGTCGGCCTCACCTCAAATATCTCCAGGGATGGAGCCACCATCTTTCTGGGCAACCTGTTGTAGTCTTCCAGCACCCTTATGGTGCAGATCTTGTTCCTCACATCCAATCTCAATCTGCTCTACTCTCCAAACCATTGCCTCTCCCTGCAGACCTTTGGGAACAGTCTCTCTCCATCTTTCTTGTACCCTTGTATCATTCAGGTAGTGGAAGACCACACTGCTCATCCAACCTCACTTTGAACAGTTCAAGGCTTGGAGCCTCCACAACTTCTCTGGGCAGCCTGTTCCAGTGCCTCACTATCCTCATGGGGAAGAATTTCTTCCCAACATCAAATTTAACTCCAGATAATCAATAAAAGACTTTTTTTTTTTTCTCTCCCGTAATGATTCCAGTGCAAAACAGAGAAACTAAACAAAAATCTATACAGGGAGGTGAAATTTCAGAAACAGAGGTGGTGACACGAATGGATTTTTCCCTCCACCTTGCAGAACCCTCAGTAAATGGCATAAAAAGAGACTGGAAGAAACTCAGGACATCATAGGGAGTTACATTCATGAAGGTCTTCATCTGGTAATTCCATTTCCTTAGCTTTGTGCCAAAGCTACCTGTAGGTGTTTGTGCCAACTGAAACTTGACAGGCTCCTTCCAAACAACAAGAAGGACTTTTTCACTGTGAGGGTGACCAAGTTGTGATTCAGGTTGCCCAGGGAGGCTGTGGAGTCTCCTGCCTTGGAGTCTCATTCACAGCTAAGTGCATGTGATGCTGCTTGAGCAGGTGCTTGGACCACATCACCTTCAGAGGGTCACAGAATCACAGAATTTCAGGGGCTGAAAGTGACCTCAGAAGCTCATCCAGTCCTCCCCCACTGCCAGAGCAGGATCTCCTATGCCAGTTTACGTCCAGGCCAGTCTTGAATATCTCCATAGAGGGAGATTCCACAACCTCCCTAGGCAGCCTGTTCCAGTGTTCTGTCACTCTCACACTGAAAAAATCTCTTCCTCATACTCCCATGGAACCTCCTATGCTCCTTGTCCTGTCATTGGGCATCACCAAGCAGAGCCTGGCTCCATCCTCCTGGCACTCACCCTTTACATATTTATAAACATTGATGAGGTCACCTCTCAGTCTCCTCTTCTTCAAGCTAAAGAGCCTCATCTCTCTCAGGCTCTCACTGCAAGAGAGATGTTCCATTGCCATAATAATCTTCATGGCTCTGTGCTGGACTCTCTCAAGAAGCTCCTTGTCCCTCCTGAACTAGAGGTGCCCAGAATGAGGTTGGTCCTCTCAATCTCAGTCAAGCTGTGATTCTGCTACACAAGTTCTTCCTTTCATCATCACAGAGGGCACACTTAGGCACTGCTGCATTTGCATCTGCTAAGGCACTAATTAGTAATGCTCTGGGATTATTCTCTTCACACAACTTGGAGGCTACTTACTTGTTCTCATTTGTTGGGTCGTATCTAGGAAAGGGGTCACGATCGTTGTCATTGAAATCATAGCTTGCCTGTGGATCCTAGAATTATTCCCCCCCCCACCCCAGAAAAAAGACATTAATTCAGACATGCAGAAAATTCACTTTATAGTATGTAAAAAGATGGGTTCTAGACCATGTGTTTACTTATTTATTGGGCCTCGTGTTGGCAGCCATCAAGCTGGTGGAATCTGATGGCCATTAAGAATTCCATCAATTTTTCACAGAGGTTTAATAATTCAGCTTGAAGCCAGTGTATGCAAACATGCCTGGGAACTAAATCCACTAGGGGGGTTTTAAAAAAAACAGAAGCCACAACAAACAAATAATAAAAGAGGCCACCCCACCACCACAGCTGAGTAACAACTCAGCTCCCTGTGACGCAGACCAGGTTCCAAATCATGCCTAAGGCAACCATTTCAGTCCCCGTCCTGCAGGAGGTGACTTAGCAGCAAGCTGGAGGTGAGTGTCTCTGTGTCAAACTTGGCATTCACTAATTGATTCCATGCCCAAACTCACGTAGTTAGCATAGATGTCCGTGTGATTCCACTCCAAGCCATCGTCTAGCACGGTGATGACAACTCCCTTGCCTGTAATCCCTTTCTGCCACACAGGAATTACGTGGAGATCCAGCTTGGGCAGGGATGGGGTTATTCTGGTATCTTGCTGGGGGATAGAACGAATTAAAATATGTCAGGGTTATAGAATCCTACGATCATGGAATTGCTTGGGTTGGAAAAGTTCTCTGAGATAATCCAGTGCAGACAACAACCCAACCCCACCATAGCCACTAAACTATGGCCCCAAGTGTCATGGCCACACCTGTCTGGAACACCTTCAGGCATGGGGACTCCAACACCTCCCTGGGCAGCCTCTTCCAATCCCTGACCTTTCTGGCAGCACAGAATTTGTTCCTCGTGGCCAATCTCAACCTTCCCTGGCACAATTTCAGGCCAGTTCCTCTCCTTCTATCACCTGAAACAAGGGGACAGAGCCCAACTCCCACCTGGCTACAGCCTCCTGCCACAGAGCTGCAGAGAGCAATGAGGTCTTCTTTCTTCTTCTCCACACTAAACACCCCCAGCTCCCTCAGCTGCTCCTCCCCAGCCCTCTTTGCCAGACCCTCCCAACTCTGCCCTTCTCTGGACCTGCTCCAGCCCCTCAATGTCTTTCTGGGATGAAGAGCCCCAGGATAGAACCCCTCACTCAAGCTGTGTCCTCAGGAGTGCCCAGCCCAGGGGCACAATCTCTGCTCTGCTCCTGCTGCCCACACCATTGCTGATCCAGGCCAGGATGCTGGTGCCCTTCTTGGTGGCTCACATGCACACAGCTGCTTACCAGCATCCCCAGGACCTTCTATGTGAACATTTTTACCCACTAACACTACACATATCCAAAGCTCCAAACCATCCCAGCCTAGAATTCTATATTTCACTCAAAGTTTGTAAAGATAACACAAAAATCACAGAATCATAGAATCATAGAATGGTCTGGGTTGGAAGGGACCACCATATAGGTCATCCAGTCCAATCCCTCTGCAATCAGCAGCGGCATCCTCAACTAGATCAGGTTGCTAAGAACCCCATCAAACCTCACCTCGAATATCTCCAGCAGTGAGGCCTCAACCACCTCCCTGGGCAACCTGTTGCAGTGTTCTACTGCTCTCTCCAAATACTTGCAGCAAGAAAGAACATGGGCATTTAACTGGGGGTAGACAGCAGAACCCTGGGAGTGGTAGGGATGTGCTGATGAGCCTTGGATCATTAAGTTAATGATCAGACCTGGTAATGTTTGCTCTTTCTCCAAGCTGAAAAGCCCCACAGCACAGTGAGCTGTGGTTTCCCTGCACATGTTCTTATATTGAGACTGGATGAGGCAATTAGTGCCATGGCTTAGCTAACTAGAAGGTATTAGGTGATATGTTGGACTTGATTACCTCGAAGATCTTTTCCAACCTGGTTAATTCTGTGATTCTGTGATATTCCTCTGATGTTCAAGTTAGCCAGAGCAGAATAATTAATGGACAAAACAATTAAGGCAGTTGTTTGGTTAGGAGCAACTGTGCTGAATCACAACTTTTTGTTTACTACCCTCCTTACTGTTCTTCTGCTAAATCAGCTGGAAGCATGAATCATCTACAGCCTTCTCTTCCACTGCAGCTTCCCTTGGAGAGCAGCTCCTAAATGGGTCATTTTTCCTCCCCTGAATTCCAGAAGTTGCTTATAGCTCCCATAAAAAGGAGGCGGGGGGAAGGGCATTTTCTTTCTCTCCTCATCATTGCATTACTTGATCACAGGTTATTAATTTCTTCATTTCCAAAGGAATGCAGAAGAAATTTGCTGTGGGAATGACCATTTCTGGAAAAATAATGTTTTTCTCCTTCTCCTTTTTAAACATTTCTTTTATTTTCTGACTGCTGCCATTCAGGGAATTATCGGAGATCTCAACTTTTGCTCCCTAGGATCCATAAAATCTCAACATTATATTTTTTTTCTGGCAAGGTGGAGAAGCTAAAATAAAAATTGTTATGATAAGGTAAGAACAAGTTGTTTACTATGAGGCAGGGAGCACATTCTGGAATTAAAAAGTATTTAACACACTTCTGCAGATAAACAGGGGGAATAAAAAAGCAGTATGCCCTGCAGATGAGGGTAAAGCATCATGTTTCATTTTCTCATGTGTGAAAGCTAGAGGGGAAAGAAGTGAAAAGCACAGAAAGCTGGGAAAAGGAAAATGTCTCCTGGAGAAGCTTTTTTACCAAACCTGCCTTTCCTTGTGTGTGTGTTTCTGTAGCTGTCCTCTTGGACATTTCTTGCTTCCCACTGCAAGCAGGCAAAGAAGCAAAGGGATGTTCATCATGGGAGAGAAGTGAAATTACTCCAGAAAATCTGCTTTTATTTCTTTTTTACCTGGAGAAGTAGGCTGCAGGGTTCTTGATAGATTTATTCTATGCTGCTTGGTCTAAACTTTATTGCTACTTGCTCAAACAAAGGATAGAGAGGGAAAAGTGCTATACAAATAGCTTAGAGTTCAGTCTGCTCTCTCCAAGCTGAACCAGGGAACAGAAAAGGTTAGAGCACATCTGCTATGAGGGCAAGCTGAGGGAGCTGGGGGTGTTCAACCTGGAAGGCTCCAGGGGGACCTTAGAGCTGCCTTCCTGTACCTGAAGGGATCCTACAGGAAGGCTGCAGAGGGACTTTTCCTGAGGGTGTCTAGAGATAGGACAAGGATGAATGGTTTGAAGCTGAGGAAGAGCACGGTTAGACTGGATTTGAGGAAGAAGTTTTTCAGTCCCAGGGCAATAAGACTGCCAGGGAGACTGTGGATGCTTCCTGCCTAGAAGTGTTTCAGGCCTTGAGCATCTGGGTGTAGTTGAGAGGTGTCTGTGCCCATGGAGGGGAGGTTGGAATAGATGAGCTCTGAGGTCTCTTCCAATCTAAGTCATTCTAGTATTCTGATGATCTCCAGCTGCCTTGGTCACATTTGTGTGTCTTTTTTCCTGCTTGTTATGCCCACCTTTAATCCCACCCCTGCTTTGAATGAAGGTACAGCTGGATATGTATTGGAAATAGGCTCTCGGAAGTAACCATGCCTCACACAAACAATCTGTGTTGCTGAGCTGTCACAGGCAGACAGAAATGAGGCTGGAGTCAGGTAGAGGTTGGGCTCTTCTCCCAAGGAAAGTGATAAGATGAAAGGAAATGACTTGAAGTTGCCCCAGGGCAGGTTAAGGTTGGCCACAAGGAATAATTTCTTCTCAAAAAGGGTTGCCAAGGCCTGGCCCAGGCTGCCCAGGGCAGTGGTGAAGTCCCCATCCCAAGTCATGCAGATGTGGTGCGGAGGGATGTGCTTTGATGGTGACCTGGCAGTGCTGGGTTTGGGTTAATAGAGGATCTTGATTTAAAAGGTCTCTTTTTCAACCCAAAAGATTCTATGCATGCAGGCAGCATCCTGAACTGGCTTCTAGGACCTTTGTACAATGACATTTTAAAGATAATATAAGGCTGCTTGGAAACACTGTGCAGAGATTTCTTTTTTATAGCTTATTCTAATTAGAGCAGTCTGCCCAGAGAGGTGCTAGATTCTCCTTCTCTGGAGACATTCCAAACCCACCTGTATGTGTTCCTGTGTGACCTTCTCTAGGTGACCCTGCCTTGAACTGGATGATCTGCAGAGATCCGTGATGCTGTGAGAAGGTCTCTTCCTTTACACCTCTTAGTGCAGTCCCTCTCGTACTGCAGCCGACAACACAGCTGGAACTCACCATCCCCATCTCTACAAGCAAAGAACATCTTACCAGATACCACTGCTGGTTCCACATGGGATCATTGAACAGATCTTCTGCCAAGTCTCTCATGGTGCCACGCTTGGTTCTCTTCTTTTCATACTGTTGCTCTGCCCATGACACCTGGAACATGACAAAGACTCTCTGGGTTTGGACTTTCTTGGCTCAAAGGATTAGGAGTTTTGTTCACACAGATGAAAAGGTGACGGCCTAAAGTAAAAGAAGCAATGTCTTGATGCACAGAGGAGTGTTCTTTACACCATGGTGCAGCAGGACTTGGTGGGATCACGATACCACCGCATCCACGAAAAGGAAATGGAGAGTTGTGAGCTAAGAGCAGAACTCCTGTGCGTGCCACACAATGCAGACTGTTACATAAATGTGCTGCCTGGTTAGAAGGTCATAGAAGAAGTGGTGGTTACCAAAACAGGCAAAACCACAGCCTAGGGTTTTTGGTTTTTTCTCTCCTACCTACACTTTAATCCCCAACGATTTCTACTGGAAGCTAAAAGGAAGGATGAAGGATTATCTCTGGCTTTAGACTAGCAATCCTAATGATGCTGTTATTCACAGCCCATCTGGACCTTCAAGTCTCCTTCCCAGTGGTGCTCTGAAGTGAGCTACAAATATTGGACTGATTTCATCACTGGCATGGTGCCACTTAAGGCAACTGAAAGCCAAAATGCTTCAGTGAAGCAACTTGTTTGGTGTGAGTATGCTAGAGGGCTGGAGCAGGCTGCCCAGAGAGGTTATGGAGTCTCCTTCTCTGGAGACATTCCAAACCCACCCAGACATTGTGATCCTGGGCAAGCTGCTGTGGATGCCCTGCTGGAACACGGGGGTTGGACTGGATCATCTCCCACCATGCTGGGATTGAGGGATTATTTCGCTAAAGCATCAACAGAAGGAGATGCACAGCGTTTATGCATGGATACAGCCACCTCCAAGCCACCAGGCTGCATTTTAAATGTCCCCCACTTTCTTGCCTCAGGTGCATTACTAAACTCAACTCAAAGCAAATCCTGATTCTGACACCTGTGCCATCTCCTTTAGGGAACAGGAATAAAATGTTACTCATTGCCAGCCACACTGCCGCAGATCAAACTGAAGCTTTCCACCCTGATTTCCAAAGCAAATACAGGTTCAACAGATTGCCAAGATCATGCTGTAAGCCCTCAAGTGGAGGACAGCTTGGATCTAACCTTGTTCTTTCAACTTCTGAACAGCTTTCATCATCCTTCTCGCTTTATGGTCTCTACATCCATCACCATACACATGAAACAACAGTAGCAGTGACTCAGAAATTACAGTGATAAAGAGAAGCACTGCTTTGATTAAAATACAATTTCCTGGGGAGAGCCTAATGAAAATGCAGCAGAAGAACATAAAACCCCCAAAATGGCAACTGCAGCAGGGATGTTTACTGAAAGTTCTTTAGTACTGCTCCCTTTGTTAAACCTTCTATAGAAGTCACAGAAAAAATGAGGGACAAGAAGTTAGAACGAAAGTCCTTCCAGTGAGGGTGGGGAAATGCTGGCACAGGTTGCCCAGGGAGGCTGTGGATGCCCCCTCCCCGGAAATGTTCAAGGCCAGGCTGAATGAGGCCTTGAGCAGCCTGGGCTGGTGGGAGGTGTCCCTGCCTGCAGCATGAGGTTTGGAACTGGATAATCTTGAAGATCTTTTCCAACCCAAACCACTCTGCAACTCTATGAATCACTATTTTTGGGAGCTTTTAATCCCGTCTCTGCAGTGGCTGAAACCACTATGGCTGTGAGCACAAACTAGCAGCAATAAATTCTACTTTGAGGGGAAGAGCTTTGCTACCCATTGGAAGTGTTCAGAGATGATTTAGTCTGCAGGAAGGCACAAAATTTATTATAAAATACTGAAACAGCCTATAGAAGGTCCCCTCCAATTCAAACTATTCTGTGGTTCTCAGATGAACATGCAAGTGTTTGTCCTAGGTTGGACTCGATGACCTTGGATCTCTCTTCCAACCATAACAATTCTAATATTCAAGAAATAGAAGCATTTTAACCTGCACCAGTGACACCCAGAACCAGATGGCTTTGGGGACAGGTTAGAGCAATTTAATAGAACTACAGAATGGTTTGGGTTGGAAGGGAGCTTCAATGCTATTCAGTTTCAACACTCTGGCATGGGCAGGGACACCCCACCAAACCAGGCTGCTCATCCAACCTAGTCTGGAACACCTCCAGGAAGAGAGCATCCACAGCCTCCCTGGGCAACCTGTTCCAGTGTCTCATCACCCTCACTGCCAAGAATTTCCTGCTAATCTGCAGTCTAATTTCCTTTCTTTCCCTGCCCCTCTGCCCACAGCAAGGTTGGGCCTCTCTATCACCCAGCAGTAATTAAAAACTGACAACTTCCACACTGGTGTTTTTTTTTCCCAGCATGGACAACCATGCAGAGGGAAATGAGCTGAAACCACCCAGCCCATATGCCAGGCAAACGAGCCAAGTGTTTGTCACTTGGCAGATCGGTGAGGTTCCAACCATCATCCATCTACAGCAAAAGCTGGAGGCCCTCTGCCAAGCCTCCAGCCACCGAAAAAAATCCTGACTGGGGGGCTCTTGCAGGAAAGATGTGCAAAGTAGAGTGAACACTGGAAGAACTTAGGAAAGCAGGGAACTATATCCCTGCAGGCTGTTTACAGCTTCCATCTCTTCTCCCACAAGCACTGGGGCATCTACATGAAGCAGGCAAGTGTTAGGATCAGAGCCCAACTTTTAATTTAGCCCCAGCTTTTGCGCTTGGTGTACTCTGAAATTCACACAAACAAAAGCAAGATTCCCTTCCCTCTACCCCTCCCCCCCCCCCCCTTTTTTTTTTTCTTAATAAACAGATTGCTGCTGAACAGGAGCAGCTCATGGGAGCAAAGGTCCATGTATAACCACACAGCATTACATAATTGCTTTGTGTTTATGCACTTCCGTAATGACATAATTACATCTCATCCATTCACACGGTTAATTTGCATACTAGATAGTAAATAAAAGGGAAATTGGAGCAAATTTAGTAAATCACCTGCAGCACTCAGGAGCTTTGGGTTTGGATCTCAGCACCGAAGTCTGCAGCAACATTCGTGTGTAACACAACTGCCTCCTTTCTGCTTGAGTTGTTAGAATTTAGTTTACTAATTTAAACTGTACCGTTATTTAAACTCCACTGTCACATAGAAAGGTTGGACCAGATGAGCTCCGGGGTCCCTTCTGGGCTGGCATTCTGTGATTAAACAGTCATACTCCCTTGTGGAAAGAGCCTCTATGCAGCAAAGCACAAAAAATGGAAGAACTGCAACCAAAACTCCATTGCTGAACATTTTGCTATGATGTCAACAATCATAGGTGCAAAGATAAATTCTAACCCTAATATATACCAAAGCTCAAGCTTTGAATGTCTGGAGAAGAGAAGGCTCCGAGGAGACCTTATTGTGGCCTTCCAGCATCTGAAGTGGGCTGTAAGAAAGCTGCTGAGGGATTTTATAGGGTGTCAGGCAGTGACAGGACTGGGCAGGGAGAGAATGGAATAAAACTAGAAGTGGGTAGATTCAGATTGGATGTTAGGAAGAAGTTCTTCACCATGAGGGTGGTGAGACACTGGAACAGGTTGCCTTGGGAGGTGGTGGAAGCCCCATCCCTGAAGGTCTTTCAGGCCAGCCTGAATGTGGCTCTGAGCAACCTGATCTAGTGTGAAGTGTCCCTGCCCATGGCAGGGAGGTTGGAACTGGATGATTCTTGAGGTCCCTCTCAGCCCTGACAATTCCATGATTCTGTGAATGCCCCCATTTTAGATTTGTTTCACCTAGAAGACCTCAACCAGCGTCTGCAAGGAGATGCTCCCATCTTCAACTCTGGTTGGCTGTGAGACAGCACAGGCAAAGCAAATACCCTTTCCCACCTACTCCTTTAATTCCTCTAGCTACAAACAGAATACTTCATCCTGGATGACATTTGCATCCAACCCCCCCCTCCCCGCCCCAGATAACACCCATAACTGATAACTCATCCTCCAGTGATTTGTCCTCCTGTGATCGACTCCTGATTTTCACAACAAGGTTGCTTCATGTATTGGGCTTTTCCTATTTTTAACACTGATTTGAAATTCAAATTTCCTTGTTCTGAGATGAGCCAGAAATTGATTTTAAGAGGGGCTGGCAGTGTTCTGGCTTCCTCCTTATTAAATCTGCCACGGACCGCAGCTTTTCAGTGTGCTCACAGGTTGCACTGGGTTGGAAGGGATCCTCAAAGGTCATCTTGTCCAACCCTTCTGCTTTCATCGGGGACTGTCTACAGCAGGACCCCTGACTACAGTAGGCTGCCCAGGAATTTTCTCTTTAATAAAGTCAAATAAATGGGGAGTCTGCTTCACCAGTGGATCACACAGGAGATCCCTGTGCCTGTCCTCTGACTGCACTAGAATCCCACTACAAATCTAGAATGTGTGGTGGATCCTTTGAGAAACAGTTTCAGACTGTCATAGAAGCAGCACATCCAGCAAAACCTCATCCTTTTCCCTTTGCTTTGTGTGGGGATTTTTTAAATTAATATTCAGTCACAAACCTAATTCTCATGGTAACTGCACAGGCACAGCCTGATTAAACTTACTGCGTCTTGGAGCCAGTTCCCCTCATTTATCTTTTCATCAGCACCACATTGACATCTGAAATGCCTCTGCAGTGCTGCACATCTTAAAGCTTAATCCGGAAAGCACCAGCACAAAAACATAGGCAAGAGAGGTTGAGAATCTGCCTGTTAATGACAGAATAATGAAGCATTCTCCAGCAGGAGCAGGAATGGGTGAATACATTAAGACTCTCAGAAGGAGGAAAGCCTGCCTGTGACCCTATTACAAAGCCAGCAATAAAACAGCAGGGGGGGGGAAAAACAACCAAAACCCAGCATAAATCTGACACTCACCCTCTCATCATCAGAAAGTCTCTTGGTGATGTGAATGGCACTTCTCCGAGACCTCTGCGGATGGCTCTTGTGCCTGAACAGGTAGTGATTTTTGAGTGATCCAATCTGTAAGACAAGAGGGAGCTCGCTCCTTAACCATCCACAGGGTATTTCCTCAAGGCCAGCATGCGCTGGCAACTACAACCCAACTCGGTGTTCCTTGTGCTTACAAAGAGGAAGGGATGAAAAGAAGAAGGCAAAAAGCTTTGAGATATTTTAGGACAAGCTCTAAAAATTGCTCTCCTCCTAAAAACTGCTTGTCACAGCCTGTGTGCTGACAGAAGAAAGTGGCTTCATTTAAGCTAGAGAAGTAGCAGAGGTTACTACTACAGTACTCAGTAGTTCTAGTGGTGACCAGCAGGCACACGGACACAGAATCACATAATAATAGAGCTGTCTGCCTTGGAAATGCTCTCTAAGCTTAATCATCCAGCCCAATCACCAATCCAACACTACCATGGCCACTAAACCATGCCCCATAGTGTCATGGCCACATGTTACCTGAACCTCTACAGGGATGGAGACTCCACCACCATCCTGGGCAGCCTGCTGCAATTCCTGGCCACTCATTTTGATGGTTACACACTAATTTTGTTTCATTATTCTTGTTTTCTTTTCTCTTTTCTTTTCTCTTTTATTTTCTTTTATTTGATTTTTTCTCTTTCCCCCTTCCCCTTCCCTTCCCTTGCCTTCCCCTTTCCCTTCCTTTCCCTTTCCCTTTCTCCTTCCCCTTTCCCTTCCTCTTCCCCTTCCCGTGATTTTTATTTTCAGCTGGACAGGTGTAAAAAGCTTTGTGTGGCTCCACAAACCTCACTGCAGGGTTTGTTTGTCCTGATTTTGAGCTCATATCTTTACCAACTGCCCACCCAGAGAGCTGGCTGCACCTCGCCAGCTTCAAACACCTCTCTTCCCTGAGGAGGGGACATTTGAAGCTGGCAGGTGCACATCCACTGACCCCAAAGGCAGGAAGACCAACCCCACAAAGGTGGCATCACACCTAGGTCTGAGAGTCTGAAGAACATGACCGTGCCCGGGATGTGAGGCTGCCCAGC
>VWZI01015955.1:683971-724512 GCA_013396835.1 Psilopogon haemacephalus | reverse complement strand
GGGGATGCTGGGGGAAGCCTCACTCGGTTGCCGGGGGTCAGGCTCCTCTGTGCTTGGGGGGATGCTGGGGGAAGCCTCAGTCGGTTGCCGAGGGTCAGGCTCCTCTTTGCTGTGGGGGGATGCTGGGGGAAGCCTCAGTCGGTTGCCAGGGATCAGGCTCCTCTGTGCTGTGGGAGTCAGAGACACTCAAGCCAGAAAATAGGAAAAGACAGGATGGTTCAGAAAGCTGTGGAGAGCATCCACAGCAGCACAGAAAGTTTGTAGCAGGTGATGTGTAGTAGGTCTGGGATATCCCGGTGGTATGTGGTGGGACAAGGGCCTTTTGCAGTCATCCGTTGTCTTTATAGCAAAACAGAGTGGGGAAACTGAGGCACAGGCTGGTGCTTGCTCAAGGTCAGATGTGGAACGGGTATCAAGGAGAGCCTAGGCCTCTGGAGCCACCACAGCCCCAGGGGGGTGGTTGGGGCCACTTCCCTGGAGGTGTTTAAGGCCAGGCTGGATGAGGCTCTCTACAGCCTACTCTAGGGTAGGGTGTCCCTGCCTGTGGCAGGGGAGTTGGAACTAGATGATCCTTGTGGTCCCTCCCACCCCTGACTGATTCTATGATCTTGAGCAAGAGCCTTGTGCTCCTAGGGCCGTAGAGGACTGCAAACAAGCCCCATGTGGCGAAGCAGCGTTTGGCAGGGACAATGTGCAGCAAGAGCTCAGGGTTTTGTGGAGTCAGGCATGTGTTTAGCATGGTAGCTGTGACAGAACGGAGCAGATGGCTGTGAGGTGAGAGGTGGGGGGTCTCTTGAGGGACAAAAACTTTTCCTCTCCATCCTGTGGTGCTTGTCTGGTGTGGAGGGTTGCACTCTGGTCAGCAAAACTTTCCACCGAACTGGAAAGAATTCCCTGAGAACCCTTTGCAGGGGGGATGGTCTCTAAGGCAACAGCTCACTCAGCAGATTAATTCCCAGCCTCAGGTCTCCCCTTGAGCCTTTGGGAACAGCCAGGAGCAGCCTCACATGCTGCTGTTACACCACCACCATAGAATGAATCATAGAATGGTTTAGGTTGGAAGAAACCTCAAAGATCAGCCAGTTCCAACCTCCCTGTACCATAGGCAGGGACACCTCCCACTAGATCAGGTCACTCGAAGCCTCATCCAGCCTGGCCTTGAACCCCTCCAGCAAGGGAGCAGCCACAACCTCCCTGGGCAACCTGTTCCAGTGTCTCGTCACCCTCACTGTGAAGAACTTTCTCCTAACATCCTGTTTAAATCTCCCCTCTGCCAGTTTGAACCCATTCCCCCTCATACTGTCATTACAAGACCTTGTGAATAGTCCCTCCCCAGCCCTCCTGTAGGTCCCCTTCGTATTCCGGCCAGGTGTGAGGGACACCTTCTTGTGTGAGGTCACACTAGCTTGTCCCCAACCTGTAGGCCCCCTTTAGATACTGGAAGGTTGCTACAAAGTCTCCTCGAAGCCTTCTCTTCTCCAGGCTGAAAAGTCCCAACTCCCTCAGCCTGTCCTCATAAAATACAACCAGAGAATAAATGCACCAAGGAGAGGGGACGTGGATTTGCCTGTGATCCAGAGGCACTAGGAGTGTGGGAGGGCAGACTGATCTGGCAGATGTGGTGTGCTTGGCTGCCTCTTCTTCTTGATCAAATCATCTCACCCGTCCCCGCTTCCCCGTACACTGTCCTGCACTGCTTGTCTGCTGCACTCTGTTCAGTCAGACCTGCACTGGGAGTGGGCTGCAGGTAGATAGCTGACCCATCTGGGGACAGTGGTGTTGTGTCAGGGAACCCAGGACAGGAGAACTGACCTCTCTGGTGCCTGGAGTCATCTACGTGTGTTGGGAGCCGTGAGAATTCCCAAAATTCCTGCATGTGAGTCTTAAATACAACAGAGCTAGCTGGAGCTGTTTCCTGCCAGGCTAGGGTGAAGGATCACTGCTGTGGTGCAGTAATTCCAAGCTATCAAGTTTGTTAGTTGGCATCTCTGGAAAGGCTGGTGATGCTTCTAATGACTGCCCTACTGGGGAAGGCAGCTGGGTGGGCTCCTGTGCCTCGTAGGGGACAAGCAGGACTGTAACTGAGGGTGGGCATAGCACAGAGGCTGTCCTCCGAGCCAGGTGTGGTGGGGAATGGAGGCTTTGAGTGGGGACAGTGAATCTCTTCCTACAGGAATGGGGATGAGCTCATGGAAAGGATTTACTCCCTACTCTTGTGGTGCTCAGCAGAGCAAACAGGTTTATAACTCTGGAACAGATGGTCCTGCAGGTAACAAGTGAATCATCCACTGCCTGTGGTACCTGTCTGAGGGGAAGGGGCTCAGCTGATCCTTGCTGATGCTGGCCTCTTGGAAGTTAAAAGTGCTGCCTTGGTCCCTTCTTGGCTAGCCATGATTTTCAGCCTGTGCCATCCTAGGATGGGTGGTTAAGGGACACTGGAGCAGGCAGATCTTGCCAGATGCTTTCTAACCATTAAGTGGTGTGATTTCTCCTGGCCTTGATCATCCCAGCAGCTGCGCTCATGAGAGGATTTGTGCAGGGAGACTAATTTGGTGCTGGTGTTCTTGTGAAGCATCTGCCCATCCTTGGAAGATAACCACTGCCTACAATAGTCCCTGATGTGCCTCATATGGTGTCGAGCCCAGCAACTGAGCAGGCAGCTTTTTGAGAGCCTGGGAGGCCTGACTGGAACAGGCATCTGCCAGTGGTCAAGAGTGGGCTGGGGGCTTAGGGCCCTGGCCCTATAGACATGATCACTGGGAAAGTGCTTTCCTATGAGCATGGCTCTTGCAGGCATCCAAACTTCCCAACCCTTCTCTCTCCAGGGCTGCCTCACTTCTGTTCACCAGCTATCCTGGCAGAGATAACAAAGCATAATTCACTGCTCCCTTCATACCACCACTGGGCTCTGCAGGATGGTTTGTTAAGGGGATTTCTAGAGAAGCTGGCAGCCATAGTGCCTCTGCCAGCCCAGTGTGGGAGACTGGGGCCCAGGGAAGGGATCACAGGCAGGATCTAATTCAATGCTTCTCCAGTGGTGTTTAGCCCCAGATAGTACAGCTGCAGTCACCTGTCACCCTGCTTGGACTTGCAGCATGGACATGACCTCCATTTGCTGAGGTGACCTTATTGTGACCCTCCAGGATCTGAAGGGGGCCTACAAAAAAGCTGGGGAGGGACTTTTTAAGCTCTCAGGTAGTGACAGGAGTAGGGGGAATGGAGCAAAGCTGGAGGTGGGGAGGTTCAGATTGGACATGAGGAGGAAGTTCTTCACCATGAGAGTGGTGAGAACTTGGAATGGGTTGCCCAGGGAGGTTGTTGAGGCCCCATCCCTGGAGGTGTTTTTGGCCAGGCTGGCAGAGGCTGTGGGCAGCCTGCTCTAGGGTAGGGTGTTCTTGGGTATGGCAGGGGGGTTGGAACTGGCTGATCCTTGTGGTCCCTTCCAGCCCTGACTGATTCTGTGATTTGACTCCTGTTAAAATAACCACCTCCAGCCAGAGCAGCCCTGTGCTCATATCCACTGGCTGAGATGCCCCTGCTGATGCAGGACTCCACAGAGCAGTTGGTGCAAACACAACTGACCCAGCAGAGGCCGAGAGGAAAGGTCTTTGCCTATGGTGCCACAGTGGTGGGGTCTGCACATCAAGGTCTCCCTTGCTGACATCCCTGCTTGCTGTCCCTGTGAGGGGATGTGAGACTATGTAGGGAGATGCTGTGAGACTATGCAGGGAGGTGCTGTGAAGTGTTGTGTTTGGGGGTTTAGGTGGCAGAGGGGTGGTGCAATGTCCTTTGCTGCGCGATGACTGCTTTCAGAGCAAGGACTTGGGACAACTGCTCCCTCATGTAGCATCACTGAGCTCCATGAGGACTGGGAACATCGAGCTCTAGGAACAGGGATGCCCGGGGAAGCGTGTTGGCAGAGCTAAGGGAAGGCAGGCCCAAGCTAACGCTGTCTGTCTTCTTTTCCGCATCCACCTGCAAACGAAACAGGAACGGCAGAAAAAAAACAGATTGCCTGAGAGCAGCGACGGCTCCAAGGACTCGGACAGCTCTGCGGGGCGCCGAGGCAGCACCGGCCGGAAGCACGGGCGATGGCGGGGCCGGCCAGACAGCCCCGGGGCGCTGGTGTCCAAGGTGATGAGAGCCGTCACAGCGAGACACAAACCGGGCTGGAGGCTGCCGGCCGCCATGGACACCTCCAGCCGCAGGAACCTCTCAGAGCTGCACGGGGAGGCCCAGCTGGCCATCTTCCAGCAGGGAGACACAGGCAGCGTGGAGGGGGCTCCTCAGCCCACCGAGAACAGTTTTACCCCAAAGTGTGAGATCACAGGCAAAGATGCCCTCTCGGCCCTGGCTCGGGCCAGCAGCAAGCAGTGCCAACAGGAGATCGCCAATGTGGTCTGTCAGCACCGGGCAGGCAACCTCATGCCCCAGGCTGTGCCTCGCCACTGCCAGCTCTCAGGTGAGTGCTGCTGGGAGAATCCTAGAATCAGTCAGGGTCGGAAGGGTCCACAAGGATCAGCCAGTGCCAACCCCCCTGCCATGCCCAGGGACACCCTACCCTAGAGCAGGCTGCCCACAGCCTCTGCCAGCCTGGCCAAAAACACCTCCAGGGATCTGGCCCCAAACACTTCCCTGAGCAACCTATTCCAGGCTCTCACCACTCTCATGGTCAAGAACTTCTTCCTCACGTCCATTCTGGAGGCTCCCAGTCATTTTGGCCATCAAGAATCACAGAATGGTTTAGGTTGGAAGGGACCTCAAAGCTCATCCAGTTCCAACCCCCCGGTGCCACAGGCAGGGACACCTCCCACTAGAACAGGTCACTCGAAGCCTCATCCAGCCTGGCCTTGAACACCTCCAGCAAGGGAGCAGCCACAACCTCCCTGGGCAACCCATTCCAGTGTCTCACCACCCTCACTGTGAAGAACTTCCTCCTAACATCCCATTTAAATCTCCCTTCTGCCAGTGTAAACCCATTACCCCTCGTCCTGTCATTACAAGACTTTGTGAATAGTCCCTCCCCAGCCCTCCTGTAGGTCCCCTTCATATTCCGGCCAGGTGTGAGGGACACCTTCTTGTGTGAGGGTCACTAGCTTGTCCCCAACCTGGTAAAAGCAGCCTCAATCTGTTAGGGATTCTGAGATTATCCCGGCCACTGTAATCCAATCAAAACTACCATCCCCCTTGAGGAGGGCCTGCAGAGGCAAGAGCCAGGCCCAGCTACATCTGTTTGGTGGGCCAGAGGAGGACTCCCACCTCTTTACAAAGGCAATCCTGTCAATGTAACACAAGGGGCTGCATGTTCCACTGTGCACTGGCACAGTGATGGGGTTTGCCTGAGACCGAGCTCTTCCCTGCTATTCTCTGCCTTGCTGAGGTCTCCCTGGTTTGTCAGGCACGCGGGGTGGTGGATGCTGAGGTTGAGCATGGCTGACAGCACTCTCCCTCACTGTGCAGGCAAGGTCAGCCCTGTCATCCAGTGGGACGAGAGCCAACTGCAGCAGGTGCCCCCCAGCAAGCCTGTGCGCATTGCCTACATGCTGGTGGTGCACGGCAGGGCCATTCGCCAGCTGAAACGGCTCATCAAGGCTGTGTACCACCAGCAGCACTTCTTCTACATCCACGTTGACAAGGTGTGCTGTGGGGACAAGAGGAGTGGGGGGGGGGCTAACAGGGGCAGTCACTGGGACAGAGTACAGAGCTGGGGTGTGGGTGGAGGAGGTCACTGGGCAGGGTTTGTCTTTGCTGTTGATGAAGCTGTGACCCTCCCAGCCCAGTTTCTGCGAACTAGCAAAGCAGCTTCTATCGCCCTGCCCAGAGCAGTCTTGTTTTGCTGCTTCCCTCTCTGTTCAAGCTGTTGTAAGGGGTGATGTTCAGCTGGCAAAGGGGGCATGCACTCCCCAGGAAGGTAGGCTTGCTCTTGAGCTTGAGATATGTTCCCTGGCAGCGCTCCAACTACCTTCATCGAGAGGCGGTGGAGCTGGCCCAGCACTACCCCAACATCCGTGTAACACCCTGGCGCATGGTGACCATCTGGGGAGGTGCCAGTCTGCTGAAGATGTACCTGCGCAGCATGAAGGACCTGCTGGAACTGACTGAGTGGCCCTGGGACTTCTTCATCAACCTAAGTGCCACTGACTACCCCACGAGGTGAGGAACCTTGATGGGGCAGTGGAGGATGATGGAGATGTTCATGCTGTGCAAGGCTGCAGCAGCTTTGGGAGGGGCAGGGAGGAACTGGGTGATGGGTGCAGTCTCCAACCCTATTTTTATTCATGTGCTGGCAGTGATGCTTCAAGGCCAGGCTGGTCCCATCCTTGGAGAGGAGCTCAACCAGTACTATGGAAGCTGTTTTTTCTTTTCCCAGCAGTCTGGGTGTTGTAGAGAAATGCACATGTGAGGCATCAAGGAGCAAAGATGCCTTCTCCCTGTCTCCTCAGCAACAGGTCATGGGTTTGATCATAGAATCAGCACCCACTGAGTAGCTTTAGGCTCCTTGTGTCTGATGGCTCTTTGTTATGTGAATGTTTAATGAGCTGATACATCTGAGAGGCCATTAATGCTTCATAATTTGCACCTCAGGACCAACGAGGAGCTGGTGATGTTCCTGTCCAAATATCGAGATAAGAACTTCTTGAAGTCTCACGGACGAGACAATGCCAGGTAACCTGAGCTGGGGGACCAGAAAAAGGAGGGATTTCAGTAAAGCCCTGAAACAGTGGAGGCAGAGGGCATTGTAGTGGTTTAAGCAGTTACCTGCCCCCCCACTTTTTGATATAAACCCCAGCTAGGACTTAGAAACACTGGAAGTTAACAAATGAAGCTTTATATTTACAGCAATTCACAATATCCAAGCAGATATTTACAATGAAAAGGTAATACAGAAACACCACAGCCCCTCCCAGAGACCAAAATCCCCAAGAGGGGTAACCAACCACTCTCTACCACCTTTCCCCCCCTTCTCCAGTCTTGTCTCACCGCCTGTTGATGCTGCAGATAAGCGGAGGTAGATCAGCCGGGGGGGTTAGCAGTAGAAAAGAAGTTAGTAGTATTACTGAGAATTAGCTACCAAGGCAGAGAGACAAAGGAGACCAAGCAAGAGAAGCCAGAGTGGTCTGAAACCATCTGCTATCTAATGTTTTGGTTACACTACTTAAAAACAACTTTTTTTCTTTCTCAGTAAAGCTCTGGGTGCAGTGCCATCCTGTGTTTTCCTCTCTCAGCCAATAGTCTAATTTCTCACTCAAATTCTCCAATTAGTTCAAACCAGCACAGGCACGTTCTAGATTCAATTGCATCCAACAAAGCGAGGTGACCTTTCTAACCCTTCGTCCTTGTCCAGGTTCATCAAGAAGCAGGGCCTGGACCGCCTGTTCCATGAGTGTGACTCCCACATGTGGCGACTGGGCGAGCGCCACATCCCTGAGGGCATTGTGGTGGATGGTGGCTCCGATTGGTTCTCCCTGACACGGAGCTTCGTGGAGTATGTGGTCTACACTGATGACCAACTGGTGTCCCAGCTGCGCCAGTTCTACACCTACACACTCCTGCCAGCTGAGGTGAGTGCTGGCTGCAGGGCTTAGGCCAAAAGTTTCTTCCTACCGTACTTAAAATCTCTCTGTCCCCACCCTGAGTAGATGTGAAGGTTGTTGCTGGTTCTGCTCAGAGCTTTGTGCCTCTCCTTTGTCCAAACCAAGGTGTGAAAGAGGGCAGGGAGGAGCAGACATGCAAAGGGTCCTGTTTATATCCAGCCTTGCTCTAGATCCAGACACCCCTCTGGGCCAGATGAGGAGCAGTGTGGGTGCACAGCCTAGTCCCTTACATAGTGCCCTGCACTGGGCACAGGGATTCGTTTCTCTTCAGAAGCTATGAAGGTCTGTCCTGTTTCTCTGCAAGTGAGGGCTGGGGAGGTCTTCATTAATAGAATCATAGAATGGTTTAGGTTGGAAGAGACCTCAAAGATTATCCAGTTCCAACCCCCCTGTGCCATAGGCAGGGACACCTCCCACTAGAACAGGTCACTCAAGGCCTCATCCAGCCTGGCCTTGAACATCTCCAGGGAGGGAGCAGCCACAACCTCCCTAGGCAACCTGTGCCAGTGTCTCACCACCCTCACTGTGAAGAACTTCCTCCTAACATCCCGTTTAAATCTCCCCTCTACCAGTTTAAACCCATTCCTCCTCATCCTGTCATGACAAGACCTTGTCAATAGTCCCTCCTCAGCCCTCTTGTAGGCCCCTTTCAGATATTGGAAGGCTACTCTAAGGTCTCCTGGAAGCCTTCTCTTCTCCAGGCTGAGCAGCCCCAACTCTCTCAGCCTGTCGTCATAGCAAAGCTGCTGCAGCCCTCTGATCATCTTCGTGGCCCTCCTCTAGACTCTCTCCAAAAGTTCCACATCCCCCTGTTCTCCATCCCCACCAAGTGCCCTGTCTCTTCTCTGCTGTTCACAGTCCTTTTTCCACACGGTCCTGGAGAACAGTCACGCCTGTGACACTCTGGTTGACAACAACCTCCGAGTGACCAACTGGAACCGGAAGCTGGGCTGTAAGTGCCAATACAAGCACATAGTCGACTGGTGTGGGTGCTCCCCAAATGACTTCAAGCCCCAGGACTTCCTCCGGCTACAGGTGAAAAACATCCTCCTTTATCCTGCTCTCTCTCCCCTCCTGCCCCTTTCTCTCCAAGCTGCCCTGCAGGGTTGTATTGGGTTTAATCCAGCTACCCCCAGCCCAAAAGCCCAATAAAAACTCGATCCGATTTGGAAGTAAAAAAGGTATAAAACTCTAACAGTTAATATGAGGGAAAAGTGTTTTTACAGGAGGTGGGAGAAAAAGGGGAAACAAAATGCAGGATATGGGGAATGAGGGAAAGAATACAGAAGCTGGGGAGAAGGGGAGAAAGGGGAACAAAATACAAATACAACCCGTGGAAGGCAATTGAGTCCCAAAGCTGAGGTTGATGTTTTTTGGTGCTGGATAAGGGCAGGATGCAGGAATTCTATGATGAAAAGCAGTTTGTCCAAGTTCCAGATAAAAAATGGTGGTGGTGGCCACACGGTGGCAGGGAGCACGTGGTCTGGCAGTAGAGAGCAACAAGCAATTGCTCGAGCAGCCAGGACGAGGAGAAGAGAGAGAGCAAAATAGGTTCCCCTCTTTTTTATAGCCTTGTCTTATCACGAAGTGGGAGTGGCTAACCATGACACCTGGGAAAAGGTCAGACCACCCTCTTAGGAGGAGTCAGAGGATTCCCAGGTGGGCTTAACCCTTCACAAGGGTGCAGTGCCAGCTGTTGTGCATGACCTTTGAGTCTCATCCCAACCCCGAAGGAACAGGAGCAGGATTGGTTCCCCAGCTGCCCTGGGGCTCAGCTCAGATGTGGCTGTAAGCACAGGCAGAGGGATTACACTCTGTGTCATTCTCAGCAGCCAGGCTTTTGCTTGCAATCATAGAATCATAGAATGGTTTAGGTTGGAAGAGACCTCAAAGATCATCCTGTTCCAACCCCCCTGTGCCATAGGCAGGGACACCTCCCACTAGATCAGGTCGCTCAAGACCTCATCCAATGTTGCTCCTCTTTCCACACTTTCTCTCCCGTTCTTTACCTGCAAATACCTTTTCAGTAAAACCATTTTGGAGCACTGCTCTCTTTTGGCATGACAAAATGGCCTGTGGCAGTCTATGTTCTCAGTGCATGGGTGGTACTGGGTTTAAGCTGGCTACCCCTGAGCCCAAAAGCCCAATAAAAACTCAGTTCAATTTGGAAGTAAAAAGGTATAAAACTTTAACAATAAATAGGTAGTTAAAGGTTTTTTTTAACAGAGGGTGGGAGGAAAGGGGAACCAGAATGGGGAATGAGAAAAATACAGAGGCTGGGGAGAAGGGGAAGAAAGGGAACAAAATACACAAAAATAGAAAATACAGCCCATGGAAGGCAATTGAGTCCAAGTGCTGGGATGGATGATTTTGATGTTGAAAAGCAGTTAGTCCAAGTTCCAAAAGGGTAAAAATGGTTGCTATCTCCACGTGTTGGCTGAGGAGCACGTGGTGTTCAGCAGCAAGGCAGCAGAGCAGTTGGCCCAGGCAAGCAGGGGAGAAGAGAGAGAGAGAACTAAGATGCCTCCCCTTTTATAGCAAAGTCCTTAGCAAGAAGCAGGAGTGGCTAACCATGATACCTGGGGGCAGGTCAGACCACCCCTTGGGAGGAGTCAGAAGGCTCCCAGGTGGGCTTAACCCTTTGGGAATTAAGAGGGAAGGTTTGGGGGGAGATGCACCCAAGGCTGAAAAGAGAAGCAGCAGCATTTTTGAGCAGTCTGGGACTTGTATAGTGCAGGGCTCTGACCTTGCAAGCTGTACCACATGGCCAGGGTTCTTCAGTGGCTCTCTAGAATGGGGCCCATCTGAGCAGAGATTGCAGTGAGGGAGCTAGATCACACGTGGCAGCTTCTGAGGACAGACAGGGGGAGGCAATGGGCGAGGTGGAAACCCATCTGCATTACCAGTAAGTGCACTGTGTGCTCCCACTGGCCTGTCATAGAGGATCCCATGCAAAGGCTGGCCGTGCTTTGCTGTTCCCTCAGTGGGGGCAGGTTGGGTCCCAGCATGTTTCTTCCTGGTCTGTCTCCTTCCCGTCTGCCCCGCTTAGGTGGGAGGGGATGCTGGGTGCAGCCAGCGCTGTTAAGACATCCCTGTGCTCTTCCAGCAACTCTCCAGACCCACCTTCTTTGCCCGCAAATTTGAGTCGACAGTGAATCAGGAGGTGCTGGAGATCCTGGACACGCACCTCTATGGCAGCTACCCCCCCAACACGCCAGCCTTGAAGGCATACTGGGAGAGCATCTACGACCGTGTGGATGGGCTCGATGGCCTCACCGATGTCACACTCACCTTTTACACAGCCTTCTCCAGGCTGGGGCTCCACAAAGCTGCATCCACACCGGCAGTGAAGGCAGACAAGCTCTGCAGGTAGGGTATTTATGGTGGGGCTGAAGCCAGGCTCTGAGTGGCAGCCTGCATCTCGTGCTGAGAGGATGCTGATGCTGGGATGTGCAACCTCTCTGTCTGTCTCTCTTTCCAGATTTGAGCCTCAGGGCTTCCCGTCCAGTGTGCACTTATATTTCTATGACGACCGTTTCCAGGGTTACCTGGTGATGCAGGAAGCACAGAATTCAGCAACTGGGCAGACAGAGTTACTGGAGGTGTGGATGATGCCCCAAGGAGCTCTGAAGCTGGCAGGTCATGGAGGGCAGGCAAACCGCTTACAAAACCTTGAGGTAAACAGAGCAAGTGCCCCTCAATGCCTACTTCCCTCATACACTCTGCTGCCCTTCCTTCTCTTCCTGACCTGTATGGTGCTGCTGTTGTGTCTGAGAACAGACCTTTGTCCAGCAGTTTGGCATCTGTGTGTAATGTGAAGCTGATCAGTGGGGAGAAGGCCCGAAGGGAATTTTTCTATGAGGGAAGCTGAAATTGTGGTGCCCAGCGTTGGCAGAAGGCATCACACTGCTAAATTAGTTCCCTGCAAATACCTTTATAGTAAAACCATTTTGGAGCACTGCTGTCTTTTGACAGGACAAAATGACCTGTGACAAACTGTCTGTGCTCTCAGTGCATGAGGATGTAGACTGAAGAGCAAAGGTTTGGGGGGAGATGCTAAGACAGCTAAATTAGTTCTGGCATATTGAATGCAGGCAGGAGAGCTGTGGAGGGTGGGGTGTACATCACTTTGGGCTCCAAAGTTTGTGTTTTCCCTGGTTCAAGGAAGTGAAATACAAAACCTGAGTTGACAGTGTCTCCCTGCCCAGTCTCCCACTGCTTGTGCCTTCTGTCCCTCCAGGTGGGAACAGAGTGGGACCCCAAGGAAAGACTCTTCCGCAATTTTGGAGGTTTGATGGGGCCTTTTGACGAGCCAGTGGCCATGCAGAAGTGGTCACGAGGCCCCAACCTGACAGCCACAGTGGTGTGGATTGACCCCACCTACGTCATCGCTGCCTCCTATGACATCACAGTAGATGCTGAGGCAGAGTTCACCCAGTACAAGCCCCCCCTCAATCATCCCCTGCGCCCTGGCATCTGGACCATTCGCCTCCTCCAGTTCTGGGAGCCGCTGGGGGAGAGCCAGTTCCTGGTGGTGCCCCAGACCTTCAACCGCAAGCAGCCTCTCAGGAAAGGTGAGGGTGCTCTGGAGTCTGGGGCTGGGTTGGAGGCTGTCCCTGTGGGTAGCCAACACACTTCCCTCTGGGCATGACCTGGTGATAAGGCAGAAGCCATCCTTACCTGCTGGTGTTGCCTTCCCATGTGTGTTCTAAAACCACTGGACAGCTGTGGAAAGCCCATTTGTGGGTTGGTTAGATCATCCTGCAGCAGTGCTCCTCTCCTTGCCTGGAGAAGAGCTGGGATTGCAAAGAGGCAGAGTGCTAAGCCCCACTGAGAGAGTGGTGATGTAACTGTCAGCCTGCTGGTATCTTGTACTACTGATCCCCTCTTTCTTCTCTCCCTGCACTGCCCAGATGACAGCAGCTGGCTGCATGGTGGTCCCCCCCGCAACGAGTACATGGAGCAGAGTTTCCAGGGCCTGGGAGGGATTCTCAACCTGCCACGCTCTGAAGAGGCAGAGGAGGATGCTGTGCAAAAGGCTCAGCTGACGGGCAAGGAGCTGGAGGACTGGGTGGACGATACCATCAGCACCTTCTGGTCTGTGGCAGATGTCTGCGTGGGCAGCCCCTCTGCTTGCACCTCCCTGCAGACCTGCAGCAAAACCTCCTGGAGCTCCCTCTCCCCAGATCCCAAGTCAGAACTGGGGCCTGTCAAACCTGATGGGCGGCTGAGGTAGCAGAGGCAGCCAGTGGGACGGCAGCAGCCTTGGGAGCAAGAAATATCCTCAGTCTTCAGCATGGGGGTGTCTCTGGACTGCATCACCCCATGACCTTTGCAGCATAGTCAACGAAGGAAGAGAAAAGAGGAATCCAGGCTGAGTAAAACCTTCCATGGGGTGTTTGGGCAGAGGGAGAGATGTGAAGTTAGGCTTTTGTCCTCCTCTCCCAAAAATGGGCGCTTGCTGGCCAGACGGAGCATGCTGGGGAGTCTGGCACTGTGGAGTCATGGAAGTACATTTGTTACTCCAGGCCTTGGAGCCTTGAGAAGGAGTGATGGGGAGGGAGGTAAGGCTGGTGGATAGATGGGTTGTGGAGCAACCCGGCGTCATGCCGAGTCCTGGGCGGTCCCTGTGAAGGACTGGGCCGTGTTGCTGGTGGACCCCCGGGATGGCTGGCAGGGGGCGCTAGGGATAGGCAGAAGCAGAATGGGTCGAAGCCTGCTGTAGGCAGAGAGCTGCTAGTGGCCCAGGACCTGCATCTCCTCCCTTCTACCCCAGCCCCTTTAGTTGGTATTTTTATAAATATATAGAGAATTATATATGATGCAAAGTGCAATAGAGACAAGGTCCCGCAGTGGCCGGGCAGTCCTTGTGTCTCCATCTCCCCCTCAGACTGTAACATACTTTGGGTGTCCTGGCACTACAGGACAAGGTGCTGGGTCGTTTACAATTTTTTTAATTAGTGTTATTACTGTTTTGCGCTTTCTCCATCTCTTGTTGGGGGCTGCCGGGGAGCTGCACCCTCCTGCCTTCAGGCAGGGTTGGTTGATGGGTGCTGCCTAGCCCTTGAGGCAGCTGCCTAACCGTGCCAAATGTTGGGAACTGCCCATGTATGTTGTTGAACGGCGAGTGAAGGAGCAAGTGGTTAATGAATCAAGTCCAACAGGCTGCTGTACACCCTTCTGTGTCTGTCTCAACCTCAGCAAAGGGACACGCCAGTCCCCTGCAAAAATGCCATCACAGGGCTGCTGTCCTGCTACAGATGAGGACAGCAGTTTGCAATGCCCAGTTGGATGCCCTGTGCCATGCCCCTTTGCACAACCTTTTCTCCCATGTCGGCAGAAGTTCCCAGTGTCTGCTGTGCTTTTCTAGCTGAGAAGCAAAGAGGCAAGACAGAGGTCTGCTCTCTCCATCTGCTTTTTGCTGTTTCTGCTTCCACCTCCCCAGCTCCAGAGGAAAGAAACACTATATTGTCTAGGAAAAGGATGCAGCAGAGCATCCTCCAACACTGCATCAAGACATCTGGATTTGGTTTTTCACACTGGGAAAATGCTTCAGATCTCACCTGCAGCCTGGGAAAGGGGAATTATTGCCCCTTTGCAGGGCTGGGGCAGGGGAACTGCTGGAGATGAGCTGGATCCTGTCAAGGCAGGAGCTGGGTGGCTCCTGTTGTGGTTTTGCTATCTCTATAGCTATGTGCCATCCTTCATCTTCCTCTAAAGCCTTGGGCTTTCCCAAGGACATTGGTGCTGCAGGAGATGTGTTGTGAAAGAGAGCAGGTGGAGAGCTGGATGTGTGAGGGGCACACACCTGCTGGCACCTCAGCCCATCCCTCCTGTGCCCCCTCCCTCAGGGAGTGCATTCTGGGGCTATGGAGGAATTCAGGGTGAGAGGGGCTGTGCAGGGTCTGGTCCCACTGTAGGGGACCGTGCCAAAAACTGTCAGAAGCTTTATGTAAAGTTGTCTTAAATATGCAACATCACCACAAATATATCTGTATCTCCATGGTGCGGTGTGTTGGGTTTTTGCAGCAGGTGCTGGAAGGGGACAGGGGAAGCTTTGTCGTGTTCAGGGTACCAGGAGGAGGGGGTTGGGGCACAATGGGGTGATAGGTGACTCGATACTGGGGTGTTCTGTTTTCTCAGCCCACGGCCAGAGGGTGAGTGCCCAGGGCTGGAGCCCAGGGACCCCTCGTCTTTAGATTGCTGTCCTCTGTTTTTCTGTGCAGCTGTCAGACCTGGCAGCAAGCAGCCTGCAGGTACTTGCCTTTATGTTGGCACTTAACGGTAAAGTGTTAATTAGCTAAGGAACGGGCACCTCCCCTTGCCTGCAGGGCTGGAGCACAGGGCAGGGGCGGGAGCCTCCCTCAGCCCAGCTTTTTCTCCCCGGGAGTGGGGCAGGATGGGTGCAGTTCCTTGCCCGGTGACCTGAGGCAGAGGAAGAGCAGAATCGTAGAATAGTTTAGGTTGGAAAGGAGCTCAAAGCTCAGCCAGTTCCAACCCCCCTGCACCATAGGCAGGGACACCTCCCACTAGAACAGGTCGCTCAAGGTCTCGTCCAACCTGGCCTTGAACACCTCCAGGGAGGTTGTGGAGCACAGAATGTGATCCCAGATCACTAGAACAGGTTGCTCAAGGCCTCATCCAACCTGGTCTTGAACACCTGCAGTGAGGGAGCAGCCACAGCCTCCCTGGGCAACCTGTTCCAGTGTCTCACCCCCCTCACTGTGAAGAACTTCCTCCTAACATCTCGCCTAAATCTCCCCTCTGCCTGTTTAAACCCATTACCCCTCGTCCTGGTACCGGGGTACCGGGCTTGGTGGCAGTTCTCGATTGGCACAGTGGGGCTGAGTCCCCTGTGGACAAGCTGGACTGGCCTTGCCGGGGGTCTCCGGAGGGCATAGGACGGAGTCCGCCGGCCGCGAGGTCCAGATCGGGGCCGCGTTTGCAGCGTGGCTGTGCCCTGCCACCCCGGGGGCTGCCTCGCCACAGCAGCTACCAGCACCCTCATCCACCCGGCGAAGATAACCGCGCTGAAGCCAACGGATTTGGCAAGGGACTAGGAGTAGTGCTCTGATCCCTCCTCGGCGGCCGCTGGAGCACAGGAGAGGGCTGCCAGTGGCGTAATGGAGCATCCCGGCGAGTCCTCGGCGCACACAGCAGCCACCGGCTGGGCCACGGACAGCAGTATCCCGGCTGCTGTCATCGCAGCGCACACGACAGCCAGCGGCGGGGCCACGGACAGCAGTATCCCGGCTGCTGTCATCGCAGCGCACACGACAGCCAGCGGCGGGGCCACGGACAGCAGTATCCCGGCTGCTGTCATCTCAGCGCACACGACAGCCAGCGGCGGGGCCACGGACAGCAATGTCCCAGCTACTGTCATCGCTGCGAGTGAAGAGCAGCTGCCTTACCAGACCAGCTTCTGCCCTTGCTTCCCGGAGTGGCCTTGAACTGTGCCGATAAGAAATTTTCCTCCGCCCTCCAGGTGGTCCTATCCTTCTCCAAGACACCGCAGGCTCCCCGGGGCTGTAGCTTGGGGCGGAGCCACGGGGAAGAGTGCTGGAGGGGAGCAACAGGTTGCCGGAGTGCTGGTGAAACAGCACCCTGCTAAGGTGCTGAGCGAAGAGGGAAGCAGGGCACTGTGCAGAGTGGTCCCTGCTGCAGGGTACGGGGTGGGACTGAGCCCCTCTGGCTCAGCGCATTGTGCCTGGTCTCATAGAAGTGTCAGGCATGAGCCCCTCTGGCTCAGTGCATTGTGCCTGGTCTCATAAAAGTGTCAGGCATGAGCCCCTCTGGCTCAGTGCATTGTGCCTCGTCTCGTAGGGAGAGAGAAGTGCCAGGCACCATGAGGCTTTTGGTCGGGCAGCAGACAAATAGCTCTTCCTTGAAGGGAGTTTTTTCCAAGCTGGTCCTGGCTGAGATATCCAGGAGGCCCATGGACCTAGTAAGCCACAACCTCGACTGCCTCTCCTTTCTTCCCCTGTCAGCAGTGCCTACCTCTGCCTTCACTGTGGTGATCCTCATCCTGCTTCTGCACCACCAGGACCCTACATGCTGCCAGTTCCTCCACTCCTGCTGCTTCTTCCAGACCCCCAGCCATTATGTGAGTGTCCTTCCTCTCCCTCTCCTGCCCACAAGTCCCCGACTGCCCCCTGAGCTCTAGGGTCTGAGCTGCATTGCCAGACTTTCCTCCTGCAGCCGAGCCAGTCTTGCTGACAGACTTGAGGCCTCTGCCTCTGTCTTGCTCCTTCTCTGCTATGCTGCTTGGGTTACTGTCTCCAAGGCCCAGCATCTGTAGGTTCCCCACGCAGCTCAGGAGGGATGTTCTCCTCCCCCAGCTCAGTTGTGTGTGGGATCAGGCTCTACTTTAAAAGGAAGGAGCCTGTCAAGGAAAAGAGCTGGAAGCTCAGGATGAAAGCAGACAAAGCCACTTGCTAGTGCACACATCCCCAGCAGCTGGCTCTCTTGCACACAGCTCCTGGGTGCAGAGCACCTAGAAAAAGCCTTTTTGCTTGCATCTGTGATTTCCTGGGGTTGGCTTTCAGCTGGGGAAACTGGTGATATAAAAAGGGCAGCATCTTCAGCCACTGCTGCCACTGCCTGAGGAAAGCTCACTCACCAAAGCTGCAGGGAGAGCTGTTGAGAGGAGGGCTTGCAGGTACTGCTCCAGAGTGCCTGGGTGAAGAGGGGAGAGCTACCTTCAGCTAGCAGAGGATGGAGAGACTTGTGCTGTGAAAGGCAAATCTGAGAGTTCATCACAGACTGGGAAGTCGCCAGCAGAAATGACAGCAGGACTGGGCTGCACTGCTGCTGCCCTCTGCCTGCTTTGCTGTCTCTGCTTCCCCCTCCCCTGCCCTTCCTCTCTGCCACCTGTCCATGGCACACATGGAAGAGAAGGCTCAAACGTTGTGCTCTTCACCCTGCAGAGCTGCTCACTGAGGCAGTGCAGGATGCTGCAGAGCCTTCACTGCTGCTGGGCCTGGTTCTCCACAGGTGGTGAAAGGAGAAGGCATCTTGTCTTTCACAAAGGGCTGTAGGGACAGATGGGTGTGGATGCAAAGAGCTAAGTAGGAAGGGAATGTATACAGGATGTATTTACATTAGAAAAAGTGAAGGGGTTGTAGTGGTGTGAAGCAGCTTTCAAGCAGGCTTTGGTGTGCTGGTTTTGCTAATCAGTTACTAAAACAAACAGCTGTGACCTGAGCTGGTCTGGTTCCCTTCTGTAATTGTGCAGCAGGGCTTGAGACAAATGGTTCCTTGGTTGTTGAGAGCAAAAGTAAATCTGTCACTCATCCTCTGCAGATCCTTGGTTGCTCTAGGAGTCTCTGGGCTGTTTTCTGCTGGCAAAGATGGGTCCTGCCTGGCTCTGGCTTGAAGGGCTGCTCTCAGTGAAAGGGATCTCTGCTCACTGTTCCTCACCTTGGAAAGGAACTGAGTTTAACTGGAGCCAAACTGCTTGGGAACAGGACAGCTATTGCTCTGCAGAGTTTCTTGCTGCATTATCCTGAAGTGACTACTTCAGTAGATGAGTCAACAAATTGTGTAACCTTGAACATGTCACAGAGCTCTTATCTACACTAGCAGCACAGCTGCATTGGTATAGGTGTCCCCCCTCACCAAAGTGTTCTGCTGAGTCTGAATGAAATTCTGCCCTTGGCCTAGGCTGGTGTCTCCAGACTGCTCTCCCCAAGCTGTGCCATGTAGCAGTGCTGGGTGGTCAGGATCCTTAGAGCAGGTCCTGCACTGCCCCATGAAGATGCAACCCCTCACTAAAGTGTTCTGCTGAGTCTGAATGAAATTCTGCCCTTGGCCTAGGCTGGTGTCTCCAGACTGCTCTCCCCAAGCTGTGCCATGTAGCAGTGCTGGCTAGTCAGGATCCTTAGAGCAGGTCCTGCATTGCCCCATGAAGATGCACCCAAGCTGTTGGTGTTGGTAAACTTGCAGGCAGAGGTTGGCTGCCAGCAGCAAGGGTTGCATGAGCCAAATGGGCAGAGGTAGCAGCTCTACTCCCTTTCCAGAGTCCTGCTTCCCAGGCTGTCCCATATGAGCTGGCTGAGCACCACTTGCAGCTTGGTGGGATGTGAGGGATTTTGGTTTTGCTGATGTCCTCCTCCCTCACTTCTTGTTACAGGACTGCCTCCCACCCTACTTCAGCAGCAGTCAGTGGCTGGTGGGTCCACAGTGCAGTGTCATGTCTGGATAGTGCTGCAGGCAGCCCTGGTGTGCAGGGGATGGCTGGGGGAGAGTGGTAGCAAAGATCCTGATGAACTTGAGACTGCAGTTACTGGGGGCCTGAGTAGCTCCTGGGGCACAGGGAGAAGATGTTGGTCAGCAGGAGCAACTTTGGGAAGTGCTGCCTGTATGTAAAACCCTGGGGTGGGGTAGCGGGGGGACAGAGATACTGCAGAGAACACCTGGGTAACCTGAAGTATTTAGGCATGGAGTATATCAGGCAGAGCCCTTGGTGCCTGGGATCTTGAAAAGCAAGTTTGTGGTGTACTTACCTCCTGGGTAAGATTGCCAGCAGGAAATCCTTCAGATGATTGCAAAGAGATTTGGGCTGTGGGGAGAACCTTCACAGGAGGTAAGCTCTCCCTCCACTGCATGATGGTGCTGGCAGAGACTTGGAGGCAACTCCCCCTCTGGTCTGTAGATGGGTTAATTTGTGGTAGCTGAGGACTCCGTTCTCTATGATTACTGTTTTCTGATAGCCTATCTCTGGGAAGTGCCCAGAGTGTATCAGGAAGCTCCTTTGGTGTGCATCTGTGCTGGTTAATGATCAATCTGGTGCATTCACAGAAGCACCTGTGCTGGGAGGCAGGACAGAGCTGCTGCTGAAAGGGCAAGCCCTGTGCTGGGAGGCAGGACAGAGATGCTGCTGAAAGGGCAGGCTCTGTGCTGGGAGGCAGGAGAGAGATGCTGATGAAAAGGCAAGCCCTGTGCATCACTCACTGCTTGGCACAAGTCCAAGCTGCCTGTATTACTTTTAGATCTGCAATTTCCACATTTTCTTCCTCCCTTTTTTCCTGCAGGGCACCTCTGGGAGCCCCCTTGCTATTACCTTGAAGTGTTTATGGCTTACTTATGAGCAGGAGGCTTTGCCTGTTCTGACATTTCAGATTTGTACCCATGCAATGCCACAGAGAGAAGCAATGTCCTGTAGCAGCATCCCAAGAGACTCCTGGTGAACAAAGGGACCTCACTGATTGAAGCAGGACAGAAGTGTTTGAAACTCTGTGTGCAAAAGGTTCACTAACTCACCTGGATTTTGATCTCTTAAAGCTGTAACATGAAGTGTGGCATAATCAACACTTGACCCTCACTGTTTGGAGCTGTTAACTAATCATACCAGCCCTGAAACCAGCGTACTGAGGGCTCAGCAGAGCAAGGCCCTGAAGATGAATGGTTGAGGAACAATACTGGGAACTCTTCTACAACATCCCTGTGCCACTCCCATCTCTAGATCTGAGGAGAAAATGAGCCCAGCTCTGCCCAAATAAGCTTAACAGCCCTCAGCTTGCTCTCTGCTGCTGCCTAGTGAGACTTGCTACCATAATCAGGGTTACAAAACCTGGCTTGTAGGTGCTTATATAAACCCCAGCAACAAAGGGAAGTGGACAACAGTTCTTTTTTTAACAGAAATCACACCTTGCCTGGCCTTGTGACTACTGACAAATCCTTGAAGGGGAAGAGGGAAGAGCAGGGACCAGAGACAGTAAGGGGGAGTGTGGCTGGGGGTGGATTTGCCCCTCCAGTGGATTTGCCACACTGCAAACCAGTGCTAAACACTGACTTTCCAGGGGTCCATCTTGCCAGCAGCCTGCTGCTCTGCAGGGACTACAGGGGTTTAATTTCAGGCTGATGTGGGTGTGAGTCTCATCACCTGCTCTGTGAGAAGAGCAGGGGAATCTCCTGGTAATTTCTCATCAGCTCTAATGCTCTTCCTCTCTCCTCCACAGATGCCACCTCTCTACGAGCATGCTTTAAGGCATCCCTCAGCTTTCTCAGGAACAGTCTGGGAGACCTTGGACAGTTCTGGTCCACTCAGTTCAAGAGATATAGAGGTATTGGAACATGTCCAGAGAAGGGTGACAAAGCTGGTGAGGGGCCTGGAGCACAGCCCTGTGAGGAAAGGCTGAGAGAGCTGGGGGTGTGCAGCCTGGAGAAGAGGCTCAGGGGTGACCTCATTGCTGTCTACAATTACCTGAAGGGAGGTTGTAGCCTTGGGGTTGGGCTCTTCTCCCAGGCAACCAGGGACAGAATGAGAGGACACAGCCTCAAGCTGTGCCAGGACAGGTTCAGGCAGGATGTTAGGAGGAAGTTGTTGGCAGAGAGAGTGATTGGCATTGGAATGGGCTGCCCAGGGAGGTGGTGGAGTCCCCATCCCTGGAGGTGTTCAAGAAAAGCCTGGATAGAGCACTTAGTGTCATTAGATAGGGCTGGGTGATAGGTTGGACTGGATGAACTTGGAGGTCTCTTTCAACCTGGCTTATTCTATTCTATTCTAATCTATTCTATGCTATTCTATTCTATTCCATTCTATTCTACAGCTTTGATATGCTTTTAGCTGCTGAGATTCCAATACCACCTCAAGCCTGTGCATTTTTACCAGACACTTTAAAATGCTTTCCAAATGTGAACTTGCCTCGTGATTAGTAAATGGAGTACTTTAAGACATCTGAGTTTTCATTGGGATGAGTTTGACAGGAGAAAACTACCTTCCTTGGCCACAGTTAGGTGTAAGTGAAAAAGGATCCTCTTCTGCAGTATGTAGAACTTTAGGGCCACGAAGATGCTCAGAGGGCTGCAGCAGCTCTGTTATGAGGACAGGCTGAGAGAGTTGGGGCTGTGCAGCCTGGAGAAGAGAAGGCTTCCAGGAGACCTGATAGTAGCCTTGCAGTATCTGAAGAGGGCCTACAGGAAGGCTGGGGAGGGACTATTCACAAGGCCTTGTTATGACAGAATGAGGAGGAATGGGTTTAAACTGGCAAAGGGGAGATAGAAACTGGATGTTAGGAGGAATTTCTTTGCAGTGAGGGTGGTGAGATACTGGCACACGATGCCCAGGGAGGTTGTGGCTGCTTCCTCCCTGGTGGTGTTGAAGGCCAGGTTTGATGAATGACCTGTTCTGTGGGAGGTGTCCCTGCCTATGGCACAGAGGGGTTGGAACTGGCTGAGCTTTGAGCTCCCTTCCAACCTAAACCATTCTGATTAAATAACACACTCTGTTAACAGGGAAGACCTTTAGCAGCCTCCACAACATTTATTGCTCACTCTTACAAATGCCATCAGTTGATTCCAGTGCCTGGACACTGACCACACATGCTTTAGGAGCATGAAAACAAAGTCCTAAGCTATCTCCAGAGCTAGAATATTCATATCTTCGGCTGCCCAATCTAGCAGCCTGTCCCAGCTGCTCTTTCTTGTCCATCCTCACATCACACAGGAGGATCAGAGCATGGTGACCAGTTTAAAGCTTCCTACTTCTGTGGTAGGGATAACATTGATAAAGGTTTTATAGAGAATCGCTCCTTTGGGTAGCTGGCAGATCACTTCCTTGTTCTCACTGCTGCGGGGTGGAGGGATGTAGACCTCTTTGGTGTATCTCACGATCCCATCCTCCAGGGCATAAAGCGTCTTGTTACGGCCCATCCCCACCTGGAAGAAGAAGAAGAAGAGTGCTGTTAGAAATGAACGGCTGGAGGTCCACCACTAAAGCAGAGCTGAGTGTTAATCAGCCTCCTTTGACAGCTTGCATTCCACAGCATCTCTTGCTTTGTATTTCAAAGTAAAAGAACCCCACCCTGCTTCCTTCCAGCCATTAGTATGCTCTGCTGCTCATTACAAGAGAGCAGATACCAGATCCACTCTGAAGCACAAGCACCCAGATGGGTTACAGAAGTGTTTGGGAATATCTGAAGCTGACAGACCTTTCCTGAGTCATGTGGGCAGAAGTGTGACTCTGAACAGGCATCCTGACTATTAAATACCAGGTAATTAAACCCAGTTTCAGGATTTATCTAGAATACAGGAAACTGCATTAAGAATGAGACTGAATGAGCAGAGGCACTGAGTACAGGAGCCTGTTGTGGGCTGCTGTTCTTTTCAGAACCTAGGAAGAATCATAGAATCAGTCAGGGTTGGAAAGGACCACACAAGGATCAGCCAGTTCCAACCCCCCTGCAATGCCCAGGGACACCCTACCCTAGAGCAGGCTGCCCACAGCCTCTGCCAGCCTGGCCAAAAACACCTCCAGGGATCTGGCCCCAAACACCTCCCTGCAGGGGCAACCCATTCCAGCCTCTCACCACTCGTGCTCAACAACTTCCTCCTCACCTCCAATCTGAATCTCCCCACCTCCAGCTTTGCTCCATTCCCCCTAGTCCTGTCACTCCCTGATAGCCTAAAAAGTCCCTCCCCAGCTTTTCTGTAGGCACCCTTCATCTGAAGGCCACCTTCAGATACTGGGAGATACAAAACAACTTACATGAGCCCCCGGATGCCAGCGTATCAACCTCTGTGTAGCCAAAATGTTGCCTGCATGCACAAATGCACCTGCAATACAGTAACAGAGTCAGAATGCAGAGAAATAGACCTCCCTGAAGCCCTGATTCCAGGACTCAAAAAACTCAGCTTTCTGTGGGGATTTCCTAAGGAAAGATTACTTCAAATGCTAAAAGCATATAACAAAAAAAACAGTGAGTAGGAAATAAAAGGATTTACCACGACAAAAAAAAGCAATTCTAGTCTAGGAAAAGATTACTTCTAGAGTACAAGGCATTTTCTGTTTGCTGAAAGCACTTGTTTTATTAATTTTTGTGTTGATATGCTTTCATCAGCAAAGCTAAGAATTATTGAGCACTCTGCTGCAAGAAACTGTACTTTAGCTTCAGCCTCAAGTTCTGCTGGGGAAGTATAGTCTGGATGTTAGGAAGAAGTTCTTGCCAGAGAGAGTGATTGGCATTGGAATGGGCTGTCCAGGGAGGTGGTGGAGTTCCCATCCCTGGACATGTTCAAGCAAAGCCTGGATGGGGCACTGAGTGCCATTGGATAGGGCTGGGTGCTAGGCTGGACTGGATGAGCCTGAAGGTTTCTTCCAGCCTGGCCTATTCTATTCTATTCTATTCTATTCTATTCTATTCTATTCTATTCTATTCTATTCTATTCTATTCTATTCTATTCTATTCTATTCTATTCTAATTCCATTCCATTCCATTCCATTCCATTCCATTCCATTCCATTCCATTCCATTCCATTCTCTTCCCATTCTCTTCCCATTCCATTCTATTGTTCCCATTCCGTTCCTATTCCGTTCCCATTCCATTCCTATTCCATTCCCATTCCGTTCCATTCTATTCTATTCCATTCCGTTCCATTCTATTACCGTTCTATTCTATTCCATTCTATTACCATTCCATTCTATTCCCATTCTATTCTAGTCCATTCTATTCTATTCTAGTCCATTCTATTACCATTCCATTCTATTCCATTCCATTCCACTCCATTCTATTCTGATAGGCCTTGCTAAAAAGGTTGTCTTTCTTATAAGGCCCTGTTAAATGCAAGAAAGCTGCTAGAAGTTTTGCCTGGAGCCATCTCTTCTTCTGTTGAAAAGAGAGACCCTTCCCAAAGTGTAAACTGCAACTGGAAAGCACTGACTAAGAGTAGCTCCCACACCCACCCCAGGCTTCACCAAGGGCTGTATCCACACAGGCAGTCGGTGTCCCACAGGCAGCCTGGGGGAGATCGGCTCCCTGGTCCTCCAGCTGACTGCACTTCATCCCCAGGTTTCACAGAATCTGCCCTCCTGGCCACCTCTTATTGAAATGCTCCACAACTGCCCCCTGAACCAGAGAAGAAGCTGTTGAGAGCCCAATGAAGGACAAAGAGGACTTGGCAGGCACTCAGACCCAGACCTACCTTCCACTTTTTTGAATCCGTAGCGCTTCCCAGGGCTGCGGCCGCCTAAATTTTTTGAGCTGCCCCCACTTTTCTTAGAAGCACATCTGATGGCAACCAGGCTTACTTCAGGAACAGCTAGAACTGGGTTGGGAGCAAGAAGAACAGCAATTGAACAATAAAATAAAACTAATACATGCTTGCTTTTTTTTTTTTTTCAGATGTAAAGAACACCTCTTAGACACGTTACGGCAGACTCTAAAGCTGCAGACAAAGGAAAGCTTTGAGGGGAGATACTGCCAAAATAAACTAAAAGCAGACCACCACGGCTCAAGTCCCCTGCAAAGAGGCTACATCACAAACACTGCTGCTGCTCAAAAAGGAAGAAAACGATCAGCAACAATGAAGGAGGAATAAAACTCTCAGCAACAATGTTAAAGCACAAACAGAAGTTCCTGTTTCAGAGAGGCCTTGTAAAACACTGCAGGGGGTACTGGTTGCTGTTGGATTTGCCTTACGCAGCTGAGAAAAGACAATCCTAGAATCAGTCAGGGTTGGAAGGGACCACAAGGATCAGCCAGTTCCAACCCCCCTGCCATGCCCAGGGACACCCTACCCTAGAGCAGGCTGCCCACAGCCTCTGCCAGCCTGGCCAAAAACACCTCCAGGGATCTGGCCCCAAACACCTCCCTGCAGGGGCAACCCATTCCAGCCTCTCACCACGCTCATGCTTAACAACTTCCTCCTCACCTCCACTCTCAATCTCCCCACCTCCAGCTTTGCTTCATTCCCCCTACTCCTGTCCCTACCTGATAGCCTAAAAAGTCCCTCCCCAGCTTTTTTGTAGCCCACTTCAGATCCTGGAAGGCCACAAGAAGGTCACCTGGGAGCCTCCTCTTCTCCAGCCTGCACAGCCCCAACTCTTTCAGGCTGTGCTCACAGCAGAGCTGCTGCAGCCCTCTCAGCATCCTCGGGGCCCTTCTCTGCACACCTCCAGCATCTCCACATCCCTCTTGTCCCAGGGGCTCCAGCACTGGATGCACTACTCCAGGTGGGCTCTCAGCAGAGCACAGCAGAGGGGCACAATCCCCTCCCTGGCCCTGCTGCCCACACTGCTCCTGCTGCAGCCCAGCCTCTGCTTGCCTTTCTGGGCTGCAAGTGCACACTGCTGCCTCATCTTCAGCTTCTCCTCCACCAGCAGCACCCCCAAGTCCCTCTCCTCAGGGCTGCTCTCCAGCCAGTCACTGCCCAGCCTGGATTGGAGTTTGGCATTGCCTCGACCCAGCTGCAGGACCTTGCACTTGGCCTTGTTGAACCTCCTGAGCTTGGCTTGTGCCCACCTCTGCAGCCTGTGCAGGTCCCTCTGGATGCCATCCCTGCCCTCCAGCCTGGCTGCTGCACCACACAGCTTGGGGTGCTCAGCAAACTTGCTGAGGCTGCACTCAATGCATCTGTCCATGGCACCCACAGAGATGTTGAACAAGACTGGTCCCAGGACTGACCCCTGAGGGACTTCACTTGTCCCTGGTCTCCAGTTGGACATGGAGCCATCGACAGCCACTCTTTGGGTGTTGGCCATCAAGCCAGTTCTGTCTTCATCTGGTGCTGCACCCACCACACCCATGTGTCACCCACTCGGAGACCAGGATATGGTGCGGGACAGTGGCAAAGGCTATGAACCACCTCCTGGCACGAATAACCCCGCGATAGGGTAACGCTAGGGCCTGAAGCTCGCCCATCAGCCCGCAGCACAACCTCAGCCGAGCCGCGGCCTGAGACACAGGCCAAAGCCTGCCCCGGAGCGCCCTTCCACTCACAGGCCTGCCGCACCGCCGCCATCTTGCTGCGCTCCGCCCCTTCCGCCGGGAGGGTCGGAGAGGGGCCGGGAGGAGAGGGACGGGGTGGGGCGGAGCGGGACGAGGCGGAGCGAGGCGAGACGGAGCGGAGCGGAGCGGGGCGGGACGGGGCCGAGCGGAGTAGAGCGGGGCGAGGCGGAACGGAGCGGGGCGGGGCGGGGAGGGGCGGGGCGGAGAGGGGCGGGGCGGACCGGACCGGACCGCGCCTGCGCGCGCCCTGCAGCCAATGGGCGCCATCCGCGCGCGGGTTCGGGCGGCTCGCGCGGGCGGGAGGTCCCTGTCAGCGGCCGCGGGGCAGGGCAGGATGGCGGAGAGCGAGCGCAGGTCCGAGGAGAGCGATGAGGAGGAGCTGCCTACCTTAGCCTCCCTCCTGCAGCCGCCTCCCGGCCGCCCGCACCACAGGCCGCCCTCCTCTCCCGTGCCCGAGGTGGCGAGGGCGGCAGAAGCGTTTGTCGTGGTCAGCAGTGGGAGCGAAGAGGAGGAGGAGGAGGTGGAGGTGGTCTCTTTATCTGAGAGGCTGAAGAGGAGGGTGGAAGCGAAGAGAGAGGTGGATTTTGAGCCCTTCCAGCCGAGCGATGGGGAGGCGGGAGGCGGTAGCGGTGTCCCCTTGGCACCGGGCAGCGAAGGGCCGCAGGAAGCTCTGTCGTGTGGAGCTGTGCCCTGTGGCAGCCGAGATGGCACAAGCCGTGCCGAGAGGCCCTCCCCGTGCGCGCTGCCAGCCTCTCAGTCTGCCTCCACGGACACGTCTGGCAGGCTCCTGGTGAGCGCACCAAGGCCAGAGGCGTCCCCCCCTGCCAAGAAGCCAAAATACAGTCAGACGGAAAGGGAGGCGATCCGCCAGCAGAAGCGGCAAGAGCGAGAGGCACGGCGAAGGCAGCAGGAGGAGGAAAAGGAGAGGAAGAGAGCCCTTGCCAAGATACTGAAAGCTCAGCGGCCGGGGGAATGCCAGAAATACATAACCGTGGTGCTGGATGAAGGTACACAGCCTGCCCCTGCCTCGTCTTGACCTGTCTCCTCTCTGCGGAGGCCTGATCCCCGCGCCCATTTCAGTTCTCTTACAGGTAGATGGTGGTGAACAGGTCCTTAGTGCTTTGCAGGCTGCAAATTATTCCTCTGTGGTTGAGAATCAGGCTGTTCCCTGCAGCATCACCTGGAGGAGAAAGACGGTGTCATCTCAGGTGTGCAAGCAACATCTAGATGTCCTTGCCCTTTTCTTTTTCCTGGTATTTGTGCCCATCAGTAGTTGTGTTTAGCACCCTCTGATTTTCTCCCTGCCTCAGAGGTCTGAGTGGGACCGCTGGTTCGAGTGAATTATAAGCAGGCTGTTGTTCTGGCTGGTTGTTTTTGTATCTGAACAGGTGGGAGAAGGAGATGAGTGGACAGAAGAACCAAATGTCCTGGTTCTGCATCCCTTGGAGGAGTTTTTGTCCATGGTTCGCAACTACAAAGAAGTGAGAGTCGCCTATTGAGCTCTTGAGTGTGCCTTGCTGGGAGGGTGGTGCCTGTCATCCTTCGTGGCAGGAAGGTTTGGGTGTGGGATGGGGCCATAGATCCAGTAAGTTAGAAATCTGGTTTCAGAAGACATTAATGGACCAAAGACACTATGACTGTATAATGCAAGGTTCTGACAAACTTTCTTTCCTAGCTACATGTTTCACAGGTCTTTTTAAGAGGTAACATAGCCAGATCAAGTGGGATTGTTTTTTACTTATTTATTTCTGCCACTTCATACTGGCTATAGTGTTGCCTTCTTGCCCCTGCAGAGCTGTAGGAATGGACTTTGTCCTTAGCAGAATTAGAGCCATAGGTTGCTGTACTTGGCATGTGTATAACTCCTGAATGGTCTAACTCCTCTTTTTCTGTTGATCTTCACAGGAGGCTCAGGGCTCCGCAGAAGGACAGAGGGAGACTCTGCAGAGCTACGTAGCTCATGTGATGGATAAAATGCCTGGGAAAATTCTGGCACTAGCAGTAGTTGGAATAGAAAAATATTTCAGGTTAAGCTTCCCTCCAAACGTTTCTGTGTTGTCTCTGCTCTTGAGAAATGTTATTACCTTGATTGCTTTTAGCAAATACTGGAGCACAAGAGGCTTCCCCCCCCACCCCAGAAATGCTCCACTATTTGCTATACAGGAACAAGCAAGGTCTTGTCCAGCCTGTCACCACAGTGACCAGTGGGGAATACTTGGGGAAGATCATGAACTCCCAGTCTTAGTTTGCTCTTCTTGGATCTCTCAGTGTTCAGTCAAAAAAGAGACTGAAGCAGACAGCAGCAAGTGGAAACCAGGAAGAGGAACAGCAAAAAGTGAGAAAAAGGAAAGTTAAGGATTCTGGCCTGGAGATAACAAGAATGGATGTGGAAGAAGTGAGTAACTTCAGAATGGATGTGCAGCCACTGTTTCTTGCCTGCATTGTGCTAAATTGATGGCATCCAGGAGGAGACAGTCTGCTCCCAAATACTTCAATGTCTTAAGCTGTTGCCAAAATGGGGAGGGAATCAATGTTCTTGTCCTTTAGCAAGGTGTTTGTACCAGGTTAAAGCAGATCCTTCCCCCCCAGTAAACTCACTACAACTCGAGTTTCTGGAAAAGTCAGGAAAAATGAAATTGTTTTTTCTTGTAATTTAAATGTAACAGTATAAAGAGAACTACTACAGAAAAAAAATTAATAACCATAAGGAGGGTGGGGAAAAGGTCAAGCAGCAGCCAACAGCAGGGGGGGAAGATAGCAGCAGGCGCAGTAGAAGCATTAAAGGGGAGGTCCAAGCTGTGCTTCCAGACATAAGGCTCTTGATGCTCCAATTAAAATATATTCACTTTTCCATTGCTGCTATTATATGGCCTATCCCTAGAATATTCACCTCTGCACTCAGAGCTTCTGCTTTAAGTTTTTCTTTCCTGTGTCTGAGCTAGAAATGGAGCTCAAACAGCCACCGTGTTGCATGGCTCCTGTTTCAAACGACCACGTGTGAGGTGAGATGAATTGTCCCATTTGCTGTTTCCAATTCTAATTACAGGCCTTGGTGGATCTGCAGCTGGACAAACAGGTCCAAGTTACCTTTTTTGAGAGCTGGGAGGAGCTTGGAGAATTTGCTGCTATGTTCACAAAAGCCGTGGCTGAAGCACCGTTCAAGTGAGTAAGGAGATGAGGCTTGGTTACATTGCCCCTGGACAGGCTGCACTTTCACAGACACTGGGGGAGAGGTGCAGGTGCATGACTGCACTTCAGTATGACACAGAACAATGGTTTTCAAAGGAGCAGGAGACAGAGCAGCTGCTGCTGCACCTCCTTCAGCACAGGGTTAGCTCTTAAAAACTGAGGTCCTGCATGAGAACAAACCCTAGTGTCACCTTGGAATCTCACTTGTTAGCAAGCAAATCTGCTCTGAGTCTGAATTTTTAGGAGTGGCAAGGGAATGCAAGTAGGGTTGGGCTCTTCCAGCAGCAGCTTTTCTTCAGCTTGTAACCAAGAGACATGTTACTGAGCATAGACCATTTAGCTGCTTCCACTGATAAGACAGCAGCATGTGGCACTGTGATAGCTAAAGACATCTTGTGCAGTCTGACACACTCCTAGCATTCCTGTCACAACAGCTGCTGTGCTTTACATAGAATCATAGAATGGTCCAGGTTGGAAGAGACCTCAAAAATCATCCTGTTCCAACCCCCTGCCACAGGCAGGGCCACTTTCCATTAGACCAGGCTGCCCAAGGCCTCATCCAGCCTGGCCTTGAACACCTCCAGGGAGGGAGCAGCCACAACCTCCCCAGGCAACTTGTGCCAGTGTCTCACCACCCTCACTGTGAAGAACTTCTTCCTAACATCCCATTTAAATCTCCCCTCTGCCAGTTTAAACCCATTACCCCTTGTCCTGTCATTACAAGACCTTGTTAATAGTTGCTCCCCAGCCCTCCTGTAGGCCCCCTTCAGATACTGGATGGCTTCTATAAGGTCTCCTGGAAGTCTTCTCTTCTCCAGGCTGCACATCCCCAACTCTCTCCACCTGTCCTCATAGCATAGGTGCTGCAGCCCTCTGAGCATCTTCGTGGCCCTCCTCTGGACACTCTCTAGCAGCCCAGCACACAGTTGCTGTCTGCGGTGCACTCACACTGCAGCCTCATGCTGAGCTTTTCATCCACCCAAACCCCCAGGTCCTTTTCCTCAGAGCTGCTCTCCAGCCACTCACCACCCAGCCTGGATTTATGCTTGGGATTGCTCTGACCCAGGTGCAGGACCTTACACTTGGTCCTGTTGAATGTCATGAGGTTGGCCTGGGCCCACCTCTCCAGCCTGTCCAGGTTCCTCTGGATGGCATCCCTGCCCTCTAGCAAGTCAACTGTGCCACACAGCTTGGTGTCATCCATCTCATCCATGAGAAGAGATGTCCTTTAATTATGGTTGGCAGAAAGTAACTTCTTGTTTACCCCTTTGTGTGCACGTTGGCTTGTCTCAGGATTGCTCCCAAGCACAGGACTGTTTCTTTCGGCAGGAAACCTGAGTATTACACAAAGGAACTGTTAATGTATGTAAAGGGGATCGCATTTTTGAGCACTTATGGTGTCTGTTAAGGGCGCAGTGAGAAATGGCTCTGTGGCAGGAGATGCAGAGATCAGAATTCATTGCTTGATGGTCTTTCCCATGCTTTGCTCTCCCTAGGCGAGAGCGTGCCAAGACAGGGTTCTCTTTCTACTTGGAGAAGAGTCGGTACGGAGGGGTGAAGGTGGATCGCTCTGGGAAGGGCCTGTTGGAAGTTTGGAAGAGACAGATCCAGCAGTTTAACCGTGTGAGCCTCGAGATGGCAGAGGCCATCGTGTCTGCATACCCTTCTCCTCAGCTTCTGACCCAGGTGAGGATGCCTCAGGAAGAGTGAGCACTGTGTGCACGCAGCCAGCTAGAGGAAGGAGGGGAAGTAATCATTTAGTTGGCATTAAATGATCCTGCATGAGCCCTTTTAATAAGGCAGTGAATGGGCTGATTCTTTGGCACTCTGTGCTCTGCCTTTACAGAGCAGACTGCTGAGGGACCCCTGCTGGTTCTGCATTGCCTGTAAGCTCACCAGTGAGGTCTGGAGAGAGACCAGATGAAAACTGAGCATACACTGTGAGAGGATAGAGCAGGCACAGATGCAGACTTTGGATTCTGTTTTTGAGCAGTGCATCATAGAATCATAGAATGGTTTAGGTTGGAAGGGAGCTCAAAGCTCATCCAGTTCCAGCCCCCCTGTGCCATAGGCAGGGACACCTTTCACTAGAAAAGGTTGCTCAAGGACTCAACCATAGAATCATAGAATGGTTTAGGTTGGAAGAGACCTCAAAGATCATCCAGTTCCAGCCCCCCTGCATTACAGGCAGGGACACTTCCCACTAGATCAGGTCACTCAAGACCTCATCCAGCCTGGCCTTGAACACCTCCAGGGAAGGAGCAGCCACAACGTCCCTGGGCAACCTGTGCCAGTGTCTCACTACCCTCACTGCAAACAACTTCCCCCTAACATCCCGTTTAAATCTCCCCTCTGCCAGCTTAAACCCATTCCTCCTCATCCTGTCATTACAAGACCTTGTGAATAGTCCCTCCTCAGCCCTTCTGTAGGCCCCTTTCAGATATTGGAAGGCTACTCTAAAGTCTCCTGGAAGCCTTCTCATCTTCAGGCTGAAAAGCCCCAACTTTCTCAGCCTGTCCTCATAGCAGAGGTGATCCAGCCCTCTGATCATCTTCATGGCCTTCCTCTGGACTGGCTCCAACACTTCCATGTCCTTCTTGTGCTGGGGGCTCCAGAACTGCACACAGTGCTGCAGGTGGGGTCTGAGGAGAGCAGAGCAAAGGGGGAGAATCACCTCCTTTACCCTGCTCTCGTCAGATGCAAAGGGGTGATGCTGTTGTCCTTTGTGCTGCTTTCAGGCCTATAGCAGGTGCTCCTCAGAGCAGGAGAAGGAAAACATGCTGGCCAACATCCCTGTGCACCGCGGGGATGGCGTCACAGCCACCTCCCGGCGGGTGGGACCAGAACTCTCCCGACGGATCTATCTGCTGATGACTTCCCACGACCCTGACATCTACTTGGATTTCACTGGGTAGCCCCGGGGGATGAGGAAAAATACTGTTGGCTTGGTTTAGGTGTTGGGCTATGTAGCAGCCTGTTTTAAACTTCCCTCAGAAGTACCAAACAGATTCATTGGTTTGTAGTTCAAAAGAGTTCAAACCTTTAAACTTTGTTACAGCAGGCTGAATGGCTGTGGAGTTCACACAAGATTACTAACATCTCCCAGAGGAGAATGAGTTGGACACTGCTTGCAGTGCTGGCAGTTGTTTTGTCTTCATCCAAAATAAATAATTTGGGATAATAACCTCTGCTTAATATGCTGTCTTGAATGCAGGCAGGTCTGTCACCTGCTTAGAGGAATACTTTCTACTTTCTAGTAGTTATCTTCTCTCCCCAGCGTTGAAAAATCCTCATGCTAGAGCAACGTGGTGCTGCCCATCCAGCACCTGCTCTAGGGAGGTGGAAGAGCTTTACTTCACAGGACACATCCATTTCCCACTGTGTCAGATGGGAGTGTGTAAGACCCATTTCTTAGATATAAATTTAGATTTCCCTAAGTCAGTCTCCAGGCAGCTTAATCTGCAGAGGGTCTCGAATCAGATAATATGTGCTGGAATTATGAGTCTAACCAGTTGGCAGAATAAGCTTTCTTCTAATTGGATTGTGGAATGTGCTTGCCTGTCCACAAAGCCACTAGCACTTTATCTGCACATAGGGACAGATGAGTTCCTTCATCACACCAGCACTGAGATGAATTAACCCCTGACCCCCCCGGCCTCATTACCTTTCAGAGCTGTGCTGCCTTGAATGAATCAAAACACCCATCCAGGACACTTGGGAGCCTTTGCCTTGCCAGCACACCTGTGATCAATCCCATCAGCCTGGCAGCTGTGACCTTGAGCAGCACTCTTGTGGATGGCAAAGCAGCAGACTAATGTCTGCAAAGAAATGTCACTTTTAATGTTTGCCACGTTTCCAAATGCTTCTGCATAGTAAGGACAGACCTTTTAGAGCATGTAATAAATTAGATACCAAAGGCAGAGCCCAGCAGTTTCAGGGAAGCTCAGGAAACATGCTGCTAAGCCAGAGGTGGGCAGCCCCTCCTGTCTGCTCTTCACACTGTCATTTTTATCCTGTGTGGTACCCAGGGAAGCCAGTCTTACCATTAGGTTACAAAAAGACGAAGGCTTACCACTTCCATGATGCCCTCAATATGGAATGCTCTGTACTATTTTTCTCATGTCACTGCTTTGATCAGCAGGAATCTGAAGAGAGGGGATGATTCCAGTGACTAATGCAGTGGGGTCTACAGCATGGCTATCCTCTGAAACCTGCCCTTACATTGTGCATACACTTCAATTTTATTACTAGAAAGCCCTTCAGGGTATGAAAAAAAACTCCTGTTTGGTTTTCTCTGTAAGAAAATGAGTAATTATGAGTAATTCATAGGTGAGTTTCCTTCTCTAGGTGCAAACCACCAAACCCCAACACACCCAGGGTGAAGCCCTTTTCTGCCTATCAGCCTCAGCAGGTTAAACCACTACAGTGCCACTCCTGCAGGCAGCCTGCTGTCTGTCCAGGAGTCTTGGACACCTGCCTCTTGCAGGCAACAAAACCAGCTTGTGGAGGGGCCAGAAGCCCTTCTTAAGCTGTAGCCACTTTGCTGGCATAGGCTGGTTAAAATTAATATGGTCAAATAGATTAAAAAAAAAAAAAAAGTCACCATTATAAAAATTATTATCACATGTACCCAGAAATGTTTGGCTAACTCAGAAAAGACCTAATTAAAGCTGCATTAGCAACAAACAGACAAACTGCTGCGAAAACTTTGTATTGCAAAGGTTCGGCTGCTTTCCATAGCACACCAGCAGCCTGGCTCCAGCACACGCATGCACAGCTGCCCTACACACCTCTGATTGGTCCTGAAGAAGGCCTCAATGTATCATTCCACACAGCCACGTCACGGATTTCAGCACAAATGGAAAGGAGAAGGAGGAATGGATACTGTATTAAAAACCTTCCACCTCCAGGACACAGCTACTTAGCTAGCCAGGGGCTGTTTTTTTTTTTTTCCCCACTCCTATTGCTTGGCAGCAATCTCACAATCTGGATAACCGTTCCCTGGAGGGAAAAGGGTGGTAAGGAGTTTAGGTTAATGAGGGCAAACAATGGGGAGTTACAGGCCGACTGAGAAACATGCACAGCAAAGATGATCTGAACAGTAACTGCTCTGTGTGGAGCGGACCAGCAAACCAACGCTGACGGATTAAAAGCAGTTTCATCAGAACACAATTCCATAGGAATTCTGGCTGCATAGATGGTGGAGGGAGATGCTGACGAAGCAGGTGCCTGCCCAGGACAATCACTGCTGCGAGTTCTGTTGGAGCATATTCTGCAGGGTTTTGTGGTTTTGCAGGGCAGCTACCACGTCCTCGAAGAGAGTGCTGATGCTGACGCACAGGGGCTGACGCCGCAGCTCCGTCAGCTTGCAGGCAGCCACGGCGAGGAGCACACACAGCAGCACGCAGAGCAGAACCCGCAGCACAGACCGGGACCAGGACTGCCTGTGCCGGGCAGGCTGAGCTGGCCGTGAGCTGGAGGCAGGCTCTGTAACCAGGACATTGACGAGACAGAATGTGAGGAGCTTAGTCGAGGATCTTTAACAACCTACATTCAAAACCAGGCTGTTCAGGTAAGATGCTTTAGCCTGTCCTGCAGCTGTCTTTCGTTATGAAGTTTCATGACTCAACTCTGACAAGTAAGGATCTAACAGTTTAGATGCAGAGTTTCAGCTTTAGTTTCAGTGGCAGCAGTGGAGAAGGGCGTAAAGCATTTCTCTAGAGTAAGATCTAGTTTCGTACATAGAGTTCAGTGCCCGTGAATTTTCCTGACAAGTAAAGATCTAACAGCTTAGATGAAAAGTTTCAGCCTTAGTTTCAGTGGCAGCAGTGGAGAAGGGCGTAAAGCACTTCTGGTGGATTAAGATCTAGTTTTGCACCTAGAGTTCAGTACTCATGAATTTTCATAACTCAACTCTGACAAGTAAGGATCTAACAGTTTAGATGCAGAGTTTCAGCTTTAGTTTCAGTGGCAGCAGTGTAGAGGGAGTAAAGCACTTCTGGTGGAGTAAGATCTAGTTTTGCACATAGAGTTCAGTGCTCAACAAATAGTAAAGTTCTCCCTAGGAACAGCTGAAATACTTTCTGGTTCTAGTAGCTCAGCAGTTGATCAGGAGCACAGGTGAAGGAGGAAGGGCAGGGCAGTAGATCTTACAAGAAGTCTGCAAGGCTCCCATGTACTCCCACCACCTCCCAGCACCCAGGCTGCATAAAAGCAAATCTGGCAGCATCCAAACATGACAACAAAATCTGATGCAATCCCACCCAGAACGGATACTACTTACTTCGGGGCTGCACAGTTTCTTTTTTAGTTTTCTTTTCCATCTCCTGTTTGGCAGCTCTCTGAGCATCATACTCCCTTCTCCTGCGTTCCTTCTCTTCTGCCTTCTCACGCTTCCTCACTTCCCTCTCTTGAGCCTCTTTTGCTCGCTGTTCTGCTTCGCGCTTCTTCTCCATTTCTGGAGGTTAATAGGAAGGGTTATCATTTTATGTAAAGGGTTATTGCCTGCTTATCTATTCCCAGTTGGGATTAGGAAACCAATCAAATCTCTTTTTTTTAGCCTTTTTTTTTTCTGGTTAATATCAGGTATTTTGCACTTTGCTCCTTCAAAATTAGGCTTCCCCTCAAAATAAACCCTGTGCTCTTCTTTCATTTATTTTTGGCACTAACCAATCTTGCATTCCACCTAGAGAACTTCAGTCAAGAAAATGCATAGTTATCCCCTGCTATCTTTCTCCCCACATAGCCCTTCCAACATACTACTCCCTAAGTCCTCAAGACTTGGATAGTTACAAGTATACATCAGATGACAATCAGTGCATTTGGGTGCTTAAGAGGGGCCGAGATCAGACCTCAGCAGACAGCCAGTGAGGGCTCTTTGGGCTTACCTCGCTCTGCTTGGAGCTTCTGTTGCCGCTGCCGGTCCTGCTCAGATTGGATTGCCTTCATGTGCTGCAGTACCTTCAAAGTCCAAGAAAATAACCCTAGAGCTCTGCAGAAGGCTCACTGCACAGTCAGTTCAAAACAGAATGGCTGACACCTAGCTGCCGACAGTCAGGTGGGGCTGACCACCCACCCTGACTTATTCTTACAGGTACAACTCTGAAGGGGGAGCTCACACTTTCTCACGTGGATCTTTGCAGTTAAGAAAGAGACTTTTCCATTAAAAAATAAACCTGGCAAACTAGAGAGGATCAGAGACACTGCTATTGAGGTCAGCCTACAGTTTGCCAGAATTCCTCCAGAGATTTTTGTAGTGTAAGGCTAGACATGGAATATTTCGTCTGATTATGCCTCCATCTTCTTGGCAACCAGTTTTTATGCCTCTCTTAACTCCATTAATGGAAACAAGTTCTACTCAGCCCACTGTTTGCTCCCTACAGGCACAGAAGCAGTGAAGTCAGTGCAGTGGACCAGCAGAAGAAACTTCCAAGTGCTGCTGCAGCACCCACCCCAGCTTGCTAAGTGAAAAAGAGGAAGAACCACCACCACTGAAGCCAAGTAAGAAAAAACAATATACAAGCAGATTGCTTACCTTGACAGCAGCCTGTTTACATTGCTTCTCATCCAGACAGTCTCCTGCTACTTTAGCCAGGACAGGATCTAGTGGATTGTCCTTCAGATCCAGCCACTTCAGGTTCTGCAGAAAGGAACAATAAAGGGGAGGCTGCAACAGCACAGCAGAGACCTTTAGCAGAAGCAAAGGACTGTTTTTTTCTCACATGAAGAAGAACAGGTATGTAAGACAAGCAGAGGGGCTTGTGCAGAGGCTTTCAGAGGTGTGTGCTGATTTCCACTGAGCTGAGGTGCAGAGCCAGCTGAATTTTGGAACGGGTAGTCAGCAGGACGGATGCTTTACCAGAGCAATCAACTTGAGAAGGATCACAAGACCCTGGGCTGCATCCCAAAGCTTTACATAACTGCCCAGCAAACAGCCTTACCTTGAGCTGTGCAAAGCTGACTGGCAGGGTGACCAAACGGTTGTTGAGAAGGTCCAGGTGCTGCAGATTGACCAGGCGCCCAAAGTCCAAGGGCAGCTGCTGGAGACGATTTTTGCTCAAATCCAGCTTCACCAGATGCATCAAACTGCAGAAGTCTGACTAAAACCCAAACACACACAAAACCCAGCAACAAAAAAAACACAAAAAACTTGTCAGCAGCTTTACAGAAGAACCTGAGCAGGGAGCATGTGGAGATAGCCTGCACCTTACATAAGCCACAAATGCTTAAGTTACTACAGAACTGTGACAAAAACAACTCGTTCTCCTTCTCTGCCTCAAAAGGTGGAGGTGGGAAACAACAGGACAGGTAAGATGGACAGGCAAGGTGATGTGTGGCCATACTACAGAAGCAAATCTGAGTGTCCTCTGCTGATGAAACGGGCATGCATTCACTGAGGGATCCAGGAAGACCCTGCGATCTCATGCAGTGCAACCCTTTTCTCTATCCTGCCTCAGCCAGAACCACCACCAGTGCTGACCCTCTGCTCTTTCAGACCCCACCTGGAGCACTGTGTGCAGTTCTGGAGCCCCCAGCACAGGAAGGACATGGAACTGCTGGAGAGGAGGGCCATGAAGATGCTCAGAGGGCTGGAGCACCTCTGCTATGAGAACAGGCTGAGAGAGTTGGGGCTTTTCAGCCTGGAGAAGAGAAGGCTTCCAGGAGACCTTAGAGTAGCCTTCCAATATCTGAAAGGGGCCTACAGGAGGGCTGGGGAGGGACTATTCACAGGGTCTTGTAATAACAGGATGAGGAGGAATGGGTTTAAACTGGCAGAGGGGAGACTGAAAGTGGATGTTAGGAGGAAGTTCTTTGCAGTGAGGGTGGTGAGACAGTGGCACAGGTTGCCTGAGGAGGTTGTGGCTGCTCCCTCCCTGGAGGTGTTGAAGGCCAGGCTGGATGAGGCCTTGAGTGAGCTGATCTAGTGGGAGGTGTCCTCTGCCTATGGTACAGAGGAATGGAGCTGGATGATCTTTGATGTCTCTTCCAACCAAACCATTCTATGATTCTATGACCCGACCACATTGACAGAAGAGCTACTCAGCCACCCCAGGGTGAGGCCAGCTCCAAACCTCACATTAACTTTTGCATAATTTTTGGTTTAATACCTAACCAGGATTCACACTGTAGGCTCATGATCAGAAGGTGGGAAGATTAAACTGCAAGCCAGCTTTATTTTTATTTTATTAAAGGTTAAGATTTTTTTTTTTTAATCCCCAATGATGGTGCTTGGGTTACGTTTTCTCTGTGGTTATACAACACCAAGCACTCTCTGATGCTCCCAAAGTACAGACAAAGAAAATCACTGTGCTGAAATGGTGAAAGGATAACTTCTGGCCACAAATGTCATACAGACTTTCTCTGCAGATACAGAAACTCACCTAGCCACTGGTTTTAGTGGGACTGACGTGGAAATAGAGCTGTTGTGCATCTCTGAAAGGACTTCAAATCTCTGTGAGACAAATGGACCATACCACGAGGCACTTTTGCACACTCTGATAGAACATTAGCAAGGAGAAGGGAGCAAGAACTGATCTAAGGATCCTTTCTGTCATCCTGGGGGCATAAGCTGGCAGATCTCTGGCCTGCATCACCTGGTGTCCCCTCTGCAGCCATGGACAATTTTTCACCTTTCAAAGAGCTCCAAACCTCCTGGGCAACCTTTACTGAAGCACCAATTATATTTTCTAAATATCCCCCCCAGCAGCCCCATCCCCGGAAAAGTTCCTCTAGCACCTTACCGGCAAGGACACGAGGTTGTTACAGGACAAATCCAATATAGTAGCTTTTGGGAGAGTGGCCTGGAAGAGAAACAAAGCACGAAATGAACCCCAGGATGAGTGACCTGGGAGAGAAACAAAGCACGAAATGAACCCCAGGAAGAGTGACCTGAAAGAGAAACAAAGCACGAAATGAACCCCAGGATGAGTGGCCTGGGAGAGAAACAAAGCACGAAATGAACCCCAGGGTGAGTGGCCTGGGAGAGAAACAAAGCACGAAATGAACCCCAGGATGAGTGGCCTGGGAGAGAAACAAAGCACGAAATGAACCCTAGGAAGAGTGGCCTGAAAGAGAAACAAAGCACGAAATGAACCCCAGGATGAGTGGCCTGGGAGAGAAACAAAGCACGAAATGAACCCCAGGGTGAGTGGCCTGGGAGAGAAACAAAGCACTAAGTGAACCCCAGGAAGAGTGGTCTGAATGAGAAACAAAGCACGAAATGAGCCCTAGGCGCTCCTGGACTCTCCAAACACCTCCCGATTTGGCTTCAGCCTCCGCGGTCTCTCCCGCATCACTCTGCCCATCTCCCCGCGGGTGCACATCGCACCTTGAGTGACGCCTGGGTCTAGAAGCAGTACTTAAAGAGATTGTGAAATCGCTGCCAGCAGCGGGGAGGCGCTGGCCCCAGACGCCACGAAACACTCCTCTCCGCAGCTCCACGGGCCGGGTCGCTAACACCCCCGGCACATCTCACTGCCCCGCACGCATCTGCCTCCCCTTGCGCCCGCCTCTGCGCAGCCCCTTCCCCGGGAACCAAGCTGGCAGAGCCGGCCGCAGGGGGAAGCGAGCCCGTTCCCCGCCGGGCGGACGCTCACCAGCTCCCGGACCGGCACCTCGTTGAGGTCGCAGAGGCTGAGGTCCAGCTCGTTCCCCTCCAGTTTGTCCTTCAGGCTCAGTCCCTTCCCGCCGCCGCCCCGCGCCATGGCCGCGACCCAGCGCGAGCGGCTCGCGGCCGCCCTGCCACCCACTTCCGCCTCCACGTCGCGCGGGGCACCGCCACTGGCGGCCTGGAGCGCGCCCCCTGCCGGTGTGGAGCGGAGCCGCCTCCGGCGCACCGGCGGCGCTGCGGCACTGGCCGCCGACGGCTCCTCCCCACCTCCCGCCCCCGGGGCCCTCGGCAGCCTGTGGGGAACCCAGCGTCTGTGGTCCTGTGCATGAACCCGCCCCGCGAAGCGAAGGAGGTCTCCAGCCTGGGCTGGCGGTGGGTGAGGGTTGCATCCAGCCGCACGCCACCCCGCGGAGAAACCAGGCA
>VWZI01015955.1:671145-683934 GCA_013396835.1 Psilopogon haemacephalus | reverse complement strand
TCCGCTGGGCGCCTGCACCACCATGCCTCCTCTTCACCGGGTGGAATGCGCAGTGAGTCGTGGCTGCTCTGGCCCGAGGCCTCCAGTGCTGCGGGAGCAGAGCCTTCCTTTGTCTGAAAGTCATCAAAACAGAGAAGGAGCCTAGGGCAAAGCCAGATTAGTATTACCCTGTAGTGGGATTACAGTGAGCACTAACCTTGAATTTCCTGACCCCTGTGCATATCATGGTATATATGATATATATGATATATACTATATCTATTATATATATCATATATATCATATATGTACATATGTGATGTATGGATTGTGGAGTCTCCTCCTCTGGAGCCTTTCAAGGCTTGTCTGGATGTGTTCCTCTGTGACCTGAGCTGGATTGTCTGGTCCTGCTCTGGAAGGGAGGTTGGACTCAATGGGTTCTTTGGGTCCTTTCCAACCCCTGACATCCTGTGAGCCTGTGATATATATATGGACCTTGACAAGATTTTTTTACTGCTCCAGCAGCACATCAACCCTGTGGATGCTTTGGTTAGTTGCCAGTAGGACTCTTCCAGTCCCTACAGGTCTGCATTATCTCAGGGTAGGACCAAGACCCTAGGAGCCTTAGAGCTCCATAGGCACCCCAAAACAGCAGAGGTTTGCCACACTGAAAGAAAACCAGACTCTGAGCAGGTCATGGTTCCTCAAAAGGTGAGCTGGATTTACAAAGCCCTCATCTGAGAAAATGTGCAAGAACCCCTCCCTGTCCCTCAGCTTTCCACAACAAAGTTTGGAGCACAAGGAAGGGCCAGAGGACAACCTACTCCAGGGATGGGTGAGGAAGCATCACATTTCTATACCCCCAGGCCAGACACCAAGGGGGGATAGGGAGCCCTGGCCCGACCCTCACCCTTGCACCCCTCCAGGCTGCTTAGCTGCCGCTGGCCTCCGCTCCTGGGTGGAGTGGGAGCCTTCGGTGCTCCTCGGAGCCGAGGGCGGCTGCAGCCATCGAAGGCGGGGCGAGAACGGGCTGGGGCGGGGACCGGGGAGGACTAACCCCCGCGTAATGAGAGCGGGGTCCGGCCGAGCTTAGAGATGGGTTGGTGGCTTTGTCTCAGGAGTACAGCTGGGAGCGCTGCCCTGCCGCGGGCTGTTCGTAGTGCAGGGGCTTGGCAAGGAGCTGGAAGGGGACAGGGCCGGGGGTGTGCTGGGGTGGGGAGGATGTGCATTCTTTGCTGTGCCTGGCCCGAGCCTCACGCCCGTACCCCTCCAGGCTGCTTAGCTGCCGCTGGCCTCCGCGCCTGGGTGGAGGGGAAGGCTTCGGTGCTCCTCGGAGCCGAGGGTGGCTGCAGCCATCGAAGGCGAGGCGAGAGCGGGCTGGGGCGGAGACCGGGGCGGACCGCCCCCCGCGTACCGAGAAGGGGGTCCGGCCGAACCGAGAGCTGGGTTGGTGGCTTTGTATCAGGCATACAGCTGGGAGCGCTGCCCTGCCGCGGGCTGTTCGTAGTGCAGGGGCTTGGCAAGGAGCCGCCCGTGTGCTGGGGTGGGAAGGGGATGCGCAGTCTTTGCTGTGCCTGGCCGAGCCTCACCCCCGTACCCCTCCAGGCTGCTTAGCTGCCTCTGGCCTCCGCGCCTGGGTGGAGGGGAAGGCTTCAGTGCTCCTCGGAGCCGAAGGCGGGGCGAGAGCGGGCCGGGGCGGGGGCCAGGGCCGGGCGGGGGCCAGGACGGACCGCCTTCCGCGTACCGAGAGCGGGGTCCTGCCGAACCGAGAGCTGGGTTGGTGGCTTGGCCTCAGGCATGGCTGCGGCACGGCTGGGAGCGCTGCCCTGCCGCGGGCTGCTCCTCCTGCGCCGGGCGAGCGGACGGCGAGGGGTGGCGCCGGGAAGGTGCGGACCGCGGCCGGGGAGAGGAGGCTGTAGGGGAAAGAGTGGTTGGTGATGGGTGGTGTGAGCTATAAGGAATGCGGAGCTGTGGGGATTGGGATAGGAGGTAAAAGGCTGCGGGTGAAAGGGGATGGAGAGCTACAGGAATAGAGGATTAGGGGTGCTTGAAGTGGCCGTTGGGGACGGTGGAGTTTAGGGAGATGGGATGGGGAGCTGCAAGGAGCAGGGGGATGTGGGTGAGAAGGAATGAGGGGCTATAGGGACGGAGGGCAAAGGATGAGGGGATTGTAGGGCACAGAGTCTTATAGGGACAAGGATAGGGGTTCTAGGTGTTGGAGGCCATATGGGATATGGGGTAGGGGATATAGCTTCAGAGCCATGTGGGTGTCCAGCCGGGTGGGTGGCTGCATGCAGGGAGGGCAGGTTCAGCTGCAGGTTTTGCCCCCAATGTGTGTTGCTGTCCCTCGGGTCTCCTAAAACCCTTCCAAAGTGGCAGATTGACAGGATGTGTGCCCTAGGTCTGCCCCCTCTGCCTGGGAAGGGCTCAGGAGAGGGCTCAGAGCCCTGTGCAGTGTGTGGAGGGACGTGAATGGGTGCCCAGGGTTGAATTTTCATTGTGCAGCAGCTCCATCCTGACTGCAGTCCTGTGAAACACACCAAAGGGTAGCTCTGTCTTCTTTAAGCACCCTGACTCGTATGGTGCAGCAGGCTGTGTCCCCATCCTTCATTGTTGCAGCAAGGTGGTGATGAGCACAGGGGTGCTTGGGGGGGGTCCGGGGTACCGTGGAGCTCTGGAGTTCGGGGAGGTCAGGCAAGTTCTTGGCCTTGCTTTTACTTCAGTGCTGCCTCTTGGGGGAAGTTCAATGGGAAAGGAAAGCAGCTGGACCAAGGCTTGGAGCGAGGAGCGGAAGCCTGCGTGTGCAGCCGGGGCCAAGATTGCCATTTTGGTCTGTTCTTAGGAAATGGGATCAGAAGAGAAGCTTGACAGAGTTCACTGCAGTTCACTTCTAGCCTAGAAGTCGACCTGAAGGGCAGGAACACAAAACACTTGAAGAGAAAGTGAGGTTTAGAGGAGTGAGCTATTTCTAGCAACGTTGCTTTAAAGTTTGTTAAAGTTTTAAGCGGGATTCAGCTTTTTGTCCGAGGAGAGGCACAGGGGGAAAAAGTAACCACAAAGTCTGTTGCAATAGGAACCTGAAAGTTGTCCTCCTTGTTCCTTCCTCAAAATGACCAAACAAGTAATCAGAACCTGGTTAAGTCGTCAGTCAATGGGATTGCAAGGCCAGGCTGGATGAGGCTCTGGCCAGCCTGATCTAGGGTAGGGCGTCCCTGGGCATGGCAGGGGGGTTGGAACTGGCTGATCCTTGTGGTCTCTTCCAACCCTGACTGATTCTGTGATTCTAAGTAAGGACGGAGCAGAGCAGGGTTAACTTTCAGTGGCAGTTAAAAGACACAGAAGCTTTTGCCCTGGGGAGAGGAGCTCCTGGTAGGTGTCCATGACCAAGGGAAGTGCTGGGGAGTCTGTAAACATCTTGGAGCATGAGCTCTGCTGTGGGGACAGTTCCCAAGCCCTAGGAGGGCAGGACCTTCCATCGAGATGCAGAGGGGATGACACCACAGATCAGGTCGTTGTCCTTCCCAAAGCAGGAACTTGTCTGTGTGCTTGTCTTTGGGATGAGGAGGTGAGGGGATGACACCACAGGTCAGGTTGGTGTCCTTCCCAAAGCAGGAACTTGTCTGTATGAGATGAGGAGGTCACACTGATGCCTCTGCCACGTGTTTGTGTCTTGCCCCTCCTGACAATTTCTGTGGAGACTGATGAAGAGTTAAAGGTGAAAAATGAATCTAGCTCGGGTACATTGACAGCTGTAAAATGTGAGTTGGGGCTCTTCAGAGATAAACATAAATCGTTTGTAGGATAAGTCGGGAGTGCTTGCTTCACTCTGGTCGTCTCTGCTTGCGCCATCAGGCAGGAGTGTCCCCTGGGCCTGCCAGTGTCCAGCTTCTTGCCTGCTTCTTGCACTGGCACAGGGATGCATTTTCCCCAGGATTCTGACCTGTCTCCATTCAGCTGTGGGGCTGAACTCCAGAGTTAGAGAGCTTTGCAGGAGCGACTTTGTGCTGAAGCTGGCTTGCCTGCAGGCACCACAGGCTGCTGCTGGCATGTGCTCCCCAAGAGCAGTGCTTAACAGTGCACAACGAGATCCCAGAGCACTCAGAGTTCTATTGGCTCCCCTCCAGCAGAGGCAGGGAAATGAGAGCTGCTGTAACATCGGACTGTCAGCCCATTGGTCTTGTTGCTCCAGCAGGACCAACTCCTTAACAGGAAGAGGAGGAGGGTGAGTTGTTTGTTTTCTGCAACAAAGATGAGCAAAAAGATTATCTCTAAACCCTTTGGACCCTTTGTCTGCAGAGGCCTCTTGATAGATTCTTTCAGATAAGAGTTACACCCTTGCTGTGGGCAGAAAGGAGACTGACCCTGTGCTGTTTTCAGAGTGAGGCTGCTGGTGATGATGGGAGGAATTAGTGGCTCTGTGTTATGAGCGTGAGATTTCTTAGGCCCTAATTTGAGGTCTGCTGCTGCTTTCATTTGAAGATGTGGATGATGGCTGGGACCTTGGTGAGCGAGCTGCAGGTTTTCACACTGTGTGTGCACAGAGTTTTGGAGAGAAGGGCTTTGCAAAGACATCTTTTACTGCTCTTCCATGCTCTTTCATCTTCCTGTTAGGCAGCAGCCACGAAGACTGGAGGTGGAACTCTAATGTGGCTCTGGCTTTGCACTTTGCTGTGTTTAGTGCGAGCAGTCAGTGCAAACCTTTGGCTCTTTAGGTCTGGAAAAGATTGACAGAGTACATCCATAAAGCCTGATGTGCCCAGGGCTTTGCCAACACGTGGCAATGTGAGATATCACTGTTTTCCTTAGCAGTGCAGCTCTGTGCAAGCACATCTTGAGGGCTGACTGCAGGGAACAGCAGTCTGTTTGAGTTGGTTGTGTTGGACTTTGATTGCTTGTTCTCACCATATGAACTTGCTAATAACTTTTCCTGCCTTCTCCAGTCTCCTTCTGGCTTTTGTCTTTCAATTGTGCAGTAGCACAATGTGTTGGACCAATTTTTTTACTGATGATACCACTTTGGGTGGTATCCTGAGAGGAGCTGTGTAGTCTGTGAAACAATTGTGCCTGCTTGCTTCCACTGCAGACTGGTGGGGCTGCTTTGAGATGGCAGGTCAGGGAGGACCTGTGCAGTCTATCAAACACTTCTGCTTGCTTCCACTGCAGGCTGGTGGGGCTGCTTTGAGAGGTGGGGTTGCTCTGAGATGGTAGGTCAGGGAGGAGCTGTGCAGTCTATGAAACACTTGTGCTTACTTGCTTCCAGTGAAGGCTGATGGGGCTGCTTTGAGATTTTAAGTCAGGGAGGAGCTGTGCAGTCTATTAAACACTTGTGCCTGCTTGCTTCCACTGCAGGCTGATGGGGCTGCTTTGAGATTTTAAGTCAGGGAGGAGCTGTGCAGTCTATTAAACACTTGTGCCTGCTTGCTTCCACTGCAGGCTGATGGGGCTGCTTTGAGATTTTAAGTCAGGGAGGAGCTGTGCAGTCTATCAAACACTTGTGCCTGCTTGCTTCCACTCCAGGCTGCTGAGGCTGCTTTGAGATTTTAAGTCAGGGAGGAGCTGTTCAGTCCATGAAACACTTCTGCTTGCTTCCACTCCAGGCTGGTGGGGCTGATTTGAGGTGGTAAGTCAGGGAAAGTGCTCTTGTGCAAGCAGATGAGTGGCTGTGATCTGGCTGCTCCAGCCCTTCTCATGCCATGGGAATGAGCAGGGACCTCTCTCTGCCTTAGCTGGCAGAGAAGAGCAGATTATTTAGGGACAGGTTGCCCAAGGAGGCTGTGGCTGCTCCCTCCCTGGAGGTGTTGAAGGCCAGGTTAGATGAAGCTTTGAGTGACCTGTTCTAGTAGGAGGTGTCCCTACCTGTGGCATAGGGAGGTTGGAACTGGCTGAGCTTTTGAGCTCCCTTCCAACATAAACCACTGTGACTCTATGACAGCCTCTGCTGCAACTGGAGGTGACTTGGCTGTAGAGAGAGCCAGGCTTGGCTGTCTCTGTAAAACCCTTTTGCAAACAGCCTGTGATTACCACACCTGCCTGTGCAAGCTCCTGGAGCTCTTGTCTGGGAGCCTGCACAGGGACCAGGCTGCCCCTGGCTGCCAGTTCAAACAGCAAGCAGCTGTGGCAATGGCAATCCAGGAGCATTCCTCCTTCTCTTGGGTTGGAAAGAGCTTTTTTTCATTTGTGAGCTACTTATAAAGGCCTTTCCTCTGCAGAGCTTCCTTTCATCTAGCTTATCTACATGCCTTAGCTAGGAATTTTCAGCTGATAAAAGGTGGATCAGTGTAGCAGTTGTCCTCCTCCCTCCTCCTTGGGCAGCCCTGCAGCCTTGATTTGAGTTGCTCAAGAGCTCTGCTAGGAGTGGTGTTGAAACAGAGTGGCTGAGAGTGTGGCACAACTCTCATCTGCTGCAAGGCAGTGGGGGAAAGAGGGTCAAGCATTTAATAGAATCATAGAATCAGTCAGGGTTGGAAGGGACCACAAGGATCAGCCAGTTCCAACCCCCCTGCCATGCCCAGGGACATCCTACCCTAGATCAGGCTGCCCACAGCCTCTGCCAGCCTGGACAAAAACACCTCCAGGGATCTGGCCCCAAACACCTCCCTGAGCAACCCATTCCAGGCTCTCACCACTCTCATGCTCAACAACTTCCTCCTCACCTCCACTCTGAATCTCCCCATCTCCAGCTTTGCTCCATTCCCCCTAGTCCTGTCACTACCTGACACCCTAAAAAGTCCCTCCCCAGCTTTTCTGTAGCCCCCTTCAGATCCTGGAAGGCCACAAAAAGGTCCCCTGGGAGCCTCCTTTTCTGCAGCCTGCACAGCCCCAACTCTTTCAGTCTGTGCTCACAGCAGAGGTGCTGCAGCCCTCTGAGCATCCTCGGGGCCCTTCTCTGGACACCTCCAGTATCTCCACATCCCTCTTGTCCCAGATGCTCCAGAACTGGATGCACAGGTTGCCCAGGGAGGTTGTGGATCTTTGATCACATTGGGTGATTCTGTGATCCACAACCTCCCTGGAGGTGTTTGAGGCCAGGTTGGATGAGGCCTTGAGTGACCTGTTCTAGTGGGAGGTGTCCCTGCCTATGGCACAGGGGGGTTGGAACTGGCTGAGCTTTGAGCTCCCTTCCAACCTCAACCATTCTATGATTCTATGATGGGGAGAATTGTGTTGATGTGTTAGATTAAAGCTCTAAAGCTCTTCTCCTTTTCTTTCAGTGCCCTGCACACCGAGGTGCCCTCTGCCTCCCCTAGGGTGACCAACAGCTATGTCTGGGGGCCCTCAGACATTCCTCTCCTCAGCAAAACCGTGGGCCAGTGCCTGGAGGACACTGCTGAGCGCTTTCCCGACCGCCACGCCGTAGTCTTCTGCCGAGATGGAGTTTGCAAGACATTTGCTCAGTTCAAAGAGGAGGTGAGTGCCTCTTTGGCCCTAGCACAGCCCAGGTGAAGGAGTAACAGCAGCAGCAGGTGCGATGGAGGAATGTAGAACAGTTGCTCGGGCGTGAGGTGTGTCTGGTACGGATCTTCAGCCTGAGCAGAGGGCAGCATATAAAATCATAGAATTAGTCAGGGTTGGAAGGGACCACAAGGATCAGCCAGTCCCAACCCCCCTGCCATGCCCAGGGACACCCTACCCTAGAGCAGGCTGCCCACAGCCTCTGCCAGCCTGGCCAAAAACACCTCCAGGGATCTGGCCCCAAACACCTCCCTGGGCAACCCATTCCAGGCTCTCACCACTCTCATGCTCAACAGCTTCCTTCTCACCTCCACTCTCAATCTCCCCACCTCCAGCTTTGCTCCATTCCCCCTAGTCCTGGCACTCCCTGAAAGCCTAAAAAGTCCCTCCCCAGCTTTTCTGTAGGCCCCCTTCAGATCCTGGAAGGCCACAAGAAGGCCACCTGGGAGCCTCCTCTTCTCCAGCCTGCACAGCCTCAACCCTTTCAGTCTCTCCTCATAGCAGAGGTGCTGCAGCCCTCTGAGCATCCTGGTGGCCCTAAGCAGCACCTCCCCAGCACAGACCAATGGGCATGTGCTACCTTTGCCCTCTTTGGAGCCTTGGCAGCAAAGGGAGGAGGCAGAATATGGAAAATGTTTACTGTGTATACCAGAAAGATCTTTCATACTGAGGAATTATCACCCCTATCTGGTGTGCTATGGGCTGAGTCATGGTGCTTTTTCTTTATCATAGAATGAGTTTGGTTGGAAGGGACTTCAAAGATCATCCAGTTCCAACCCCCTGCCATAGGCAGGGACACCTCCCATTAGAACAGGGAGTAGGCTCCTGCTCCTGTATCAGTCATTCTGTTCTGACTGTCAGAGGTCCTGAGCACGGGGAGGTTTCTAGTCCAAGCACGAAGGCAACTGAGTGAAGTCAAGGACTTGGTCTCTGTATCACACAAAAGTGGATGCCTGTGTCTTTGCATGCATGGTTCTAAACTGACAGAAGGGAGATTTAAACTGGATGTTAGGAGGAAGTTCTTCACAGTGAGGGTGGTGAGACACTGGCACAGGTTGATTAGGGAGGTTGTGGCTGCTCCCTCCCTGGAGGTGTTCAAGGCCAGGTTGGATGAGGCTTTGAGTGACCTGTTCTAGTGGGAGGTGTCCCTGCCAAGGGCTGGGGGTTGGAACTGAGTAGGGTAGAATAGAATAGAATAGAATAGAATAGAATAGAATAGAATAGAATAGAATAGAATAGAATAGAATAGAATAGAATAGAATAGAATAGAATAGAATAGAATAGAATAGAATAGAATAGAATAAGCCGGGTTGGAAGAGACCTCAAAGATCATCCAGTCCAACCTAGCACCCATCCGTAGCCAGTGGCACTGTGTGCTCCATCCAGTCTTTTCTTGAACACCTCCAGGGATGGGGACTCCACCACCTTCCTGGGCAGCCCATTCCAATCCCAATCACTCTCTCTCTCAAGAACTTCTTCCTAACATCCAGCCTGAACCTCCCCCAGCACAGCTTGAGCCTGTGTCTCCTCATTCTGTTGCTGGTTGCCTGGCAGCAGAGCCCAACCCCACCTGGCTACAACCTCCCTTCAGGTAGCTGCAGAGAGCAATGAGCTCTGCCCTGAGCCTCCTCTTCTGCAGGCTGCACACCCCCAGCTCCCTCAGCCTCTCCTCTTGGAGATGTGCTTCAGGCCCCTCCCCAGCTTTTTCACCCTTCTCTGGCCACGTTCCAGTACCTCAACATCTCTCTTGAATTGAGGGGCCCAGAACTGGACACAGTATTCAAGACACAGCCTATTAAGTGTCTTTGGGATTAATTAATTAACATCTCTCTGTACATAATCCTCTATTTTGGTTTCCTTCCTGCTTTTTTTTTGGCATTGTTCTACTCTTGATTCATTTTTTTTTCAGTCACTCTGTCAAGCAGGAGCTTGTCTGTGCTCTGTGGCTCAGCAGATGACACTCCTGTAGCTGACAGACCATGCAGCAGAGGGAGGTTCTGTCTGATTTCAGTGGCAAAGATGATGCTTTTCCCTCAGAAAGCAGTGTCTGGAGACTCCTGCATCCTTCTGCACAACCCTCAGGCTTGTGTCTTGTGTTCTCCAGGTGGACCAGGCAGCAGCTGGGCTTCTGGCTCTTGGCCTGAAGAAAGGAGACCGCCTGGGGATGTGGGGTCCCAATAAATACGAGTGGGTCCTCATGCAGTTTGCAACTGCCCAGGCAGGAATCATCCTGGTAAGCAGTCTGAAGCAGGTAGGGTGGTTTTTAGCAGTCTGTTGGGAGGGAAATGGGGACAAAGAACCCACAGGAGGTACTGCAGAGTGAAGTTCTCTTGGCTCTTCTTTCTTTCCATGCTCTTACCTGGCACGTTGGCTGTAACAGTCTGCATATTTGTCCTGCACCAGGTAGGAAAGCAGACAGCAGCAGAAGGGACTGCAAGAAATGCTTCTGTGGAGTGCTTTCACAGAATCACAGAATGGTTTAGGTTGGAAGGGACCTCAAAGATCAGCCAGTTCCAACCTCCTGCCATTGGCAGGGACACCTCCCACTAGGACAGGTCACTCATGGCCTTGAACACCTCCAGGGAGGCTGTGGATCACAGAAGCACCCAATCTGATCTTTGATCAGATTGGATGCTTCTGTGATCCACAACCTCCCTGGGCAATCTGTGCCAGTGTCTCACCACCCTCACTGCAAAGAACTTCCTCCTAACATCCAGTTTCAATTGCCTCTCTGCCAGTTCAAACCCATTCCTCCTCCTCCTGGTCATTACCAGACCTTGTCAATAGTCCCTCCCCAGCCCTCCTCTAGCCCCTTTCACATATTAGAAGGCTACTATGAGATCTCCTCAAAGCCTTCTCTTCTCCAGGCTGAAGACATCTGCTAAGACAGGGTGGATGAGGTTTTTTTTGTCCCCACTTTAGTGGATTTGAATGACTGCCTGGGGGTCAGGAGATCTGTTCCTGAAACTGTTTTAGGTTACTCTCTTCTGTAATTTAAAAAAAAAATTATTTTATTTTGTGAAAACAGAAGATTCAGCTGATTTTTTTTTTTTTTGTGGTGAGTGGGGAATCCACTTCATGCTGTGTTGAAGGGCAGGCTTTGGATGTGGTTTGTCCCTGGGAAAACTTTTCACTTGGAATATGTGCTAGGGGAAGAGGTTTTACAGGGCCAAGGTAACTCTGATCAATCCTCTCGTTTCCTCCCTCTTCAGGTATCTGTAAATCCAGCCTACCAGGCCCTCGAGCTGGAGTTTGTCATCAGGAAGGTTTGTATGGCACTTGGTGGTGATGCTAAGCTGATTCATTGTGAGAACTCACACAAGCAGTGTCTGTTAGAGGGGATAGTTTGGGGGGGACACAGTGCAGATGAGCTTCTGTGTGAGATTTGGGTACATCAGGGTGAGCTGGCTGGAGGGCAGGGCTGGTGGTGGCTGTGTGGAGGGAACCTCACCACTCAGTGACCAAGAAGATGAAGATCTGCCCTGTGGCTGCCACTTTGTGTGTTTGCTGGAGACTTGTGCATCCTTTCTCATCCCTACATCTCTCTGCTAACAATTTTTTTTACTAGGGACTGAAGAAGACAGGGGAAGATTAAATATCCAATCCAGGGAGTACCTGAGGAGCTGGCAACCAGGAGAGCAGAGACTCTGTTGTTACAGGCAGTGACTGCAATCTTTAGAGGCAGCATCTATCATAGATCATTTCTAAATGTCCTGCATGCATGCTCCAGCCTGCCTGCAGGGGAGAGCACCATGTGGCTTCCCTCTGCAGCTCACTGCCATCCTGCAAAAATCACCATCTGGGTGAAAGCAGAAAGGCTTTTGCATGTAGACAGGCTCAGGAGAGACCAGCCTATTTGGTAGGCTTGATTTCTTCTTCCCACATTTGTTCTAGCCCTTGCTGGCCTTGGGTTTAACCTGGTTTAAGCTCTGGATATTGCCACTGCTTGAGACCTTTCTGCTGGCTGATCCTTGCAGTCTCAGCTACCTTTGTATATCTGCCTGGGTTTGAGTTTGCAAAGTGCAGAGCACTGATCAGTTTAGACTGCTCTGGCTCCTTAGCTCCAATGATGAGGAACCTAGGCTCCTAAAGATCTAACAACTAGAAATTAATCCTAGGATAAGAAGCTACCTTGCTGAGTGGTAGTTGGCTCAGCTTTGGTATCAAGTTGATATCGGAAGAGTTGGATCCATGCTCAGGCCTGAGTTCTGGCTTTGCTCTCAAAGGAGTGGGATCATTTCTGGCAGCAAAGAGATGTTTCTCTTGTGTTACTAATTGTCACTTGATTGCTGGGCTGCAATTTGGATTCCTGTTTCATGCTCTGTTTAACTCATCTGGCTGGTGTCACTCCATTTCACCCGCTGGGGTGGGTGGAGGTGCTGCAAGTGAAGCATGGCTCTGCCAGGGTGGGTGTCCTGCTCTCATCTGGTGCAGGTGTAAATGGCAGTGCTTTCCTATTTCCCTCCAGTGACACCTGGCTTTTACTTTTCTCAACATCTCTGTGTGTCACATTCTGCTCTGAGTTACTTTTCCTCTAGGGAAATTCTAGAGTGCCGATGGGGTAAGAGCAGAAATGTGCTTCAACTCCTCTCTCACCCTGCCAGGTTTGCTGCTTTTCCTTAGCTTTCCCATATTTTACCTGTAGCACTGCATTCTCTGGTCTTCCTCACCCCTCTAATTATTTGTTTGTGTTTGTTTATTTGCACAACAACCTCCCCCTTGAAGATTTTAGGGCTGTCAGCCTGTGCAACCCCTTCCCTGCTCCATCAGGATCCCTCGCTTTGGTTTATGGCTGCACAACCATTTCTCTGATTCCTGCTGTATTTCCAGAGCTTTGTAAAGGGAAACTGATTACAAGTTTCCTATGACAGGTCCCTTGAAGTTGTGTCTGCTGCCATTCAGCTTGAGATGAAGTGGGAGATGCCCAGCTTGAGACACTTTTCTCATATAGCATCATAGAATCAGAATAGTTTAGGTTGGAAGAGACCTCAAAGCTCAGCCAGTTCCAACCCCCCTGTGCCATAGGCAGGGACACCTCCCACTAGATCAGGACGCTCAAGGCCTCATCCAGCCTGGCCTTGAACAACTCCAGGGAGGGAGCAGCCACAACCTCCCTGGGCAACCTGTGCCAGTGTCTCACCACCCTCACTGTGAAGAACTTCCTCCTAACATCCTGTTTAAATCTCCCCTCTGCCAGTTTAAACCCATTCCTTTCTCATCCTGTCACTACCAGATCTTGTCAATAGTCCCTCCCCAGCCCTCCTGTAGGCCCCCTTCAGATACTGGAAGGCTACTCTAAGGTCTCCTGGAAGTCTTCTCTTCTCCAGGCTGAAAAGCCCCAACTCTCTCAGCCTGTCC
>VWZI01015955.1:647180-662801 GCA_013396835.1 Psilopogon haemacephalus | reverse complement strand
CCTCTCCCCCTCCTCTCCTCTCCCCCTCCTCTCCTCTTCCCTCCCCTTTTCTATTCTAAAAAGAAAGGCCTGGTTTGGTTTGCTTGAAGGGCAATGACTTTGCTGTCATGCAGTATGTCCAGTGAGGAAGCAGATGGTTGTGATGGGGACACAGGCAGGGCTGGCAGGTCTGTTACTGGTGGCAGCCCTGGAATGCACCAGCACCAAGGCTTTCCAGCAGGGGCTGTGTGCTCTGCCACAGACTCAGAGGGTCCAGAGCATCTGCCCTAGAGCTGTCTCAGAGGTGGACAGGGATTTTTCCTGGATGTGATGCTGTTAATGCTGGAGCACATAACAAGGGCAGCCCTGGTGTGCTATTGCCTGGACTCATGTCAGGTGACAGCTACTTGTTTTTATAGTAGGCTTGAGTCTTCACAAAGTATTTTCAGGCACTGCTGTGAGTGCTTAGGACTCTTTTAGGTTTCACATGTTCCTGCCTTGGAGAGAGAGAGAGAGAAATAATAAACCACTCCCAAACAGTTGCTCTGCCCATAGGAAAAAGAGGATTAAGTCTATATTTGCACCACTGGTCTCGTGTTACTTCTGATCCCCCAGCCCTCAGATAGGCATGGGGAGACTTGTTGAATTAATCTTTGCAGCAAGAGCTTTATACAGAAGATGTACATAAGAAAATATACAATTTGGGTTTGATACAGGAGACAAGAGGAGTTTTTGTCCTCTTACAGGTCATTTACAGTCAGTTACTGGGGGAATAAATATACATGTATTTATATAACTCTTTTGGATTAAAACCCCACAGTTAAAACTGTGCTGCTGTAATAGCCATGAGAATAAACCACAGTCATCCTGGTGTCCTGCTAGATCCTCTGGGGTATGGACAGAGAGAGAGGAAGGGTGCCCAAGGCAGCCTGGGCAGTGCACACCTTCTCCTCTCAGACATACTTGCACCTTGGAGACCCCACAGTCTGGGAGAGGATCCAGTTCTCTGGATCCTCTGGGGTATGGACAGAGAGGGGAAGGGTGCCCAAGGCAGGCTGGGCAGTGCACACCTTCTCCTCTCAGACATACTTGCACCTTGGAGACCCCACAGTCTGGGAGAGGATCCAGTTCTCTGGATCCTCTGGGGTATGGACAGAGAGGGGAAGGGTGCCCAAGGCAGGCTGGGCAGTGCACACCTTCTCCTCTCAGACATACTTGCACCTTGGAGACCCCACAGTCTGGGAGAGGATCCAGTTCTCTGGATCCTCTGGGGTATGGACAGAGAGGGGAAGGGTGCCCAAGGCAGTCTGGGCAGTGCACACCTTCTCCCCTCAGACATACTTGCACCTTGGAGACCCCACAGACTGGGAGAGGATCCAGTTTTCAAAGGGCTTCTGTTTCAAGGTTTCCCAGCACTGCTTCACTAAAAAGGATTTCTGGTCAACCTAGAGAGATTGCTACCTCTTGGCATCAAAGGGCAGCTTGTTCTTGGTCATTGCTTTACCTTATCCTTCACAGCCCTGACCTGCAGGGAATTCCCTCATTGGGAAGGCAGAGGAGGCTCTTTGCGTGGGTTGGGACCAGTTCCCTTGATCAAGCAGCTGGGGGAGGGATGCTCTTCCCTTTCCTACCTTCCCACCTGCTCCCACTCCACTGCAAAGGGAGAGACAGCAGCCAGCTGATCAATCAGGGACGTGGATTGCATTGCCTCTGGGATGATGACTGTGTTTTACCAGCAGGATCTAGGGTAGCTTTGTCTCAGAATGGCCATGCATTGTTTGGTTCTTTAAAACACCTCTTATAAACTATGCAGATGTCAGGAAAGTTGGGAAGGTGGATTGCATCCTGCAGGCAGCAGAGAAGCGGGGACTTGGAGGAGGCTGGAGATGTTCAGATGGATCAGAAATGCTTCCTGACAGAAGAAGCTTAAGGAAGGACTCAAAAGTCAGTAGTTCTCTGATGGTTGAAGTGACTGAGCACCAGTCCAGGTCGTACTGCAGCCTGGTAGGGGATAAAAACAAGAGAGAAGGCCACATGCTTAAGGGCATTTTTCAAGTAGGTCAGCAAATCTCCAGCTTTAGGTTGTTGTTGGCTTTTTTTTTTTTTTTCTTTTTACAGTGAGTGAATGAAGCTCATACTTGAAAGAGAAGAGTTAGGACTCAAGGAGCCATTACAAGTTCCCACAGTAAAGGAGATGGATTTGTCCTGTCTCTGACCTCTTCTGCCGACTCTTTGAGCATCCAACCTGAAACACTGATGGTCAGGGAGGGATTCCTTCATAGAGGAGGAAACTCAAGAGGGAATTTTTAGAAGTAGTGAATTATTTTGGTGCTTCAGTTCTGGAAATCTGGGGTGGGGGGATAGACTTTTAGAAACTGCTGAGCAGCTTTTCACCTGCCCTGTGCCAGTGACTCCAGTCGCTGGTCAGCCCTGAGAGGCAGAGCTCATAACTGACATCTGAGAAAGCTGCTTGGCTCTCAAGAGGGGCACGATGAAGGCAGAGGTATTTCCTACTCCTCAAAACCATGCTCACCACACTGGAGTGGGCTTGCATGCCTGGGTTTTGGCACTGATGCCTGCAAGCTTTGCCTTCTGCAAGACTGGAGCCAGTGGGTTTCTATTTCATTAACGCTGGCAAACCTGGTTTGGGAGAGCTGGATGGAAGGTGCTATGGAAAAAAAAAACCCAACAGGTATTATTGTCCTGTTTTCTTACTCTCATCATGGAAGAGTTGCAATTGGAATTGAGTTCATGCAGGGTGAGAAGAAGGTTTAGAAGGCCCAGACCTTGTAAATAAAATATATTGAAGTATTGTGGGTTAGAAAGTGGATGATTTTCCATCCTTAGAGCAGAGCTATTCCCACCCTACGTGGAATGATTGGTCAGGGAGGGATTCCTTCAGAGGGGAGGAAACCCAAGAGGGAATTTTCAGAGGTAGTGAATTATTTTGGTGCTTCAGTTCTGGAAATCCAGGGGGTGGGGAGGCAGACTTTTAGAAACTTTTAGAGATAAAAGATGTTGAAGTGTTGTGGTTTAGAAAGTGAATGATTTTCCATCCTTAGAGCAGAGCTATTCCCACCCTGCATGGAATGATTGGTATTTCCATCTCTAAGCAAAAAAAAAACAACCTCTGGCACTGCAAGGGAAGCAAAGAGTGGAGCAGAGCAGCTGGCAGAATCCCTGGCATTTTGGTCATCTTTCATGCTCCAGGTTAGATTCTTTGCTCTTGGAGCCCATGGAGCCCAGGATTGTCAGGGGGTGTGTGCTGGTTGGAACTAATTGGAGGATTTGAGTGAGAAATTAGATTATAGGCTGAGAAATGTAAATACATGATGTCACTTCACTCATGGCTTTACTGAGAAAGAAAAAAAAAAATTGTTTTAAGAGTTGTAACCCAAATATAGATAAGTCAAGAGTGCTTCAGGCCTCTCTGGGCTGTGGCTGCTCCTTGCATGGCTCCGTTTCCCTGCCTTTTGTAGCTAATTCCCAATAATTCCACTAACTTCTTTTCCTCCTGCTAATCCCCCCATGCCCATCTACCTTCGCCTATCTGCTGCATCAACAGAGGGTGAGAGAAGATTGGGGAAGGGGGGAAAGGTGGTAGGGGTGGTTTGAAACCCCTCTTAGGGGTTTTGATCTCTGGGAGGGGCTGTGGTGTTTCTGGATTACCTTTTTCACTGTCTAGATCTGTAAATTTCTGTTATACCTTGTAAATATCTGCTTGGATATTGAGCATTGCTCTCACTATGAAGCTTCATTTACCAACTTCCAGCCGGTCTGAGTCCTAGCCTGGGTTACATCAAAGGGTAGGGCGGGAGGGAGGGCAGGGAAGTGCCAACCCACCACAGGGTGGAGCGGCTCTGAGCGCAGGGTGGGGTGAGCTGGTTGGGGGCCAAACTCTGGGGGGGTCACTGGGGTTGAGAGACAGAAAATCCCTGTACCTTTTGGCGGCCTCAGGATTTGCTGCAGGTCTGACTCAAAGCAAACCATCTTACGTCTTTTAATGGCGGCTTCCCTTCTTGGACCTCTTGGTGGGGAGCTTGCAGGTGCGCAGGGCTGGGGTGTCCCTGATGGACTGGCCCCGGTACTGCGCAGGCGTGGAGCAGGTCTCCTCGGCGCGGGTGCGGTTGCCCTTCAGCCACCTGGGAGACGAGGAGGAAGGTCAGGAATTTACAGGTGGAGACCGTTTGTGGGCTTAGAGCCGACAGGACGAAGCTCTGCCATGAGTTGGAGGGAGAACAGAATGGACGTTGAGCGAAGCCTCAGCAGGTTTGCTGATGGCACCAAGCTGTGCGGTGCAGCAGGCAGGCTGCAGGGCAGGGATGGCATCCAGAGGGACCTGGGCAGGCTGCAGAGGTGGGCACAAGCCAAGCTCAGGAGGTTCAACAAGACCAAGTGCAAGGTCCTGCAGCTGGGTGGAGGCAATGCCAAGCACAAATCCAGGCTGGGCAGTGATGGGCTGGAGAGCAGCCAGAACAGAATGGACATAGGCATTGAGTGCAGCCTCAGCAAGTTTGCTGAGCACCCCAAGCTGTGCGGTGCAGCAACCAGGCTGGAGGGCAGGGATGGCATCCAGAGGGACCTGGACAGGCTGCAGAGGTGGGCACAAGCCAAGCTCAGGAGGTTCAACAAGGCCAAGTGCAAGGTCCTGCAGCTGGGTCGAGGCAATCCCAAGCACAAATATAGGTTGGGCAGGGATTGGCTGGAGAGCAGCCCTGAGGAGAGGGACTTGGGAGTGCTGGTGGACAAGAAGCTAGGGTAGGGTGTTCCTGCCCATGGCAGGGGGGTTGGAACTAGATGATCCTTGTGGTCCTTTCCAACCCTGACTGATCCTAGGATTCTATGAAAGGAGAGTGAAATGGCCTCACTGTGAGCTTATAAAGAGACAGCAGAATGATGGCATTGAATAACATTTTCCTTCTAGTCCCTAGAGGATTTTTAACCCCATAGCTCCCAACCTGGGACAGACACCACTCACACCACACAAGGAGAGAGAGAGGGGCAGACTGGGGAGAGAGCTCAGACACCACTCACATCACACAAGGAGAGAGGAGCAGGCAGGCTGGGGAGAGAGCTCAGACACCACTCACATCACACAAGGAGAGAGGAGCAGGCAGGCTGGGGAGAGAGCTCAGACACCACTCACATCACACAAGGAGAGAGGAGCAGGCAGGCTGGGGAGAGAGCTCAGACACCACTCACATCACACAAGGAGAGAGGAGCAGGCAGGCTGGGGAGAGAGCTCAGATACCATTCACACCACACAAGGAGAGAGGAGCAGGCAGGCTGGGGAGAGAGCTCAGACACCACTCACATCACACAAGGAGAGAGGAGCAGGCAGGCTGGGGAGAGAGCTCAGATACCATTCACACCACACAAGGAGAGAGGAGCAGGCAGGCTGGGGAGAGAGCTCAGACACCACTCACATCACACAAGGAGAGAGGAGCAGGCAGGCTGGGGAGAGAGCTCAGATACCATTCACACCACACAAGGAGAGAGGAGCAGGCAGGCTGGGGAGAGAGCTCAGACACCACTCACATCACACAAGGAGAGAGGAGCAGGCAGGCTGGGGAGAGAGCTCAGATACCATTCACACCACACAAGGAGAGAGGAGCAGGCAGGCTGGGGAGAGAGCTCAGACACCACTCACACCACACAAGGAAAGAGCTCAGGCACTATTCGCACCACACGAGGAGAGGAACAGGCAGGCTGGGGAGAGAGCTCAAACACAACTCACAACACACAAGGAGAGAGAGAGGAGCAGGCAGGCAGAGGAGAGAGCTCAGACACCACTCACAACACACGAGAGGAGCAGGCAGGCTGAGGAGAGAGCTCAGACACCACACAAGAAAGGAGCAGGCAGGCTGGGGGAGAGCTGCCCAGCGCCCGCGCAGCCATCGGCAGCGCTTTGCCTGGCGCGGCTTGGAGTGACCTCCCTTGGGGGACACCCCCAAGGAGAGCCCGGGGCAGGAAGGGGCAGATGTTGCCGTACTTGCGCAGATGTGCCAGCTGGCAGGTGCAGTGCCAGGTGTTCCTGGACAGCGTCAGGGTCTCCATTTTGTCGAAGGGGAAGCCTCGGGGCAGCTGGCTGAGGCGGTTGTTCTCCAGGTGGGCAGCCTTCAGCACCGTCACCCCAGCAAACGCGTTGTCTGCAAACTAAAAGCACAAGGGTTGACAGTGAGGAGCACCGAGCTGAAGAAGGGGAACCTCAAAGCAAGAGTGCCTCTGCTCAAGAGGAGTGGAAAGAGCAAGAGGAGGAGCAGCAGGGTGGGCTCCTGGCTCACTGGAAGCTCTGGACAACTAAGATGCATCAGGCTGGTGGGCTTGTGGGTGCTGGAGATTCAGGCTGGTGGGTTTGTGGGTGGTGGAGTTTCAGGCTGGTGGGCTTGTGGGTGGTAGAGATTCAGGCTGGTGGGCTTGTGAGTAGTGGAGTTTCAGGCTGGTGGGCATGTGGGTGGTGGAGTTTCTTGCCTGATGAAAGCTACATCCCAAATCATAGAATGGTTTAGGTTGGAAGGGAGCTCAAAGCTCAGCCAGTTCCAATCCCCCCTGTGCCATAGGCAGGGACACCTCCCACTAGAACAGGTCACCCAAGGCCTCATCTAACCTGGCCTTGAACACCTCCAGGGAGGTTGTGGAGCACAGAATCACCCAATGTGATCAAAGATCACATTGGGTGATTCTGTGCTCCACAACCTCCCTGGGCAACCTGTGCCAGTGTCTTACCACTCTCACTGCAAACAACTTCCTCCTCACATCCCATTTAAATCTCCCCTCTGCCAGTTTAAACCCATTCCTCCTTGTCCTGTCATAACAAGACCTTGTCAATAGTCCCTCCCCAGCCCTCCTGCAGTCTCCTTCAGATCCTGCAAGGCCACTCCAAGGTCTCCTTGAAGCCTTCTCTCCTCCAGGCTGCAGAGCCCCAACTCTCTCCAAGGGAGGTCACCCCAAATCCATGTGGGATTTGGGGATGCAGCCACAGCCCCAAGTAAAGCGTAGCCTGGCAGCCCTCTATATTTTTTTGTCTGTTCTAAAGATCTTTTCTGTGTCTATTCCTTTCCAAGGCTGGAAATGCTTCCAGTGCCTGTTGCTTTGCCTGTCCTGGAATGGCTGAAGGGAGGGAGTGTTTGTGGTGTCTGAAGGAGCTGCTGTAGACTTTGGCAGTGCCCAAGGGCCCTGAGTGGAAAGTTACATTTGGCATCTGAGCAGGGCAGGAATAAAGGCAGGTTTCCAGCACCTCAGCCTCCTCCAGTTTTGGAGTTTAGTTTTTTTTTCTTTTTAATCTCCTTTCCAGTGAGTTCTTTGCAAGGGATATTGCAAGATGTGTATTGAGAAAAGTCTCAAGCAGCACACAAGCTGTAAGGAAGAGCCTTTCTTTTAGAAAGCTGCCAAAAATAAGAGGAGAGAGGCTGCAGACCCAGCTAAGGCATTGCTCCAGGGAGAGCTGTTGTGCTCCTTCCTTTCCAGCCATGTGGGGTGCACCTGGGACAGCAGACTGGGACAGGATGCTGCTGCCCAGCGTTTGTGTCTCTTCTCGAGCTGTCAGAGAGTTTCAGACATCCTAATGTGAGGGATTCCCTGAGTGTGATGCTCCTCTCCCTGGATCATGCACTCCCCCAGAAGAAGAGGAGGACTGTTTTGCCATTCAGGATACCTGAATGTCCCTCTTCTCCAGTGGGAACAGGGCCCCCTTTGTAAGATGCTTGGAGACTTCCTTTTGAGAGAACATCAATAAACAAACCTCTCTTTATAACGTGCAAAGTGGGGAGGGATGGGGGGGAAGTGAAGGTCCCTATGCCTACCTGCCTGCAAAGAGTGGGTAGGAAACCACTACTCATAGCCCCCTCTGAGGAGTCTCCCCCTCCTAACCTACAACAGGTACACAGGCTCTGCAAGGTGGCAGTGCCCTGCAGTCCCTCCAGGTGGATTATTTTTCTTTCATCCCACTCCTTGTGTCTGAGATGATGCAGAGCAGCCCTGAGGAGAGGGACTTGGGGGTGCTGATGGATGAGAAGCTGAAGATGAGGCAGCAGTGTGCACTTGCAGCCCAGAAAGCCAAGCAGAGGCTGGGCTGCAGCAGGAGCAGTGTGGGCAGCAGGGCCAGGGAGGTGATTCTCCCCCTCTGCTGTGCTCTGCTGAGAGCCCACCTGGAGTAGTGCATCCAGTGCTGGAGCCCCTGGGACAAGAGGGATGTGGAGATGCTGGAGGTGTGCAGAGAAGGGCCCCGAGGATGCTCAGAGGGCTGCAGCAGCTCTGCTGTGAGCACAGCCTGAAAGAGTTGGGGCTGTTCAGTCTGGGGAAGAGGAGGCTCCCAGGGGACCTTCTTGTGGCCTTCCAGGATCTGAAGTGGGCTACAAAAGAGCTGTGGAGGGACTTTTTAGGCTATCAGGGAGTGGCAGGACTAGGGGGGATGGAGCAAAGCGGGGGGGGGGGAGATTGGGAGTGGAGGTGAGGAGGAAGTTCTTCACCATGAGAGTGATGAGGCCCTGGAACTGTTTACCCAGGGAGGTGTTTGGGGCCAGATCCCTGGAGGTGTTTTTGGCCAGGCTGGCAGAGGCTGTGGGCAGCCTGCTCTAGGGTAGGGTGTCCCTGGGCATGGCAGGGGGGTTGCAGCTGGCTGATCTTTGTGGTCCCTTCCAACCCTGACTGATTCTAGGATTCTAGGGTTGCTAATAGTCCTGGAGCATCCCAAATACCTTTCTAAAGTCACTAGTGTTACCTCCAGCTTGGGAGGGAATGTGCTGCCTTTCCAAGGTGTTTGATCAGCTCCAGGTATTTTGGTTTTGCATAAAATAACTCAACAAAATGTTCCAACAGTGTCTCTCATCTCTTGTCTGTGTCATGTCAGGGGTGTTACTAGATGCCCAGTGCCTTGGCCAGCCCTCCCCTGCAAGGGAGGGACAACAAACCAAGGGATTTGTAAAAGGGAAGCCCCACATTTCTCATCTGGAACAAGTGGAAAGAGACTCACCTTCTTCAGTTTCATGCTGTCCAGGTTGAGCGTCTGCAGGTAGCGCCCAAAGGACTGGAAGGCATTGTCAGGGATGACCTCTATGGGGTTATGAGAAAGCTTCAGTTCCTCCAGCACTCTCAGCTTACTCATTGCATTCACAGGGTAGCTGCTCAGCTGGTTCTTGTCCAGGTGGAGGATAGCGAGGTTTTCTATGTCCTCCAGGGCCCCAGGCAGGAGGTTGGTGAGGGAGTTGTCAGAGAGGAAGAGCCAGCGCAGGTCTTTAGCCCCCTTGAAAGCCCCTGGCTTCAGCTCCCGGATCTTATTGCTGCCTAAGTGCAGAATGAAGAGGTTGACCAGAGGGGAGAGGAGCCCTTTGGGTAGGTCTGGGATCTTGTTCTTGTCCAGGTAGAGGTAAGTGAGCTCGGAGAGATCCTCGAAGGCCCCTGGCTTTATGACGCTGATCTGGTTGTCGGTGAGATAGAGGTAGACCAAGCTCTTGAGCCCGCGGAAGGCTCCGGTTGAGATCTCCTTGATGCGGGAGCTCTGGAGGTGCAGGGACACCAGCTTTTTCATGTCACGGAAGCTGTTGGTTGGCAGGACGGGGAAGTTGTTCCTCTGCAGGTTGAGCAGCCGCGTTTGCTCGGGCACCTTGGGGATCTTCTTCAGCCCCGCGTTGTCGCAGATGACGTGCTGCAGGTCCCCGCCGTGGCAGTGGCAGCTGGGAGGGCATGCCTGCGCCACCGAGGCCAGGAGGCATAGCAGGAGGCTGAGGATGCTGAGGGAGAAGCCCGACCGGTTCATGGGCACCTCTGGAATCGGGGTGGTGAGGAGGGAGGCGGCAGGACTCTGTGCTCCACGAGGAGGGAGATGGGAAGAGGGAGCAACTGGGTTCGCAGCATGCCGAACACTGCCCTATTTATAACGTTATTAAAAAGCAAAATCCCTTCCCACAAACCGCAGGCAGCAGCAGCCAGTTGGAAGCAACTGACTTTGGGAACTTCACTTGTGAGCTTAACCCCTTGGCAGCAGGCAGAGGAGCGTCGGCAGTCCTGGCTTGCCCCGCTGCCAAGGCGGCTGTGCAGGGGTAGTTTTCCTTTCTGCAGCAGGGAGGAAAATGGTCAGGAGGAACGTAGGCAGACCTGCTCAGTGGGGAATCTTCCTGGGGTCCTGCAGAGCAGAGCGGGGCCCAGATTCCTCGACGCAGGGGAAAAACAACCTGCTTGAGTTGAGCAGCGTAGCAGGGGTCGCTGCCCTGCTCTGCAGCTCTGCAGCTCTGCCCAGGAGCAGCTTGCAGCAGGCTCTGAGGCTGAGCGTGCTGGTTTGAACTAATTGGAGGATTTGAACGAGAAATTAGACTATAGGCTGAGAGAGGAAAGCGCTGATGATGCTGCTTCACTCAGAGCTTTACTGGGAAAAGGAAAAAAAAAATTGTTTAAGAGCTGTAACCCAAACATAGATAAGTCAGACAGCTAGAGACAGTTTCAGACAGCTTTGGGCTGTGGCTCTTTTCTCCCTGCCTCTCGTAGCTGAATCTAAATAATTCCACTAATTTCTTTTCCTGCTGCTAATGCCCCCTGGCCCATCTACCTTCACCTATCTGCTGCATACAACAGATAGTGAGATAAGGTTGGGGAAAGGGGGGAAGGTGGTAGGGGTGGTTGGTTACCCCTCTTAGGGATTTTGTTCTCTGGGAGGGCTGTGGTGTTTCTGGATTACCTTTTCACTGTATATATCTGTAAATATGTGCTACACATTGTAAATATCTGCTTGGATATTGTGCAAAGCTGTAAATTTTCATTTATGAACTTCCAGCCGACTGAGTCCTAGCCTGGGTCATTTCAAAGTGGGGAGGACAGATAACTGTCGAACCACCACACCGAGTTTAGCCTCAGCTGGTTTAGGAAGAAGCACCTTGTCCTGTTATCACAGAGGAAGACTTCTGGCAGGGGTTTTGTCTTGCTAATTCCAGGGTAGTTTGCCTGAGCAGGGATGGGGGAAGACAGAGGTCATGCAGGGTCATGCCTAAGGCTAACAGTGCTTTGCAGTGCGTCTCACCTTGGTCTCTGCAGAGCGCCCCACACCTTGGTTTCTGCAGTGCTCCACGCGCCTCAGTCTCTGCAGTGCCCCACCTTGGTCTCTGCAGTGAGCCTCGCTCTCTGCAGTGCCCCCTGCGCCTCGGTCTCTGCAGTGCCCTCCATGCCTCGCTCTCTGCAGTGCTCTTCGGTCTCTGCAGTGCTCTTCTGTCTCTGCAGTGCCCCCCATGCCTCGCTCTCTGCAGTGCTCTTCGGTCTCTGCAGTGCCCCCCATGCCTCGCTCTCTGCAGTGCTCCTTGCTCTCTGCAGTGCCCCCCACGCCTCGCTCTCTGCAGTGCTCCTCGGTCTCTGCAGTGCCCCACGCCTCGCTCTCTGCAGTGCTCCTCGGTCTCTGCCGTGCCCCCTGCGCCTCGGTCTCTGCCGTGCCCCCTGCGCCTCGGTCTCTGCAGTGCCCCCCATGCCTCGCTCTCTGCCGTGCCCCCCATGCCTCGCTCTCTGCAGTGCCCCATGTCTCGGTCTCTGGAGTGTGCCCCACACCTCAGTCTCTGCAGTGATCCACACGCTCCGGTCTCTGCAGTGCCCCATGTCTCGGTCTCTGCAGTGCCCCCCATGCCTTGATCTTTGCTGCATCCTTTGAGCAGCCGAGTGGGACACATCTGCATTCACAGGAGCTGTGCAAGGAGCCTTTTCTTCACTGGAGTAGTGGTCATTGCCATCCGATGAGGGCTGGGGCAATGGCAGAGCCTGCAGGGAAGTGGTGGATGTGAAATGCCAGCCCAGATGAGGAGGGTGCCTGTGCCTCTCAAGGTGGCACTAGGAGAGATGTGGGCATTGGTAAAGGTACAGTGAGGTAGCAGAGCAAGGAAACAAGGAAACTGCTGCTGGACCTAGGACTGGGCTCTGTGTGGGAGTTTGGGAGTTATCCGACACCCCCCCCAACCCCCACTATTGAAATCACCCAGACTAGACTCAGCCATCTGTGAGTTAAGGAATGAAGATTTATATTTATAGCAATAGAGTAGAGCAGAATAGAGCAGAGTAGAATACAGTAGAGTAGAACAGAATAAGCCAGGTTGGAAGAGACCTCCAAGCTCATCCAGTCCAACCTATCCCCCAGCCTTATGAAATGGCACTAAGTATACAAGCAGATATTTACAATATATCACAGATATTTACAGATAATGTCCAGTTAAAAGGTAATACAGAAACACCACAGCCCTCCCAGAGATCAGAGTCCCCAGAAGGGCTTCCCACCAACCCTTCTACCTTCCCCCCACTACCCAATCTTATCCCAGGATCTGTCTTATATGCCAGGTAAACAGGGAAGATTGGCCAGGGAAGGTTAGAATCAGGAATTAATTAGCTGGGTTACACAGATCCAGCTGGAAGACAGAGAGTAAGATCAGCAGCCAGAGCTCAGACCTGAGCAGCTCTGCCTCATCTATCTTTGGGTTCTTACTTTTATATCAGTCAGCAAACCTATGAGTGAAGGAGACATCACCAATGTTTGCCTTTCTCAGCCTATAACCTAATTTCTCCTATTAAAATATTCCAATTAACCTCAAACCAGCACACTCTGGCTTGGCTCCTGTCTTGGGGGAGCAGTGGCAAAGGTGACTTAACACCAGGGATGTCCTTTGCTCTGCCAACAGGGAAGGCTAAAGCAAAGCCATTAAAAGCCTCAGTGCTTGCTTCTGTGGGTGTGAAGGGAGAGATCCAGGGGTAGTGGGGTGGGGTTTGGAAGTGGAACATTTCAAACTGATCTCCGGCCAACTTCTGGCTGCTGCAGAGAGCTGAGAACTGAGTGCCTAACTGTGAGCTCGTTGAGATTGCTGCTCCTGAGGCAGGCTGCAGGGCCATGCTGGAGCTCTTTGCAGAGGTGAGACAGGCCCAGGAAAAGGAGGAAATCCAAGGGCTGACTTAGGACACAACCTGGCTTGTTGACCAAGATTTCTGGGTTTTTCCATTGTTGCACTGAGGAGCTGAGCAGTGCTGCTGAGCCTGCTCCCGATGGTGTTATGCAAACTGCCTGGCAGCCCACGCTTTGGTCAGCAGCTGTCAGGCTGAGTGGTGCTGTCAGTGTGTGATGAAATGTTCTGAAATGTGAATGGAGGTTCTGGCAAACCTGTGGGGCAGATGGGATTGGCTGAACAGCAATGTAACGTGGAACCTCGGTGCAAATGAGGGGACACAAGTCTCAAGCTGTGCCAGGGGAGGTATAGGCTGGATGTTAGAGGAAGTCCTGCACAGAGAGAGTGATTGGCATTGGAATGAGCTGCCCAGGGAGGTGGTGGAGTCCTATCCCTGGAGGTGTTCAAGAAAAGCCTGGATGGGGCACTTAGTGCCATTGGCTAGGGCTGGCAGATAGGTTGAAGNATTCCATTCCATTCCATTCCATTCCATTCCATTCCATTCCATTCCATTCCATTCCACTCCATTCCACTCCACTCCACTCCACTCCACTCCACTCCACTCCACTCCACTCCACTCCACTCCACTCCACTCCACTCCACTCCACTCCACTCCACTCCAAGTCTATTTTCTGGGTCCTCCCAAAAAAAAAAAAATGGTGTGAGGACATAACCGAAGAGGCAGGATTATCCTGCTGCCCTTTCTTCCTTAATTAATTAACAGTTCTGCAAACATTCATAGAATCAGTCAGGGTTGGAAGGGACCACAAGGATCAGCCAGTTCCAACCCCCCTGCCATGCCCAGGGACACCCTACCCTAGAGCAGGCTGCCCACAGCCTCTGCCAGCCTGGCCAAAAACACCTCCAGGGATCTGGCCCCAAACACCTCCCTGCAGGGGCAACCCATTCCAGGCTCTCACCACTCTCATGCTCAACAACTTCCTCTTCACCTCCAATCTGAATCTCCCCACCTCCAGCTTTGCTCCATTCCCCCCACTTCTGTGACTCCCTGATAGCCTCAGAAGTCCATCCCCAGGTCTTTTGTAGACCCCCTTCAGATCCTGGAAGGCTACCAGAAGGTCACCTGGGAGCCTCCAGGCTTGCAAGCCTCAAGACTTCTCTCTCAGCCTGGAGAGAAGAGAGGCAGCTTGAACTGCAGACAGCAAGAAGCAGCTTGTTGTGCCTGCACAATCGCAGGGAGGTTAATTTTCAGCTGCAATTTTCTGCCATTTTTGCGGTGGCCTCCTCCGGAGGTGATGCCATTGCCTGCTGCGACACAAAGGCAGTGCTTTAGGCACCTGATTATTTTTGGGAAATCTGGGGTTTTTTGGTTTTTGGGTTTTGTTTTTTTTTTTAAGCCCCATCCCAACTGGAACAGGCAGCTCTCCAGGTAGGGAAAAATGCCAAGGAGGTGGCCACCCTTGGAGGTTTGTCCTACCAAGACCTGCTTGTTTGTATCCCGGCGCTTCAGCACAAAGGTGCTACTGTTGCTGGGGAAGGAAGCGAAATCTCGGTGTGACATAGGCTGGACGTGAGCAGAAGTTGGTTTGTGCAGCAGCAGAATTGACCTGGAGAGTCAGGAATATTCCAAGATGGTCTGGGCTAGGGGACAGCTCCAAAGCAAGGAGATCGCCAGCACAAGAAGGACATGGAAGTGTTGGAGAGGGTGCAGAGGAGGGCCACGAAGATGCTCAGAGGGCTGCAGCAGCTCTGCTATGAGGACAGGCTGAGAGAGTTGGGGCTCTGCAGTCTGGAGATGAGAAGACTGCCAGGAGACCTTATAGTAGCCTTTCAGTATCTGAAGGGGGCTACAGGAGGGCTGGGGAGGAACTATTGACAAGGTCTTGTAATGACAGGACAAGGGGAATGGGTTTAAACTGGCAGAGAGGAAAGATAGAAACAGGATGTTAGGAGGAAGTTGTTTGCAGTGAGGGTGGTGAGACGCTGGCACAGGTTGCCCAGGGAGGTTGTGGAGCACAGAAGCACAGAATGGGATCTTGGATCCCACTGTGTGCTTCTGTGCTCCACAGCCTCCCTGGAGATGTTCAGGATCAGGTTGGATGAGACCTTGTGCGACCTGTTCTAGTGAGAGTTGTCCCTGCCTATGGCACAGGGGGGTTGGAACTGGCTGAGCTTTGAGCTCTCTTCCACCCTAACCCATTCTATGATTCTATGTATGTCCCCAGTGAAAGCAAAATTCAGGGTGATCTTGAAAATGAGCAGCTGGGTGGTGGTGGTGGGGTGAGATCATTGCTCAATTGAAAACTATTTGGAGCTGTTTGTGAAGGGAAGAGCTGAGGCTGACTTAGGTGGAGGTGCCCGAGATGGACCAGGCACTCAGCATGGGATTAGGGATAATTAGATCCATCCAGTACGTTACACTGTGAGCAGCTCAAAGAGCCTCTTAGAGGACCCTCAGCACATCTCTTGGGTTGCCAGTCTGCTTTCTGTTGTTCATTATATCCCCTTTGAAGTCTGAAAATCCTTATTTCATGGTCAATTTACTGCTTTTTTTTTTTTTTTCTTTTTATTCTAAGGCAAATTTTCTCTTCAGTGGAGCTCAGTTTTTGTAAGTTTTAGCTGGGTGGTTCAAGCCCTGTCAAGTTTGCTGAGCACCCCAAGCTGTGTGGTGCAGCAGACAGGCTGGAGGGCAGGGATGGCATCCAGAGGGACCTGGCTGCAGAGGTGGGCACAAGCCAAGCTCAGGAGGTTCAACAAGACCAAGTGCAAGGTCCTGCAGCTGGGT
>VWZI01015955.1:633843-647033 GCA_013396835.1 Psilopogon haemacephalus | reverse complement strand
AGAGGGCTGCAGCACCTCTGCTGTGAGCACAGACTGAAAAAGAGTTGGGGCTGTTCAGTATGCAGAAGAGGAGGCTCCCAGCTGACCTTCTTGTGGCCTTCCAGGGTCTGAAGGGGGCCTACAGAAAAGCTGGGGAGGGACTTTTTAGGGTGTCAGGGAGTGACAGGACTAGGGGGAATGGAGCAAAGCTGGAAGTGGGGAGATTCAGATTGGATGTGAGGAGGAAGCTCTTCACCATGAGAGTGGTGAGAGGCTGGAATGGGTTGCCCCTGCAGGGAGGTGTTTGGGGCCAGATCCCTGGAGGTGTTTTTGGCCAGGCTGGCAGAGGCTGTGGGCAGCCTGCTCTAGGGTAGGGTGTCCCTGGGCATGGCAGGGGGGTTGGAACTGCCTGATCCTTGTGGTCCCTTCCAACCCTGACTGATTCTATGGTTGTATGGTTCTATGAATCTATGGTTCTATGGTTCTATGATTCTATGATTCTATCCTACTCCAGCATGGCAGAACCAGAAAGTGGTGACAAGGGCTGTGAAAGCCTCCTTGAGCATCGTTCAGGTTCAGGGAGGCTTCTCCAAGGACTTGAAGCCCTTCAGCCCCGACCTCCTTCTCCAATCCTACCCAGTATAACGCCACTCAGGCTGCTGGTGGGACTGAAGGCAGACTTCTTCTCGTAGCCTTTAGCAGCAACTGAACATGGAGAGCAGTGAGTGCTCTGTTGCCATCCAACAACAAACTGGGGGGGGAGGGAGCGCAGAGCAGAGAGCTGACCTGCCTCATGCCAAGTTATGCAGCAAGCAACTGGCACAGCTGGGGAAAAATCCAGGCTTTTCAGAGTCTCCACTGTCCTGCCTCCCAAATGTTTGCTGAAGAGACTGGAGGGTGATTGTTTTGACTTTATTTTTAATTTTTAGGCGCTTCCATCTTGGGGCTGTTTTGCCTGTTCCGCGGGAGCCACTGTTTAAACAGCGCCGGCAGGAACTGTTTTGGAAGGGAGCTTTCAAAAACACCAGCCCTGCTTAAGATGTGCTTTTTTTATTCCCCGTTTAGACCCGGGCCTTAGAAACCCACAAAGAATGAATCTCTTGTCAGCTGGAGCAAGTTAGCTGGCAGCTTGCTTCGAAGCTCTCCTTCTGCTGGCTGTAGGGCAGGACCGATCCACGTGCCGCAGGGTCACTCGTGGCCCTCGCAAGGAGAGAAAGGATTTGCAGTCGGTTCTGTTCTGTTCTGGAGGCTCTTAGATCCTCATGGGCAGAGGAATCAGTGCACTCTCAGCAAGTGTGCAGATGACACCAAGCTGTGTGGCACAGTCGACTTGCTAGAGGGCAGGGATCCAGCCAGAGGGACCTGGACAGGCTGCAGAGGTATATCCAGGCCAACCTCATGACACTCAACAAGGCCAAGTGTAAGGTCCTGGGTCGGTGCAATCCCAAGCACAAGTAGAGGCTGGGTGATTAGTGGCTGGAGAGCAGCCCTGAGGAAAAGGACCTGGGGGTCTGGGTGGATGAGAAGCTCAACATGAGCCAACAGTGTGCACACACAGCCCAGACAGCAACTGTGTGCTGGGCTGCAGCAAGAGCAGCTGTGGGCAGCAGGGCAAGGGAGGGGATTGTGCCCCTTTGCTCTCCTCACACCCTACCTGGAGTACTGTGTGCAGTTCTGGAGCTCCCAGCACAAGAAGGACATGGAACTGCTGGAGAGAGTCCAGAGGAAGGTCACGAAAATGCTCAGAGGGCTGCAGCAGCTCTGCTATGAGGACAGGCTTCCAGGAGACCTTATAGCAACCTTCCAGTATCTGAAAGGGGCTGCAGAAGGGCTGGGGAGGGACTGTTCACAAGGTCTTGTAATGACAGGATGAGGGGGAATGGGTTCAAACTGGCAGAGGGAAGTTTGAAACTGGATGTTAGGAGGAAATTCTTCACAGTGAGGGTGATGAGACACTGGAACAGGTTGCCCAGGGAGGTTGTGGCTGCTCCCTCCCTGGATGTGTTCAAGGCCAGGCTGGATGAGGTCTTGAGCAACCTGATCTAGTGGGAGGTGTCCCTGCCTATGGCAAAGGGGGGTTGGGACTGGCTGATCCTTGTGATCCCTTCCAACCCTGACTGAATCTATGATTCTATGATTATATGATCTTGAATGTCTTTTCCAACCTAAGAAGTTCTGTGATTCTGTGATTACTTGGTGAGGTTTTCTGGACTGAACTCAACCAGATGAGAGTGGTAGATGCTGCCTAGAGCCCCCTTGGGTCTTGAAAGGCATATATGTGACTCTCCAAGCTTAAATTAGTATATAGGGTTTTGTGGAAGTATTTCATGTTATGCATCATGACCCAAGCTGGGCTGGGATGATGGAGCTGTCAGATACTGTTCCATGTGTCTGACAAGGGTAGGAAAGGACAGGAGTGCAAGGGCTTGCTCCACCAACTGTCCCAGACCTGGGCATGCATAGGATCACAGGATGTTAGGGGCTGGAAGGGACCCAAGGAGATTATCGAGTCCAAGCCCCCTGCCAGAGCAGGACCATACAGTCTTGCCCAGATCACTCAGGAATGCATCCAGACAGGCCTGGAATGTCTCCAGAGAAGGAGACTCCACAACCTCTCTGGGCAGCCTGTGCCAGTGCTCTGGGCCCCTTACAGTCAAGAAGTTCCCACTTGTGTTGAGCTGCAACCTCCTGTGCTGCAACTTACACCCATTGCTCCTTGGCCTATCCTAGGGAGCACTGAGCAGAGCCTCTCCCCCCTCTCCTGACCCCCAGCCCTCAGATATTTATAAACACTTATTCAATCCCCTCTCAGTCTTCTCTTCTCCAGGCTAAGCAGCCCCAGGTCTCTCTGCCTCCCCTCATCAGGCAGTGCTCCAGATATGCAGATGAAGAAAACACTACCCCAAGAGAAAAATGCTCTCTTGGAAAAGGTCAGGAGCAGCATCCTGGTGTCTGGCTGCAGCTGGCAGTGGCAGGGCAGGCAGGCTAAGAGAGAAGGCAGTGAGTGGGCAGCAGCCCACAAGGCTGAAGGTTCAGATCTGTACTGCTCTCTGGATGGAGTCAGGATGCCTGCTACTGAAGCTGTGAAGGTGATTATGGGGACAAGCCACCAGCCAAGGCATAGACAGCCAGTGCTTGGGGTACATGGCACCCTGACAGGCATCTGGAGGAACCTGGTGAGCCATGGCACCCACAGCACCATTCTGCCAGGGAGTTTGCCTGCTGGCTGTGTCCAGTTAAACTGCTGGAGTAACCCAGAGAGGCAGAAAGGGTTGACTCAGGGCTTGGCTGGGATCCTGGGACTGACTTTACAGCTCATCCAGCAGAGTTTAAAAAAAACCCAAACAAACCAACAACAACAGCAACAACAAAAAAAAAAAAAGTCACAGGGATTTTTAATGAGTGTTTTAAGGTCTGGGATTTGTGTCTTGTCAGTAATTTGAGTCAGCCACAGGGCTCATATTAGTGGGTGGGGGAAGAAATCCTGTCTGAGCATTAGACGCTGTGGCTTTCCAGGCCAGCTGGGAAGCTCTCTGTGTCTGGGAGGAGGAGGCTCTTTGCAGTAGCTCCCTGTGGGTTGCCAGGCTCCTAGCAGAGTAGTTTACACCAGACAGTCCCTGCAGCATCCTGGAGATGATTCCCTCCAGATTCCTGGTTAAGAGGAGGCTCCTGCAAATCTCCAGCTCAGATTCATGCTGACTGCAGTGAAGGCAAACAAGAGCATCACACTTGTGCCCAACATAGAATCATAGAATCAGTCAGGGTTGGAAGGGACCACAAGGATCAGGCAGTTCCAACCCCCCTGCCATGCCCAGGGACACCCTACCCTAGATTAGGCTGGACAGAGCCTTCATGCATGAGAGCCTTCAGCAGCCCTGAGGAGCTGAAAGCCTTGGGTGCAGCCACCAGCATCCCACATAACTTGCTCAGGATGGTTCTTCAGGACAGTTTCATCATAGTCCTTTGCAAAGCCCTCCATTAATTTTGAGCAGAGTGTTTGGAGTTTGGTGAGCACCTCCAGGAGCCCTGAACTGTGCACACACCCTTGCAGCCAGTGATGGAGCCTGGGTGTTTAAGAGCACAACCCAGATCTGGGTGCCAAGGCTATAGGAAGATGGTTGGGACCCTGTTGCCATTTCATGGGTTAGCTCCCCTCACGTGTCAACCTCTGGAGATCTGGAGGAGAAGAGAACAAACTGCACTGGCATCTGTGCTCTGCCAGCATAGCAGTCACCAGTGACATTAGTGGGTCTTGATGCCACAACATGCTGAGTGGGCTAGAGAGAGCAGAGCATTGCTCCAGCATGTCCTACCACTGGCATGCCAGCTCCCAAAGCTGCAAGTGAAGCAGCATTTCCAATGATGGTGCCACTAAGTCAGGCAAAAAAGAAAAAAAAACCCCAAAAACAACATGCTGGAATTTTCCTCTGAGGAGAAAGTGACCTTCAGCTGAGGTAACTTGGAGCCTGCCATTGGGATTAGCAGTGAGGGAAGTTTAGCAGCAAGAAGCTTTTGTCCTGCTGTGAGGCTTTCGATCTGTAAGTGCAGCTGCACTGAGCCCTGTGCAGCCTCGTGATGTCTTTTGGAGGGTTACAGGAGCTGATGTCTGCACAAAAGGATCAAGCAAGCAGCTGTGTTATGGGGCACATGGTCTGCTGGAGGAGCCTGCTGCTGGCTCCAGCTGTTTTCCAAAGCAATGCCTGGTGCTCTCTGAGCTATAGGAGATGAACTCGGTCCCTTAAGCAGATAGTTGCAAGGGAACCAAGGCAAGATCAGTGTCTGGTAAGGATGGTTGAAGTCAACAGGACAGGGCTTCAAGAGGAATAGGGTAGAAGAGAGGAGAGTGAAGCTTGGAGTCCTCCAAGAACAGTAGCTGGAGTGTCAAAAGTATGTAACGGGCAGAGTATCATGGGTGGCAGGGGCCTGGAGGGGACAGCAACAGAGGCCAAGAAGGCTGTGCCAGGTAGATGCATTGCTGCTTTAGCTCCTGTCTCTCCAGGACTCTGTAACAAGAGTGCCTGGAGAGCTCTGTCTACAGGCCAGGACAGCAGTGATTGTCTGTGACCTGAGTGACTTGTGAGAACATCTTCCTACCGTCTGGATCTTCCCTGTGCTCATAACAAGCTTTGTCTTTCCTGTGCCTGGAGCCTGCACCATGTCTGTTCTCTTGTGGTTGCAGGTTGCCTATGGGACCACAGAAAACAGCCCTGTCACCTTCATGGGATTCCCCCATGACAGCATCACCAGAAAAACCGAGACAGTGGGATGTATCTTTCCCCACACAGAGGTGACTACAACCCTCTCCACCTGCTCAGAGTCCTCTGCCTGCAGCAGACCTTGGCCCTCCTCCCTGCCTGGTGCTGGAGTCAGTGCAGGCTGCCATGACATGATGCCCTCCTAAGCCTTTGCTCTCTTCCACTGCAGGCCAAAATTGAGGATCCAGAAACAGGACAGGCTGTGCCTCTGAACACTCCTGGGGAGCTTCAGATCCGGGGCTACTGTGTCATGCTGGGCTACTGGGATGACCCTGCCAAGACAAATGAAGTGGTCACTGCTGAAGGATGGTACAAGACTGGGTGAGTCTTGAAACAGCCTTGCTCCTCACACTCTGTCCTGCAAGGTGACACTGGGTAAGGAGGGAAGTGTGTGGAATGGAATGGAATGGAATGGAATGGAATGGAGTGGAATGGAGTGGAGTGGAGTGGAGTGGAGTGGAGTGGAGTGGAGTGGAGTGGAATAGAATAGAATAGGAATAGAATAGAATAGGAATAGAATAAAAATAGAATAGGAATAGGAATAGAATAGAATAGGAATAGAATAAAAATAGAATTGGAATGGAATGGAATGGAATAGGCCAGGTTGGAAGAGACCTCCAAGATCATCGAGTCCGACCTATGGCCCAGCCCTGTCCATGGCACTAAGTGCCTCAACCAGTCTCATCTTGAACACATCCAGGTATGGGGACTCCACCACCTCCCTGGGCAGCCCATTCCAATGCCAATCACTCTGTGCAGAACTTCCTCCTAACATCCAGCCTGTACCTTCCCCAGCACAGCTTGAGGCTGTGTCCCCTCATTCTGTTGCTGGTAGCCTGGAAGAAGAGCCCAACCCCACCTGGCTAGAACCTCCCTTTAGGAAGTTGTAGTTGTACCGTAGTAGTTGTAGTTGTACTTTGGCCCAGATTCCCAAAGTAGGGAATATGTAGCCCTTTGGTACATCCATGGAACTTCAGAGCAGCTTTTAGCATTGAGCCTTTGATGTGAAGTGCCCCTGGAGATGTGGGTAGTCGTTTCTCTACTGGTGAGATGGAAGGGTTGTTGGGGTAGACTACAGGGGCAGGCCCTGATATTTGTATGGATGCTGCCAAAGGCTATGTCTGGCTGTAGCAGAAGCTCTTTGAGTGCTCTGACCTTTTCCATGTGTTCAGGTGGCACCTCAGCCACTACCCTCTGCATACCCTGACCTGGCCTCCTGCCCAGGCTGGGTGGAAGCATCAGCCAGTCTTAGAATCACAGAATTGTAGAATCATAGAATCAGTCAGGGTTGGAAGGGACCACAAGGATCAGCCAGTCCCAACCCCCCTGCCATGCCCAGGGACACCCTACCCTAGAGCAGGCTGCCCACAGCCTCTGCCAGCCTCGCTGCAAACACCTCCAGGGATCTGACCCCAACCACCTCCCTGGGCAACCCATTCCAGGCTCTCACCATTCTCATGCTCAACAACTTCCTCCTCACATCCAATCTGAATCTCCCCACTTCCAGCTTTGCTCCATTCCCCCTAGTCCTGTCACACCCTGATAGCCTAAAAAGTCCCTCCCCAGCTTTTCTGTACACCCCGTTCAGAACCTGGAAGGCCACAAGAAGGTCACCTGGGAGCCTCCTCTTCTCCAATCTGAACAGCCCCAACTCTTCCAAGCAGCTAGGACATGATGAGGAGTGTGGTGTCATTGCAGGGACCTTGCAAGCCTGGATGAGCATGGCTACTGCAAAATCATAGGCCGCTGCAAGGACATGATAATTCGGGGAGGAGAGAACATCTACCCAGCAGAACTTGAGCAGTTTCTCCACACTCATCCCAAGGTTGAGGAGGTGCAGGTGAGCAGGAGGGAGGTGGAGTGAGCAGCATGGTTCCTGTGGTGGGAAACCTGTACACAGAGCTGCTGGCACTGCTGCCTGGGACCTGGTTGTCGTCCTCTGTATTCAGCATCAACTTCTGTGTAATATTGGTTGGCAAGCAGGAGGGAGAGGCTCATGGCATGGAAGGGGCAAGCAGAGTTTCTGCCATGGGACACAGTGATCAGGGAGATCCTCTCCTGCTCCAGCTCTGCAAAGCAGAGCCTCTTTCTCCTTCGTTTTTTAAACTGCCTGTCTGCTTTCTTAGGTCCCTCTGAAATTCTTGCTCGGAAAGCATTCTTGAAGGAAACTTTTTATTTGTGATTAATGACTGAGCTCCTAAATCCAAAAAGGTTCCTCCAAGTCCCTGGAAACGAGTAGTGAGGTTTGGTGTCACTCCTTTGCAGGACAGCAGTGGCTTACAGCACTGAGTAGCTGCTCCCAATCTGCTGGCATAGTTCTCTTCCAGCTTTTGTGTCAGTTAAATTTCCCCATGAATAAAGCAGTTCTTTAGTCAGTGTTGTCCCTGTGCCAGGCCTGGAACATTCCTAGTGCAGATGGGTTGCAAACCAGCCCTGTTTATGTAGTTTCTAGGGCTTTATGTCACTGCTCTGGACTCAAGAGTTGATGTGTGTCTAGGATTTCAAGATACTGGTTCAAGACAGGGGATGACCCTTAGGAAATACTGTGAGCAAGGTTGGGAAGCCCATCTTCAGGTGTCCTAGGCAGTGGGCAACTAAGATCTGCAATTAGAAGGGTTTCAAAGAATCCTTCATCAACTGCATCCCTCTCTGCCATTCTATCTGGAGGCTCCAAAGCACTTGCAGCAGCCTCCTAAGCTTCCCCATTGGTCATTAAACCTGTTGCCCCATTTTGGAGGGAAGCAGAGGCATGCAGAGGGATAAACAAGTCCACGTTGCAGCCATGATGAGCTGCTGCCTGCCTAGTCTGACTCAGCTCTCACTCCAGTGATTTTGCAAAGCCAAAGGAAGGTGCTGGGGTCTGGGCATGCAGCCTGCTCTGCCACCTTTCCCTCTGCCAAATGATGGGAAAGGCCTTCCAGGAGAAAGCACTGGTGGGATGGTCAAGCTGTTCAAACTGCCTTCCCACAGCCCCATGCCATGACTCCAGCATCCCATGATATGGGTCAGGGCCTGCACACATACCCTGGGGGAGGAGAGGGCTGTCCCTAGGTGTCACATCACCCATTTGTCCCAACCAGGTGGTTGGTGTGAAGGATTCAAGAATGGGAGAAGAGATCTGTGCCTGCATCCGAGTGAGAGCTGAACAGGACTGCACCGAGGAGGAGATTAAAGCTTTCTGCAAGGGAAAGGTGAGTCTCCCAGTCCTCAGTTCCCTACCAGACCAGGACAGCCAGCAGCTGCTGGGGACTTAGAGATGAAAGGCCAAGGATTTAGAGCAACTGAGTGTCCTGCTCTGGTAGCACCAGCTGAGCTGACCACACTGTTCCCAGCAGGTTGTGCAGCAGTTGGTTTTCTCTTCCCAGATCTCCCATTTCAAAATCCCACGGTACATTGTGTTTGTGGATCAGTACCCACTCACTGTCTCGGGCAAGGTAAGAGAGGGTCTGGGAAGAGTGGAGGGCAGGAGCCCTTGGCTCCTGTTCCTGCTCCTCTCTAAGTCCTTCTCTCTCTACTTTATTCCAGATTCAGAAATACAAGTTGAGGGAGCAGATGGAGAAGCACCTTCGGCTCTGAACTGGAGAAGACAGAACAAAAACTGGTGTAAATCAGCCCCTCTTCAGACAGCTTTGCATCTGCTTTTCACTCATGAATTAGTTGGGACAGTTAACGAGGCAGGAATTAAAAAAAAAAAAAACAACACACATTTTTTATTTTCCAAAAAGCCCTGCCCCAAAACTGTCTACAAACTAATGAAGTTTTATTTACGTGTTCTAAATTCGGTTGGGAAAACTTCACAAGGATGCTTGTGGGCAACTTTAGTAATGGAGGGAAATCAGGAAAAGGGAAAAGACTAAGACACAAAAGATCTTTGCCCCACTTATAAATAAGAGGCAGCCCAGAGCCCTAGGGAAAGTCTGAGCTACTCACAGTAGTGGAGACTTAAGTGACAGTCCCGTGGCTCCTTTGTGGCAGTGTCTGCAACTGCAAATTATAATCCAGTTGTGGATCCATGCAGCAAAGAGTCCAATGTGAATAAACCCACCCAAGAGTCTCAGACACTGCTTCCACGAGGCAAATCTCATGAAGCAGCACAGCCTTAGCAGTGCAGGGAAAAGCCAAACTGTTTGGCACCTTCCTGTGAGCAGTGGTTGTTTATGGCAGAGACAGGTCCTGCCAGCTGGAGGTCAGGATGGGGTGGTCTGTAAGCAGGCACTGGGCACCTTCTCGTCACCCTCCCTCAAGATCCTCCTAGCCAATGTGTCCAGTTGCCAAATATATGCTGGGTGCTATCTGCTATTCCACGTTCAAGCCCGCAGGGGTGGAGCAGGCAGCTTCTCACCTACTTTATCCCCCATTCAAACCTCCAGAGGCAGAGGTGAGGAACACGAAAACTCTTAGAATCCTAGAATCAGTCAGGACTGGAAGGGACCACAAGGATCAGCCAGTTCCAACCCCCCTGCCATGCCCAGGGACACCCTACCCTAGAGCAGGCTGCCCTCAGCCTCTGCCAGCCTGGCTGCAAACACCTCAGGGACGTAGCCCCAAACACCTCCCTGGGCAACCCATTCCAGGCTCTCACCACTTTCATGCTCAAAAATTTCCTCCTCACCTCCACTCTGAATATCCCCACCTCCAGCTGTGCTCCATTCCCCCTAGTCCTGTCACTACCTGAGAGCCTAAAATGTCCTTCCCCATCTTTTTTTGTAGCCCTCTTCAGATAACTGGAAGGCCACAAGAAAGTCACCTCTTCTGCAGACTGCACAGCCCCAACTCTTTCAGTCTGTGCTCACAGCAGAGGTGCTTGCAACCCTCTGAGCATCCTTGTGGCCCTTCTCTGGACACCTCCAGCATCTCCACATCCCTCCTGTAGTAGGGACTCCAAAATTAGATACAGTACTCCAGGTGGGCTCTCAGCAGAGCACAGCAGAGGGGGAGAATAACCTCCCTGGCCCTGCTGCCCACACTGCTCCTGCTGCAGCCCAGCCTCTGCTTGGCTTTCTGGGCTGCAGGTGTACACTGCTGCCTCATGTTGAGCTTCTCCTCCACCAGCATCCCCAAGTCATGCTGGGACAGCATTTTCACAGGAGTTATTTGGTACCTCCCAATCATGAAACACTACTCTGAGAAGGTGAGAAGCACTGAGCTGCTCTTCCTTGCTGGCAGAAATGTCCCACCCCAGCTGGGAAGGAGATGATGTTGCTTCCGACTCTGGCCAGCCTCCCTCCTGCTTCCTTCCCCAGCACAGCTGGCAGCTGAGCCTCCATCTCCATGCTGGGGCTTCCTCCAGTGGGTAGGGGGAAACGGTGCAACAGGGAGAGAGGAGAAACATTGGCAAGATCTAGAGCTTGAATCTCCCAGCTGGACTGTGGGCTCTGCCCATGGAAGGAAACCAAAGGGACAAGCCCACAGTTTCTGTCTGCTTCCTGGAAGAAAGAAAAAAACTAAACAAAGCAACAAATGTGTCATGGGTGTAAGTTGCATTGGTGTTAAGTTGCAGCAAAAGAGGTTCCAACTCAACACAAGGGGGAACTTCTTGACTGTAAGGGTCCCAGAGCACTGGCACAGGCTGCCCAGAGAGGCTGTGGAGTCTCCTTCTCTGGAGCCTTTCAAGGCCTGCCTGGATGTGTTCCTGAGTGATCTGTCCTAGATTGGATGGTCCTGCCCTGGCAGGGGGGTTGGACTCGATAATCTCCTTGGGTCCCTTCCAACCCCTGACAGCCTGTGAATCATTTGGGTTGGAAAAACGCTGCTGAGTACCACAGTGAGCACCACTCACAGCTGGCACTCGTGGGTACAGGTCCCCATTACTCACCGCCTACTACACAGAGCTCTGCTTGTGTCCCAGGCACCTTTCCCTGCCATCTGCTCCTGGGGTCACATCCAGCCTTCACTGGACAGGATACTTCTTGACATGTCCTGTATGTCAGCCCCCTCGGAAGGCACAGTCTCACTTGACAAACTCACAGGAGGAGGGGAAGGGCCAACCTCATGACTGGCAGCATGGCCTCAGGTGGGTCACAGGCTTCAGGCAGGCTCCAGGGTCTCTGCCCAGACCATTCCTGGGTCCTGCTCCCTGCCATTTCGGAAACTCCCCCCGCAGCCAGGAGCTCTTCCCCGGTAGGCAGACTTACGTCAGGGTGGGTGACTCCGAACCGCCCCTTCCTGGCGTGCGAACAGGACTCTGCAGCCACAACCTCTCTGCTATTTATGGCCGTGGAGAAGTGAGAAATGCCCACGACAAAGTCAGGGGGGTAAAAAAACACTATCTGGGGCCGTCAGCACGGGGTTTGCAGAGCTCTGAGCGGAACCACGGCACAGCTCCCTTGGCCAAACGCTGCAAACCTCCTCCTACAGCTCCGGAGAGGCGGCAGAGGCGGGGGCAGGTGCCGGGGGTGGGCACCGAGCCCCATCGGGACCGTGTGCCCTTAAGGACACCGGCACCGGCATCCTTCGCGGGCGTTCCCCGCACAGCCCCGCGGGAAGCAAAAGCCTTTGCTCGCCGCCTCCCTCTTTCCTCTTCCTCTCGCTACCGTCCTGTTACCGGCGGAGGGCTGCCGGGGCTCGGCGGTACGGAGCCCGCGGGGCTTATGGCGGCGCGGCGGTGGCGACCAGCGGCAGTAGCAGCGATCGCTGCGGCGGGGCCAGGCGGGGGCGGCCCCGGACGGGCTCTACGATCGGGTCCTGCCTCTGAACCGGCCCCGATGCCCGTCACGGAGGCGATCGCCCCCGCCACGGCTGCGCTCTACGTGCATGTGAGCGGGGACTCGGGGCTGGCGCATGTGTGGGTACATGCAGAACCCCAGGGCTTGCCCGGGGGGTACACAGCGGGTATCCAGGCTGTGTATCTTGGGGCACATGCCAGGGCAGGAGGGGCCGCCACGCACCTGTGAAGGGTGCTGAGAGGCTGTGCACACGAAGGGTGGCACATGTGTGGCTACATGCAGAACCCCAGGGCTTGCCCGGGGGGTACACAGCGGGTATCCAGGCTGTGTATCGTGGGACTCATGCCAGGGCAGGAGGGGCTGCCACGCACCTGTGAAGGGTGCTGAGGGGCTGTGCACATGAAGGGTGGCACACGAGGGGGTCCGGGGCTGGCACATGTGTGGGTACATGCAGAACCCCAGGGCTAGCATAGCGGGTACAGAGTGGGTATCCAGGCTTTGTGTGTGTCGTGGGGCACACGCCGGGGCAGGAGGGGCTGCCACGCACCCGTGAAGGGTGCTGAGAGGCTGTGCACACGAAGGGTGGCACCCATGGGGCATGTGTTTTGCGCCCCTGAGGAAGGTGAGGGTTGGTTGCTGGGGCTCATGCAGAGGGCCGTGGGTGTTTCTGTGCCCAAGGTGAGGGAGCCGTTTCCCGCAGTGGCCCTACTGCCGCAAGCGCTGCTCCTACTGCAACTTCAACAAGTATGTGGTGCCCGCGGCGGACGAGGCGGCCATGGGCAGCTGCCTGGTGCGGGAGGCGAGTACCCTGCTCCGCCTCAGCCAGGTGCAGAGGTGGGTTCGTTGTGGGTTTCGGGGGGTGTGTGTCTTTGGGAGGGCGTGCGGGGCCCTTCAGCACCTATCTGCAGCCTCTGCCCCCTCTGCCTTAACAGTGTCAGTTCTGTCTTCTTCGGCGGGGGGACGCCGAGCCTGGCTAGCCCCCGCACCATTGCAGCGGTGCTGGAGGCGGTGGCGGGGGCTGCCCACCTGCCTGCTGGCACTGAGGTCACACTGGAGGCCAACCCCAGCTCTGCTGGCGCACAGCGCCTTGCTGACTTCAGGGCAGCCGGTGTCAACCGCCTCTCCATCGGCGTCCAGGTGAAAAGGGCTGTCTCCCGTCCTGTCCCCAGCAGTCCCCCCATGCCCCTCACCCGTCCTGTCCCCAGCAGTCCCCTCCCATGCCCCTCACCCGTCCTGTCTCCGGCAGTCCCCCCATGCCCCTCCCCCGTCCTGTCTCCAGCAGTCCCCCCCC
>VWZI01015955.1:609352-633453 GCA_013396835.1 Psilopogon haemacephalus | reverse complement strand
TCCTGCCCCCAGCAGTCCCCCCGTGCCCCTCACCCATCCTGTCCCCAGCAGTCCCCCCATGCCCCTCACCTGTCCTGTCTCCAGCAGTCCCCCCATGCCCCTGACGACCATCACACTCCCTCCACAGTCACTGAATGACACCGAGCTGAGGCTTCTGGGCCGGGAGCACACAGCAGCAGAGGCACGGAGCACGGTGGAGGTGGCACGGGAGCTCTTCCCCGGCCGAACCTCCCTCGACCTCATCTTTGGGCTGCCCGGGCAGAGCCAGGAAGCCTGGGCCCAGGGACTAGAGGCAGCACTAGGTCTCTGTGATGACCATGTCTCCCTGTACCAGCTGACACTGGAGCGAGGCACACTGCTGGCAGCACAGGTCTGGGGTGGTGCCCTGCCTGCGCCCTCCCAGGACCTCCTGGCCGACATGTACCACACAGCCCATGAGGTGCTGGTGGCTGCTGGCTTCCGACACTATGAGGTCTCCAATTTTGCAAGGAAGGTGGGGTGCCCCCCGTACCGTGCCCCCTCCCCTGCCATACTGCCCCCTAGAGCAGACTCAGCACCTCCATCCCACCCCATACAACGCTCTCCCACAGGGCGCGCTCAGCACCCACAACCTCTCATACTGGCGGGGTGAGCAGTACATCGGTGTGGGGCCAGGTAGGTCAGGGTGGCAGGGGGCTGGTGAGGGTGGTGCTGCCTGTGCTCCATTTTTCTCTCCTCTCCATGCACCACTGCAGGAGCACATGGGCGGTTCGTGCCGCTGGGCGAGGGCAGCCTCTGCCGGGAGGCTCGAGTTCAGACGCTGGAGCCTGATGCCTGGATGCGGGAGGTGCAGAGCCGGGGGCACGGCACCAGGAGGCGGGTGGTGCTGAGTCCACTGGAGCAGTGAGTATGGGGGATGCCTTCCAGGCTCAGTACATTCCGTGCTGCTCTGCAGCTCTCCACGTCTTTAGTTTCGGGCCTCTCGCTACAAAGTAGGGCGTTGAAGTGATGTAGTAGGTGGAGAGAAGGGCAACAAAAGATGCAGAGTCTTGGGAGGAGTGGCTGAGGGAGCTGGGGTTGTTTAGTCTGGAGAAAAGGAGCCTGAGGGGAGACCTTTTTGTTCTCTACAACTCCCTGTAAGGAGGCTGGAGTGAAGTGAGGGTCAATCTCCCAGGTATGAGAGAAGAGCCCTGAGGGAGGTTTAGGTTGGACACCAGAAAAAAAAAAATTCTCCAAAGTGGTTCTGAAGGCTGGAAAGAGTCTGTCCAAGGAAGCAGTGGAGGGATTTAAAAGGTGTGTAGATGTGGCACTGAGGGACGTGGTTCAGTGGTGAACTTTGCAGTGCTGAGTGAACCACTGGACTCAAATGATTCCAGGATCTGAAAGGGGCCTACAAAAAAGCTGGGGAGGGACTTTTTAGGCTCTGAGGGAGTGACAGGACTAGGGGGAATGGAGCAAAGCTGGAGGTGGGGAGATTGAGAGTGGAGGTGAGGAGGAAGTTGTTGAGCATGAGAGTGGTGAGAGGCTGGAATGGGTTGCCCCTGCAGGGAGGTGTTTGGGGCCAGATCCCTGGAGGTGTTTTTGGCCAGGCTGGCAGAGGCTGTGGGCAGCCTGCTCTAGGGTAGGGTGTCCCTGGGCATGGCAGGGGTGTTGGAACTGGCTGATCCTTCCAACCCTGACTGATCCTATGATTCTATGTGTTGCAGGCTGGAGGAGATGCTGGTGCTGGGACTGCGCACAGACGAGGGCATCACGCACAAGGTGAGGGGTCCACCTCGCGTGGTGTGGGCGAACTCGGCTTTGACCTGCAGCTCCCCACCTGTCCCTGACATCCCTCTTTGTGCCCCGGGTGTAACAGCGCTGGCAGGATGCCTCTCCACACCTGAGCCTGGAGGCTGCGTTTGGGGCAGCGGGGGAAGCGAAGGCACTGCAGAGGAAGGGCTGGCTGGTCCTGGACGGCGAGTGAGCTCTGGGAGCGGTGTGAGGGGGTGCGGGATCGCTTCCAGAGCCAGGGCTCGACTGCTGCTTCTTCCACAGAGGCCTGCGCTGCACATGGGAGGGCCTGGCCCTGCTGGACTCGCTGCTGCCCGACCTGCTCTGCCAGCTGCAGCGCTGCTGGGCCCCGCCGGCCGCTCCGCTGCACCGCCCGTCGGGAGCCCAGCCCCGAGGAGGAGCCTGATGGGGAGCCGGGGACAGGGCTGGTGGTGCTGCGGCAGGATTGGCCGGGCTGGGGAGTTGTAAACAAGAGCAGTGGAGAATAAAGTTGCGGAATCACAGAATCATGGAGTGGTTTAGATTGGAAGGGGCTGCAAAGCTCACCCGGTTCCAAATGCCTGCCCCCCTCCCGCTGCCATAGGCGGGGACACCTCTCACTAGAACTGGTTGCTCAAAGCCTCATCCAGCCTGGTCCTGAACACCTCCAGGGAGGTTGTTTATAAATATCTGAGGGCTGGGGGTCAGGAGAGGGGGGACAGGCTCTGCTTGCTTGTTCCCTGGGATAGGACGAGGAACAATGAATGGAAGCTGCAGCACAGGAGGTTCCACCTCAGCACAAGAGGCAACTTCTTTACTGGAAGGGTCCCAGAGCACTGGCACAGGCTGCTCAGAGAGGTTGTGGAGTCTCCTCTGGAGCCTTTCCAGGCCTGTCTGGATGTGTTCCTGTGTGACCTATGGTCCTGCTCTGGCAGGGGGGAGGGACTTGATGACCATTTTGGGTCCCTTCCAACTCCTGGCGTCCTGCGATCCCTCCGCCTGGTCTCGCAGCAGAGGCATTCAGCCCTCTTCATCATTGCTGTGGCCTCCTCTGGCCCCGCTCTCCTGTGCTGGCCCCGGCAGAGCACAGCGGAGCAGAGGTTCGGAATCGTCTCCTGCTGACACCCTTTGAAAAACCAGAGCCGCCTGCCGCCTGTGGGGGGCGCTCTGGGTCCTGCCGGGTCGCAGCGGCACTGCGCATGCGGCGGGTCCGCGCCCCCCCCCCCCCCCCCCCCCCGAGGCGGGCAGCTGCGCATGCGCGGGGTGGGCAGCGCCACCGCCTCCTGGCCCTCCGGAAGGAGCGCTGCAGCCTTCCGCTTCTGCGCCGCCGCTGTTGCCGTGGCGACCCGGGCGGGGAGCGCAGGCTGGCACCGGGATCGGGCGGTGCGGCTGGGGCATGGCCCGGCTCAGCATCCCCACGGGTACGGCCTGGCGGCATTGCAGCCAGAGCGCCTCAGCGTTCCCCCGGTGGCTGCAGGCCGGTCCCCGGGCTAGATCCGTGCCCCACGGATACGGCCTGGCGGCTGCATCGCAGCCAGGGCGCCTCAGCGTTCCCCCGGTGGCTGCAGGCCGGTCCCCGGGCTAGATCCGTGCCCCACGGACACGGCCTGGCGGCGGCGCCGCAGCCAGGGCGCTTCAGCGTTCCTCCGGTGGCTGCAGGCCGGTCCCGCGGCACAGCCGGGGCCTTGCCCAGGTGGCTTTCGGGTGCTTGCTGGGGGCCCGCGAACGGCCTCTTCCTCACGCAGCAATTTCCCCGGATCCCACTTCCCCTTTTATTGTTTTAATTTTTTCCTTAACCTCCGCGTGTGCTGGGAAGCAACTCCTGGCTGGAGGAGCTTGCAGGCAAAGGGAGGACTGCTTCAGCTGCAGCACTGCTGTGCCCTGCTCTGTAGGGTGTTTTTGCTAGTTAAGTGCTTGCAGGCAAAGGAAGGACTGCTTCAGCTGCAGCTCCTGGCGGCAGCACAGCAGTGCTCGGCTCTGTAGGGTTGTTTTTTTCTTTTTGCTGTTTAGGAGCTTGCAGGCAAAGGGAGGACTGCTTCAGCTGCAGCACTGCTGTGCCCGGCTCTGTAGGGTTTCTTTTGCTGTTTAGGAGCTTGCAGGCAAAGGGAGGACTGCTTCAGCCGCGGCTCGTGTTGGCGGCACTGCTGTGCCCGGCTATGTAGGGTTTGGGGGTTTTTTTGCTATTTAGGAGATTGCAGGCAAAGCGAGGACTGCTGCAACTGTGAGTNGCAGCTGCAGCGCTGCTGTGCCCAGCTCTGAAGGGTTTTTTTTTTGCTATTTCGGAGCTTGCAGGCAAAGGGAGGACTGCTGCAGCTGCAGCACTGCTGTGCCCAGCTCTGAAGGGGTTTTTTTGCTATTTAGGAGCTTGCAGGCAAAGGGAGGACTGCTGCAGCTGCAGCACTGCTGTGCCCGGCTCTGTAGGGGTTTTTTGCTATTTAGGAGCTTGCAGGCAAAGGGAGGACTGCTGCAGCTGCAGCTCCTGTTGGCAGCACTGCTGTGCCCTGCTCTGTAGGGTTTTTTTTGCTATTTAGGAGCTTGCAGGCAAAGGGAGGACTGCTTCAGCTGCAGCACTGCTGTGCCTGGCTCTGTAGGGGTTTTTTTGCTATTTAGGAGCTTGCAGGCAAAGGGAGGACTGCTTCAGCCGCAGCTCCTGGTGGCAGCACTGCTGTGCCCGGCTCTGTAGGAGTTTTTTATTTGCTATTTAGGAGCTTCTGAAAAGGCAGTGGCTTACCGAGTCGTGCTCCGTCAGGCTGTGTGCTTGCTCTTGCAAATTGGAGTATTGAACTTAGCAGGAATTAGCTCCACCTTCGGGAAGCACACACTGTATTCACCTCCTCAGTTGTCTCTCACCCAGGGTAAAGTGTGAGACAATTGAGCCCTGTTGACTCACTTTGCTGAGTCTGCAGGGTTTGATTTTTTTCCAATTACAAGAGATGAGGGGTTGTGTTGATAATGTGCAGCCTTGAAAGAAACACCTCAAAACATAGTTTAGCTGGGAAATTAACCAGGCTGCAAGAGGAAGGTAGGATTCCCTTAGGAGACTGAGGAGGAGGTCTCTTGATCTGTTTTTTTCAGACAAGAAGGAAAAGACACATGAACTGTTCCCAAGAATTGCAGAAGAGCCTGAGCCCATTTCAGGTGTGCTGCAAGGAGATAATATCCAGGCACTTGCAATTAAGGTGGAGGACCTGGAGAAAGTAAGAAACAACTACCTTACCTGACACTCTCATTTCTGTGTGTTTAACAGAGGGTGCTCTGCATTTACTTAAACCAAAACCTGCTCTTGGAGTTCAGTTCTTACTCCATTTTGCCTGTCCTGCATTTCCAACTTTCTAGCCTAGTAAAGTGTGGAAGTTACTTGGTAACTGTCATGACAGTGGTGGTGAAACACTGGAATGGGTTGCCCAGGGAGGTTGTGTCTGCTCCCTACCTGCAGGTGTTCAAGGACAGGTTGGATGAGGCCTTGAGTGACCTGTTCTAGTGTGAGGTGTCCCTGCCTATGGCACAGGGGGATTGGAACTGGCTGAGCTTTGAGCTCCCTTCCAACCTAAACCATTCTATGACATCCCTCCCAAAACTGGGGTCGAACCAACTGGAAGCATTTGACACCAAGTGACACAGCAGGAAACTATTGGAAACTGACGTGAAACTCTTTTCCCTGTACTGGTTGTAAAGCAGAGTTCAGAAGAGCAAGAGGGTAATTAAGGTCATATCTCAGTGGCTGTGGGGGAGGAACAGCCTGTCCTGATAGGAGCTGGCAGTGTATCCTTGAAGGATCAAAAGGAGTGAGGGTGAGTCATTATATACCTAATTGCCTTGGGACTGTTTTATTTTCTGAAGCTCCATGGTCCACACCTTCCCCGAGATGCTGAGAGATTTCCAGTTAGGAGGAAATGCCTTGTCCCTAAACGTCAACCTGAAGAGGCAAGGAGGGAGGCACACACCCTGCTGGAGCATCCTGCTTTCCCAAGGGAACCCAGAGAGCCACTGACTTTTTCTGGTAGAGTTAAACTTCACATCATCTTGCCCTGGTGGTTTGGTTTTGCTAAGCCTAGCTTTAGGTAACCTGGCTCTGGGGTTGTTGAAGGTTTTTTTTGTGTGTGTGCTATAGGACCAGGGGTGTTTGCTGGTGACGGCCGTGAAGAGATTCTGCCCCGTCATGTTTTGGGAAGTATTCAGGAGTTCAAGAGGGAAGCCTTGGCCAGAGGAAATGCTCAGGTTGGTTTGTAAAATTATTTTTTAAATGTTGCTGTGTAGCACTCCTCTAGAGGTAGAGTGCAGTGTCTACAGGAACAGGCCAGGCCTGAGGTGTAGTTTTCCCAGCCTCATCATCCTCTTGTGTGTGGGGAGGGTTTGCCTTAGAGAAACTACACCAGCAGGTTTTGGAGTCCTGTGCTCAGGGTGAGGTCATGGAGGGGAGGATCACAGAGGCTTCCTCTTCCATAGTTACTTGTGCTGATGCTGTCAGGTTTGCAAGGGCAGAGCTGGTGTTGCAGCAGGGCCATTGGTGTCGAGTCCAATTACTCAGATAAATCCTTCCATTGTTTCTAGTGCCCTACTTTTGTGGCTGTCAGTGTGATAAGATAAAGGTACTGTCAATCTGGAGAATTCTTTTCTCTTTTCCTCTCTTGTTCTTACTGTGCATGGAGAGGTCACTGTAATGTTTTCCTTTCTCTTCAGACAACAGATTTTTTGGGGGGCTCTCCTCCAGACATTACTGTCGTGGCTTTAAAAGAGGAACAAGAAGGAGAGAAGAATAAAAAGGTTCATCAGATCCCACCAGCGGAACACAAAGCGCTGCAGAACTGGCACCATAATATGGCAGTCAGGAAGACGCTGGGGAAGTACCTGGGAGGTGAGAAAAATGGAAGCCTTGTTCAGTGGAATTCTCTGTGTGGTTGGAGTAGAGGGGTTTGGCACCACAGCAGCCAGATGGGTTTAATCCCATTGCCACTGCAGTCTGCATGGAGCACCTCACACTGCTTGTGGCTGTGGATGCTGCGGGGGAAGGCGCTGATAGTTCGGGCTGGGAGGAGCCTGGATTTGGTGGGGGAGCAGAGTGAGGGTGTTAGATGTGAACAACAGCAGTGGTAGAGGGTGTGCTGGGAAGCAGTGCAGTGCCAATGGTTTGACCTTCTTTTATAGAAGTTCTTCAGAGGCCAGAGAATGAGCTGCTGATGAGCAGCTCAGAGGATTACAGGCAAACCCGGGAAGAACCTGTCCTCCTTGAGCGCCCTCTCCCCGCCCTGCTTCCTGGAAAGGTGAGATCCCCACGTCCTCTGCAGCCTGACTGCTCTAAAGGCTGGTGTTAGGAGTGGTGTCTCTGAAGGCCTATCATTAGGTGTTTGTCAGAGCCACTCTAAGTGCTCTGGAGTGCAAGCAGAGTGTTTGGTGACTTTCAGAATCAAGAACTATACTGACTGCAGAGGTGTGTGTTGGCTCTTTGCAAAAGAACTACTGTATGTGGGCAAGTGCCATATCTTGATGAGCACCAAAGACTGCCACAAGCTGGGAAGTGGCATGGGGATGTGTCAGAACTGCTGTTCCAGGGACAGCTGGAACTGCTGGAAAGAATCCAGAGGAGGGCCACGAAGATGCTCAGAGGGCTGGAGCACCTTTCCTATGAGGACGGGCTGAAAGAGTTGGGGCTTTGCAGCCTGGAGAAGAGAAGGTTTAGAGTAGACCTTATAGTAACCTTCCAGTATCTGAAGGGGGCCTACAGGAGGGCTGGGGAGGGACTATTCACAAAGTCTTGTAATGACAGGATGAGAGGGAATGGGTTTAAACTGGCAGAGGGGAGATTTAAATGGGATGTTAGGAGGAAGTTGTTTGCAGTGAGGGTGGTGAGACACTGGCACAGGCTGTCTAGGGAGGTTGTGGCTGCTCCCTCTCTGGAGGTGTTCAAGGCCAGGCTGGATGAAGCCTTGAGCGATCTGATCTAGTGGGAGGTGTCCCTGCCTATGGCACAGGAGGGTTGGAACTGGCTGAGCTTTGAGCTCCCTTCCAACCTAAACCATTCTATGATTCTATGACAGAAAGGTGTGATACCTTCAGGCTTGAATTGTAGTGATTGCCATGGCTGAGCTGGAAGGATTCTGGGAGTAATCTATGTTAAAACAATGTGCTTACATTTGTGTTACTATCAAAGAATTCGTAGTTGTGTGAGGCATTCTTTTAGTTTCTCTGAACATTCATGCAGCACTAGCTAGAAGAAAGTTCTTTTGTCTTTGACAACAGCCCAATGGAAATGTTGTCCTGCTCTGCAGAAATTGATAATTAGCAGGCTTTCAAAATCATAGAATTGTAAAATCAGCCAGGGTGGAAGAGACTTCCAAGCTCATCCAGCCCAGCCTATCACCCAGCCCTATCCAATCAACTAGACCGTGGCACTAAGTGCCCCATCCAGGCTTTTCTTGAACACCTCCTGGGACAGTGACTCCACCACCTCTCTGGGCAGCCCATTCCAATGCCAATCACTCTCTCTGCTGACAACTTCCTCCTAACATCCAGCCTGAACTTGCCCTGGTACAGGTCCCTGGCACAGGAGACTGTCCCCCCTCCTTCTGTTACTGGTTGCCTGGGGGAAGAGCCCAACCCCACCTGCTACAACCTCCCTTCATAGAACTCATAGAATTGTTTCAGTCGGAAAAGACCTCTAGGATCATCAGGTAGCTGCAGAGAGCAATGAGGTCTGCCCTCAGCCTCCTCTTCTGCAGGCTGCACACCCTCAGCTCCCTCAGCCTCTCCTCTTGGGGCTGTGCTCCAGGCCCCTCCCCAGCCTTGCTGCCCTTTTCTGGACACCTTCCAGCACCTCAACATCTCTCTTGAATTGAGTGGCCCAGAACTCGACGTAGGGACTCAAGGTGCAGCCTGACCAGTGCTGAGTACTGGGGCAGAAGAACTGCCCTGGTCCTGCTGGCCACGCTATGCCTGATCCCGACCAGGCTGCCCGCATGAGCAGGGTTAGACTTCTTTTTCTCTAGTTTTTTAGCCTGCGAAAATAGCAAAATAGCAGGCAGCGTCATCAGCAGCCTTGTTTTCCACCCCAGGGCTTCCGAAGCGGCAGCGCATTCTGGAGGCAGCCTGAGCGCATCGGGGACGAGCTGAGCGGTCTGACCGTGGCGCTGCCTCGGGTCGAGCGCGGCTGCGCAGGGTCCCTCAGCCGCCTGCGGGAGCACCGCGCTGGCCGGCAGCGAGCGGGTAAGGGAAAGGGAGCAGAAAGCTGAGGCCGCAGAAATGGGTTACAAGGGCGGGGGTGGAGGGGGGGGGAGCAAACAGAAAGGCACAGGGACCCCTTTGAGCCTGGAGGCTCGCATTATACTTGTCCCTTCTGAGAGCTGCACCACAGCTGCTTCACAGAATGAACCAGGTTGGAAAAGACAATCACAGAATGGTTTAGGTTGGAAGAAACCTTAAAGATCATCCAGTTCCAACCCCTCTGTGCCATAGGCAGGGACACTCCCACTAGATCAGGTTGCTCAAGACTTCATCCAGCCTGGCCTTGAACACATCCAGGCTAGGATGACTTCTGAGATTGAGTCCAGCCTATCACCTAAGCCTTCTAATTAACTAACCCATGGCACCAAGTGCCTCATCCAGCCTGCTTTTAAAACACCTCCAGGAATGGGGACTCCACCACCTCCCCAGGCAGCCCATTCCAATGCCAGTCACTCTTGCTGGGAAGAACTTCCAGGCCGGCAGAGGCTCTTTCCGGCCCGGTAGGGCATCCCTGGGCATGGCAGGGGGGTTGGAACTGGCTGATCCTTGTGGTCCTTTCCAACCCTGACTGATTCTATGATAATGTCCTCCTAACATCCAGCCTGAACTTGCCCTGGCACAGCTTGAGGCTGTGTCCTCTTGTTCTGTCATTGCTTGCCTGGGAGAAGAGACCAACCCCACCTGGCTAAAACATCCTTTCAGGTAGCTGTAGAGAGCAATGAGGTCTGCCCTGAGCCTTCTCTTCTGCAGGCTGCACACCCCCAGCTCCCTCAGCCTCTCCTCACAGGGCTGTGCTCCAGCCCCCTCACCAACCTTGATGCCCTTCTCAGGACGTGTTCAAGCACCTCAACATCTTTCTTAAATTGAGGGGCCCAGAACTGGACACAGCATTCAAAGTGCAGCCTAACCAGTGCTGAGTACAGGGGCAGAACTACCCTGGTCCTGCTGACTACCTTATTCCTGATCCAAGCCAGGGTGCCATTGGCCTTCTTGGCCACCTGGGCACACTGCTAGCTCATGTTTAGTCACTGTCAACCAGCACCCCCAGGTTCCTCTCTGCCTGGCTGCTCTCCAGCCACTCTGTCTCCAGCCTCTAGCACTGCATGGGCTTCTTGTGACCAAAGTGCAGAACCTGGTACTTGGACTTGTTAAAACTCCTGGTGTTGGACTGAGCCCGTCTGTGCAGCCTGTTCAGGTCCCTCTGCAGAGCCCTCCTATCCTCCAACTTGCTCCCAACTTGGTGTTGTCTGCAAACTTACTGATGGAGGACTCAATCCTCTCATCCAGATCATCACTGAAGATACTAAACAGGACTGTGCCCAGCACTGATCCCTGGGGCACACCACTAGTGACAGCTGCCAGCTGGATGTGGCACCATTCACCACCACTCTCTGGGCCCAGCCCTCCAGCCAGTTCTTAACCCAGCACAGAGCGCCCTTGTCCAAGCCATGGGCTGCCAGCTTGGCCAGGAATGTTCTATGGCAGACATTATCAAGGGCCTTGCTGAAGTCCAAGTAGACTACCTCCACAGCCTGGCCCACATCCACTGGGCAGGTCACTTGGTCATAAGAAGAGATCAGGTTGGTCAAGCAGGACCTGCCCCTCCAAAGTCCATGCTGGCTGGGTATGATCTCCTTGGTCATCCTCTGGAATCATAGAATGGTTTAGGTTGGAAGGGAGCTCAAAGCTCAGCCAGTTCCAACCCCCTTGTGCCATAGGCAGGGACACTTCCCACTAGAAGAGGTCGCTCAAGGCCTTATCCAACCTTGCCTTGAACACCTGCAGGGAAGGAACATCCACAACCTCCCTGGGCAGCCTGTGCCAGTGTCTCACCACCCTCACTGTAGGGGCCCTGTGATTGCATTCAGGATGATCTGTTCTATTGTTTTGCATGGCACTGAGGTCAGTCAGCTGTTAGATCTCCTTCTTAAAACACTGTGAGACTAAAGTTTGGCAAGGAGTGAAATGAATAGCATGTGAGTACATAGTGAGCTCTTATATGGGTGTTTTCACAGGTCTGAAGCCTCCAAAAAGGATCCCTTTCCATCCAACCCGGGATAAGGGCCATTTCCTGAAACATCAGCACTGGGAGCTGAAGTCTATGGAGGAGCTGCATTTTTATCAGCTGGTAAGAGCAGAGCAGTGAGGAAACTCTTTCCAGCTCTTGTTTTTGTCAGGTGCTGTAGAGTAACAGCAAATTGCCAAGAGGTCGATTCAGGAAAGCATTAGAAATGTAAAATGTAGGCCCACGTTGCCTTGGAGGTTCCCAGCTTTCCAAAGGGCCACACCCAGTAAGGATAATTTCCTGAAACATCAGCACCAGGAGCTGAAGTCTGTGCTAGAGGAGCTACTTTTTTATCAGCTGGTAAGAGCAGAGCAGTGAGGGGATTCTTTACATCTCTTATTTTTGTCAGGTGCTGCAGAGTAACAGCAAATTGCCAAGAGCTAAGTTCACAAAAAGGCATTAGAAATGTAAAATGTAGGCCCACATTGCTTTGGAAGTTCCCAGCTTTCCAAAGGGCCACACCCAGGAAGCAGCATCATCATCATCAATGCTTTCCTCTCTCAGCCTATAGTCTTAATTTCTCCTTCAAGTCCTCCAATTAGTTCAGAGCAGCACACCTCCCTGAGTGTGCTCTAGGAGCCTTGGTGTAGACCCCAAACCAGCAGCATGCAGCTGCCAAGAGCCAGGCAATCAAAAAACCCACCAAATACTGGTGTGGGACGTTGATCTGGTGCCTCAGGACAGACAGAAGACATCTTGACCTGTGTGGAGGACGCAGGCATCTGGCATAGTCACTCCTGTTAATAACTGAACAAACCTGCACCTTTTTATTTCTGAGACCTGGCTCTGGGGATGGAGAAGCATGTGTGAAAGAGGATTTTATCATCCAATGCAGCTTTTGTCATGGGGTTTCTTGGGAGGCCCAGAGTCAGTTTCTTCCTCTGCCTTTTAAACACTGGATACACCTGGGAAGCATCATAGGAGCAAGACACCTGAACTTTGCTTTACTGGATTCAGTTGCTGCACTTCTCTAGTATTTTGCCTTCCTTTCCACGTTAAAAATAAAAAGAGAAACTGCAGGTTGATACATTTTCTGTCTGTCCAGGATCTAGGTGGACTGGATGTGATCAGTAAAGGACAGCCTTACACATCTGGCTCAGCAGAGACTTTTCCAGGTTCCATTACTTCTGCTGAAGACTCTGACATCCAGTAAGTTTTGCTTCATGGCAGAAATAAAGAACTTCAGGTATGCACCACCAGTCTGTTCTTATCCAGAATGGAGAGGAGCCTCCACTGGGGGGACAACAAAAGTTATGTTCTAGTCACATTGTAACCACCAGATTTAGGAACTGAGCAGTTCCTTTCTGCCTAAGGAGCTGGAACTGGCAGAAAGTTGTGTTTTTTTTCTGGGGCACTTCCTCCAGTCTTTCCTCTCTGTGGCTCCAGAGCTTGCATTAGGCAGGGTGAGGATTCAGCTCTGAATTACCTCCATCTGTTTTTCTTTCTTTTTGCAGCCTTCCATGATTAATTTGCCTTTTTCCTCTGTCCTGTCCATCTGTAATGGGCACAACTTGAAGGCCTCTTCTCCATAGTCATGTACCCTCAGCTGCCTGAGGCAGGTATCATTGGTTGGTATTCTGTCTGCCCTGTCCTCCTTGATGGTGACAAGTAGCTAGCTGGAGTTTACCACATCTGCAGGCCTGCCCCTAAGAGGATAACCATGTGGAAAAGCACTGGTTGGGGGTTATTTTTTACAGGGTTGTGTAAATCCCTCCCTGGTTCCCTCCTCTCTGAAAGTGGACTCCCCTAAAACATTGGTTCTTGGGGTTTTTTTATGCAGTGACTCCTCAAGTGACTCTGCATGTGTGGTTCCAGAAGGAATACTGGGTCCATCTTTAGTTTTCTGTGGCCAGCCTGCTCGTTGGATCAGCTGCACCACTTCCTGCAAGGTAGTTCTGTGCTTCTTTCTGTTTAGGAGAACTAAGCCTGCTTGAGTTCCCAAGTTATATTGGCCACTCCCAGGCGAATAAAAAGGGGAGGATTTGTTCTGAGCATAATGGAGTATTCCTACCTTTGCTGCAGAAAGAGAAAAGGTTGCAAGCTTCAGATTCCCAGGTGCTCTCTGTAGAATGACCACTTCATTGGACCTGCCTTACAAGTCCTACCAAGGCTCAACCCCTAATTTGTGATAATGATTTTCAGGCAAGATAAACCCTGCCAGATAGAGTAGAAATTAGCTTTTGCCTTTCTCCTCTTCGTTGTAGGATGAAATTGGCATTGCTGCCCAGGTCACCTTTGAGGCTTTGGTTGGTGAGAAAGCTGAAAGCTCTATGATGGTGAGCAATGATGGCACAGCTGCCATCTGCTATAGCTGGGTGAGGCTTCCCCAGCAGATTCCCTCCAGAGAAACCAAGGGGAAGAGGATGCAGCGTTTCTACTTTGATACCAGACCAGGTATGACAGCTGCTGAGTGCTGAGATCTTTGTTCCCAGAGCACAGAACATGTCTTCATCTGGGTCAAGGCAATCCCAAGCACAAATAGAAGCTGGGCAGTGGTAGGCTGGAGAGCAGCCTTGAGGAGAGGGACTTGGGAGGGCTGGTGGAAGAGAAGCTCCACATGAGCCAGCAGTGAAAGCCAACCAGAACCTGGGCTGCATCAGGAGCAGTGTGGCCAGCAGGGCCAGGGAGGTGATTCTGCCCCTCTGCTGTGCTCTGCTGAGAGCCCACCTGAAGTCCTGAATCCAGTTCTGGAGCCCCTGGGACAAGAGGGATGTGGACATGGTGGAGGTGTCCAGAAAAGGGCCACAAGGATGCTCAGAGGGCTGCAGTACTTCTGCTATCAGGACAGATGGAGAGAGTTGGGGCTGTTCAGTCTGGAGAAGAGGAGGCTCCCAGGTAACCTCCTTGTGGCCTTCCAGGATCTGAAGGGGGCTACAAAAACACTTGGGAGGGACTTCTTAGGCTACCGGGGAATGGGGCAAAGCTGGAGGTGGGGAGATTCAGCCTGGATGTGAGGATGAAGTTGTTGAGCATGAGAGTGGTGAGAGCCTGGAATGGGTTGCCCCTGCAGGGAGGTGGTTGAGGCCGCATCCCTGGAATGGGTTGCCCTTGGAGGTGTTTGGGGCCACATCCCTGGAGGTGTTTGCAGCCAGGCTGGCAGAGGCTGTGGGCAGCCTGATCTAGGGTAGGGTGTCCCTGGGCAGAGCAGGGGGGTTGGAACTGGATGATCCTTGTGGTCTCATACAGAAATAAAGACATTCAGGGTGGGCTTTGGAAAAGGTCAAGTGAACCAAGTGGCTTCATGCAGACTGATGCAGTTTCTGTCTCATTTCAGGGGTGATTTTGCCTGGAGAAAGCAGGAAGTTTTCTTTTCTGTTCAAGTCAGAAAGAGTAGGCATTTTCAGCGAGTCCTGGGAATTTAGGACACATCCTTTGTTACTAGGAGGAGCTCTGCTGCAGGTGACCCTTTGGGGAATTGCTGTGTGTGAAGATAAATTGGCTGACCTCCGAGAGAAGCTGGAGGTAAGCAAGCACCTAACTGGGTAACTGTGAGCTTTGAACTTGCTCTGCAAATAAGAGGGTCAGGGTGGGAATTGAGGGCAAGGCGCTTTTATTGCTGTGCAGTTAGGGCTGGGAGGTGATTATGTCTTTGCAGAACATCTGTGCATACCTGAGCAGGTTTGCTAAATAGAAGGGAAGAACCCTGCAGTCCATTACAGTCTTGTTAGTGGAGGCACAATCTTGTCACAGAATCACAGAACCTTAGAGGTTGGAAGGACCTCCAGAGATCATCCAGTCCAACCCCCCTGCCAAAGCAGGATTGCCTAAGGTAGTTCACACAGGAGTGCATGCAGGAGAGTTTAGAAAGTCTCCACAACCTCTCTGGGCAGCCTGTTCCAGGCCTCTGTCACCCTCACTGGAAAGAAATTTCTCCTCATGTTGAGCTGAAAACTTCCATGTTCCAGTTTGTAGCTGCTGCTCCTTGTTTGACTGCTGCTGACCACTGAAAACAGATTGGCCCCAGGCACTTGACACCCACCCCTCAGATATTTGTACACATTTGATTGGATCTCCTCTTGATCTTCTTCTCTCCAGACCAAACAACCCCAGGTTTCTTGGTCTATCTTAGTAGGAGAGATGCTCAAGTCCTCAAATCATCCTCATGGCTCTCCACTGGCCTCTTTCCAGCAGGTCCCCATCTCTCCTGAACCAGGGACCCCATTTTTCTCATGGATTCATTAGAATCATAGAACTGTTTCAGCTGGAAAAGACTTTTGAGATCACAAAGTCCAACCATCAGCCCAACATCACCATGGCCACCAAACCATGTCCCCAGTGCCATGTTCCCACATCTTTTTTTCACACCTCTGGGGATGGTGACTCTTCCAATGCCTGACCACTCTTGAGGGAAAGAAAATTTTCCTAATATCCAACCCCAACTTCCACTGGTGCAATTTGAGGTCATTTCCTCTTGTCTTCTCACTAGTTATTTGGAGAAGAGGGTAACACTCCCCTTACTACAGTCTCCTCAAACCATTCACACTGGGCTCTTAAGGGGTGGATTTTTCTGTCTGTTAGTGAATGTCATCAGCTTCTTAGTATGCATTGTGCACTGTGGTGACAGTTAAGGTGTAAGCTGCCAGTGGCACTACACTCATTTCCTCTTGTCTTCTCACTAGTTATTTGGGGAAGAGAACAACACTCCCCTTACTACAGTCTCCTCAAACCATTCACACTGGGCTTTTAAGGGATGGATTTTCTGTTGGTTAGTGAATGTCATCAACTGCTTAGTATGCATTGTGCACTGTGGTGGCAGTTAAGGTGTAAGCTGCCAGTGGCACTACACTCATTTGCTCTTCTCACTAGTTATTTGGAGAGAAGGGCAACACTTCCCTTTCTACAGTCTCCTCAAACCATTCACACTGGGCTCTTAAGGGATGGATTTTTCTGTCTATTAGTGAATGTCATCAGCTGCTTAGTGGGGTTGGGCTTATGCATTGTGCACTGAGGTGGCAGTTAAGGTGCAAACTGCCAATGGCACTATACTCATTTCCTTTTGTCTCCTCTCTAGTTATTTGGAGAGAAGGGCAACACTTCCCTTTCTACAGTCTCCTCAAACCATTCACACTGGGCTCTTAAGGGATGGATTTTTCTGTCTATTAGTGAATGTCATCAGCTGCTTAGTGGGGTTGGGCTTATGCATTGTGCACTGAGGTGGCAGTTAAGGTGCAAACTGCCAATGGCACTACACTTTGGAGTGCAGGCTGGTGAGGATTTGTAGGCTGTGTCTGAGAAGCTGTTGTAAGTGTTGCTGTGCATAGCTTGCAGTCGTTCTGGTAACCCTGTGTAACATATCCGTGTGGTTACTGGCCTGGGTGTGAGCTTGTTTGTGTGTCCACACATGGAACAGACACTCACACGTGTTGTTCTGGTGTCTCAGAGGGACCTGGCTGCTCAAACAGTTACTGCTATGGTACAAGAGATTCTGAAGGAACTTCTTGTCCAGATTCAGACCCCGGGGCGCACTCCATCTCCTTTAGGTGCCTGTGCAACAGAAGAGGAGTTGTTCCACCAGAAGAATCCCATGGTAATGTTTGCTATTTGATGGGTCACTTAGATGAAATACCTGGGAGGGAAGACCCATGGGTCTGGTGCATTGCTGAGTTTCTGGAGGCTGGCTCTGTCTTGCAGAGGAAGGGCTCAGCTCATGCCACTATTTACCTTTCCCTCTTTATCACAGTTGCATTATCAGCATCGAGTGGTAAAGCAGCTGCATGAGCTGTGGAGACAGCACATGACTTTTCCTCCAGCCTTTGAGGAGAAAGTGTCCTTGGACCAGAAGAGAAGTGTGGAGGACATACAGTACCAGGAGAGTCCTTCAGAGGTTCTCCCTGCTCAGAGCAGCACCACAAAGGTCCCAGGCTGGAAGGATGCACATGAGGAGGCTCCAAGTGAAATGATGAACGCAGAGGAGGAAGAAAGAGGCCCAACAGAGTGGAACCTCTCCTTGGAGGACTTCAAGCAGGTGGTCACTTCCGTTCCCACTAGGGCTGTGAGAAGCTGAAGCTTTCATTTCCCTACAAGTAGCCTGTTCTACCCCAGTGTGAGCACACCCAAAGGTCTGCAGCTTGCTCTGAGTTAGGTGATTTATGATGTGTGTCACAGGAAAGCCTTTCAGCTGCCTGACCACACCCTCAGTGCTCTTGTAAAGAGATCCCCAAGAGAGATGTTGAGGGCTGTTGTGTGAAGAAGAAAAGAAAACCACACAATGTAACAAGGCAGTGTAAGCTCTTTCCCCAGTTAGCTTTCTCTCATTCCAGAACTGATTGCAGGGGGTCAGGCTAACAGCAGCAGCTTTCCCAAGGCTCCTGTCCTCGGGAGAGTTCTTCCTATTCATCAGAGCACTAAGGGTGCACTCATGACAGGCTGAGCACAAACTTCCCTAAAGAAAAGACAGAGTGGTTTGAATTTTGTCAAAAGCTTTTCTGTAGTGCTCTCTTGGGAGCCTCTCTGCTGCTTTTATAACTCATCTTTACACTGAAGATTTCTAACTCACTAGGATCTCAGTTCTTGAGATCTTTGGCATTGCCAAAGAGCTTGCAGTGGATCTTAACTGGAGGGTCTGGGACTGATCCCCACATCTTGGGCCAGGTGTACCTTGGCCAAATCTCATCTGTATGGAGGAGGCCACATCTGGGTGCAAGCTGGTTTCAGGCTGGAGCTGTGGTGTTCTCCATTGAGCTCAGTGTCCATGGACTGGGAATGGAGACTGAGAAGCAGCACTTAACACGACAGACCCTGCCTTTTCTCAACACAACAGACCCTGTGTTTTCTCTCCCATCAGGCTATAAAGACAATCTCCAAGGAAGAGCTGCGAGAAGCAGCACTGTCCCAGCTCAATGAGGCATCACTGGAGCTGTGTGTTGAACAGAGACCGACTCAGACAAACCTTCTGTACCAAACCTGGTGTGTTACCTTTGCAAGATCAAGTCTGGAAATGTCTTGTGTGATTGACAGTCTCAGCAAGCTCTGTTGCAAGCATGTGATTCAGTGTGGGTAATTAGGGCCATGAGGATGCTCAGAGGGCTGCAGCACCTCTGCTGTGAGCACAGACTGAAAGAGCTGGGGCTGTGCAGGCTGGAGAAGAGGAGGCTCCCAGGTGACCTTCTTGTGGCCTTCCAGGATCTGAAGTGGGCTACAAGAAAGTTGGGGAGGGACTTTTTAGGCTATCAGGAAGTGAGAGGACTAGGGGGAATGGAACAAAGCTGGAGGTGGGGAGATTCAGAGTGGAGGTGAGGAGGAAGTTGTTGAGCATGAGAGTGGTGAGAGGCTGGAATGGGTTGCCCTTGGAGGTGGTTGGGGCCACATCCCCTGGAGGTGTTTTTGGCCAGGCTGGCAGAGGCTGTGGGCAGCCTGCTCTAGGGTAGGGTGTCCCTGGGCATGGCAGGGGGGTTGGAACTGCCTGATCCTTGTGGTCCCTTCCAACCCTGACTGATTCTAGGATTCTAATTGTGTGGCACTCTCCTTTACACTCCTTTGTTTTATAGATGAGTGGTAGCAGTTGTCTAGGACTCAAATACCCTTTTTTGAGACATATTTTGAACATTAAATTCATGTAATTTTGAAGTGGAAAGATTATTTCTAACAAGGTTTTTCCAGGCTGCGTTTATGAAACCTTTGGGTAATTTTTCTGGGGTCCTCCCTTGTACAGTCTCTGTTCAGTCAAGCTTCCAGACTGCAAACATATCAACAGCTTCTGGCTGCCTACTAAATGAGAGAAGTGCAGGTTCCCCTTGGTGAAGACAGAGCAGGTTGATGCTGACTTACCAGTGTGTCATGTTTCACTGCAATATTTTTGGGTCGAGGTTTGCAAACCACTGAGGCCTCAGAGGGCTCAAAACATGCACAGATTTTGAGATGGTTGATGCTAATTTATTGGTTTAGCTGTAAGGCAGAGGGCAAACCAAGATGGCAGTGGCTGTACTTATCTCCCTTCTGATTCTGATTCTTTCCTTAGCCTCCAGCTGTGGCGTGAAGCAGTTGATGGTCTGGTGAGTCACTCTCTGAAGCTGAGATCCCTGCTTGGCTTGCCTGAGAAGGACACCTATGTAGATGCTGTTGCAGAGGAAGCAGGTGAACAGTAGTTCTGGCACAGCAGCTGGTTTCTGTGGACTGTTGGAAATGCAGCTGCATTTCTTCTGGGATGGGGATTTCCAAGCTTTTATAAGGAAGCGCATCAGACAAAAGATAAAAAAGCAAATTGTGTGATGCTAATTGTGATCTGTGGTTGGGTGTAATCAAAACTCCCAACACACAAATAACCCTTTTAATTTATCTGGATGCTAACCAAGAAAAGCTCCCCCCCAACTATTAACTTTCTGACATGCTTGTTCTGATGCACTCCTGAGACCTGTTCCTTTCTTATTTAAAGAAAGTACTCTTCAGGGTATACTTTTTCAGTCCAGTAGAGCACAGATTAATAAAAGTAGGAAAAATAAGTTGCAAAAGTCATACACTTCCACTGTGTGAGTGCAGTGGGCTTGTTGTTCTGGATGTGAAAGTGCTGCTTTTGGGTCACTGAATTATTTTTGTTTTGTAGTGGAAGTAAAGCATCCTATAAAAGAAGGAAAGGAAGAGAGAGTAACCACTAGGAAAGAAGAAAGGAGGTCATTTGGTGGTAAGGATAAAGAAGGCAGAAAAAGAACAATGAAGACAGCAGAGAAAGAAAAACAGGTATGTGTTGGCATGCCTGCTGAAACCTAAATGCCCAAGACCATGGGATCTGTTCTGGTTTCATATCTGAGTTTGAGCTGGTTTCCAGGCAAGTGAAAGAGGCTGCTGATTCTGTAAGGTGGATCTTAGAATCCTAGAATCAGTCAGGGTTAGAAGGGACCACAAGGATCAGTTCCAACCCCCCTGCCATGCCCAGGGACACCCTGCCCTAGAGCAGGCTGCCCACAGCCTCTGCCAGCCTGGCCAAAAACACCTCCAGGGATCTGGCCCCAAACACCTCCCTGCAGGGGCAACCCACTCCAGGCATTCACCACTCTCATGCTGAACAACTTCCTCCTCCCATCCAAGCTGAATCTCCCTACCTCCAGCTTTGCTCCATTCCCCCATGTCCTGGCACTACCTGATAGCCTAAAAAGTCCCTCCCCAGCTTTTCTGTAGCCCACTTCAGATCCTGGAAGGCCACAAGAAGGTCAGCTGGGAGCCTCCTCTTCTGCATACTGAACAGCCCCAACTCTTTTTCAGTCTGTGCTCACAGCAGAGGTGCTGCAGCCCTCTGAGCATCCTCAGGGCCCTTCTCTGCACACCTCCAGCATCTCCACATCCCTCTTGTCCCAGGGGCTCCAGCACTGGATGCACTACTCCAGGTGGGCTCTCAGCAGAGCACAGCAGAGGAGGAGAATCACCTCCCTGGCCCTGCTGCCCACACTGCTCCTGCTGCAGCCCAGCCTCTGCTTGGCTTTCTGGGCTGCAAGTGCACACTGCTGCCTCATCTTCAGCTTCTCCTCCACTGACACCCCCAAGTCCCTCTCCTCAGGCTGCTCTCCAGCCAGTCCCTGCCCAGCCTGGATTGGTGCTTGGCATTGCCTTGACCCAGCTGCAGGACCTTGCACTTGGTCTTGTTGAACCTCCTGAGGTTGGCTTGTGCCCACCTCTGCAGCCTGTCCAGGTCCTTCTGGATGTCATCCCTACCCTCCAGCCTGTCTGCTGCACCACACAGCTTGGGGTGCTCAGCAAACTTGCTGAGGGTGCAACCTGAAGGATCTTCTGACTTAAGTCATTTTTTCCCCCGTCTGTCCCTAAACAGGAATATCCAAGCGGTGGAAAGTTAAAAGAAGAGAAAAAGCTGAAGTCTTCCACTTCATTGCAGGAGGTGAAAGAGGGAACACAGCCCACGGAGGCTGCAACTACAGATAGAGCAAAACCTTCCTGGGAGCAGGTGGACACTGTTTTGCTTGGGACATACCAGGAAAAGCTCTACATTGAAGTGAGTTTGACCACAGCTTGTCTTTTGTTTCTTGTTTCTGTTCTTTGTTTTTAACTTACACTGGAGCTTAGATGGAGAGGTAAACCTTTTGTTGGAGAACTAACAAATCTAGGTCTGTGATTCTGTAGTGAGAGAAGTGTGAACTAAGTGTGGTGTTTAAGGCCAGGCTGGCAGAGGCTGTGGGAAGCCTGATCTAGGGTAGGGTGTCCCTGCCCATGGTAGGAGGTTTGGAACTAGAATCATAGAATCAGTCAGGGTTGGAAGGGACCACAAGGATCAGCCTGTTTCAACCCCCCTGCCATGCTCAGGGACAACCTACCCTAGATCAGGCTGGCCAGAGCCTCATCCAGCCTGGCTGCAAACACCTCCAGGGTAGTGGCCCCAACCACCCCCCTGGGCAACCTGTTCCAGGGCCTCACCACTCTCATGGTGAACAACTTCCTCCTCATGTCCAATCTGAATCTCCCCACCTCCAGCTTTGCTCCATTCCCCCCTAGTCCTGTCACTCCCTGACAGCATTAAAAGTCCCTCCCCAGCTTTTCTGTAGGCCTCCTTCAGATCCTGGAAGGCCACAAGAAGGTCACCTGGGAGCCTCCTCTTCTCCAGACTGCACAGCCCCAACTCTCTCCATCTGTCCTGATAGCAGAGGTGCTGCAGCCCTCTAAGCATCCTCGTGGCCCTTCTCTGGACACAAGAGATGATCCTTGTGGTCCCTTCCAACCCTGACTGATTCTATGATTCTAAATACAAGGTGAGAGATCCTTTATTGCATCCTGGCTTCTGAGAACACCAATCCAGCCATGGTATAACCACTTGCAGGATGCCTTCAGCATGCTCGTGGGCTCCCAGGGGATCAGCAGAATTAATTGTACCTCAGAAAATGTTAAGCACACTTCATAGCTGGAAAAGCTATTACAAGAGCTAGATGCTGTTAGCAGGCAGCCACGTTTTGTATGTACCCATGCATTCATGTCTGTGAGAAACCATCTCACTGCCAGTGTCCCCATGACCATTTCTGCTTGTGCTGGCACCGGAACTATCTTCTCTTAATTGCTGCTGCAGGTCTACAGGCTGCTGGACTCAACAGTGAGCAAAATGGTGTCTTTATTTGAGGAACTGAAGGAAAAAGGTGCTCTGAAGTGGGAGAGTGAAGCCCTTTCTGACTAGGAACAGACTCACTTTAAAAAAAATAAATAAATAACTTTTTAGACATATCAAGTGGAGGTTCTTCTTTTTCAAGCAGTGTCCTGATTCCAGTAAGTGAGTGGCTTCTTTGCCACTGTGTCCAGTTTTGGAGCCCCTATTTAAAGAGGGATGTGGACATGCTGGAGTGTGTCCAGAGAAGGGCCATGAGGATGCTCAGCAGGCTGCAGCACCTCTGCTGTGAGGACAGACTGAAAGAGTTGGGGCTGTTCAGAGGAGGCTCCAAGGTGACCTTCTTGTGGCCTTCCAGGATCTGAATGGGGCCTACAAAAAAAGCTGGGGAGGGACTTTTTAGGGTGTCAGGGAGTGACAGGAGTAGGGGGAATGGAGCAAAGCTGGAGATGGGGAGATTGAGAGTGGATGTGAGGTGGAATTTGTTGAGCATGAGAATGGTGAGAGGCTGGAATGGGTTGCCCCTGCAGGGAGGTGTTTGGGGCCAGATCCCTGGAGGTGTTTTTGGCCAGGCTGGCAGAGGCTGTGGGCAGCCTGCTCTAGGGTAGGGTGTCCCTGGGCATGGCAGGGGGGTTGGAACTGGGTGACCCTTGTGGTCCCTTCCAACCCTGACTGATTCTATGATTCTCTGATTCTTTGCTCATACACTGATGTGAGATTATTGCTTAGACCATTTGTTACTGCTACAGATGGTTGCTTGCCAAGAAGAGGCAAGCAAGGAACATGACAGCCTCAGAAGCCATTAAAGCAGGGCAGTCTCTCATTTCTGCTGAGGAAGAAGAATTTAAAAGCACAGGCTAGCATGAGACACGTCTTGCTCTTTGTTTCTCAATCTTCCTTGGCTGGCAGGTGAGAGAGCAGAGAGTGTCCCTGTTAGTCATGAGCCCAAGTATCAGGGCAGTGACTTAAAACATTTACTACATTCTTGACTGCTTGTCCAGTTTCCTCTCAGGACTTGCTGACAGCTGGCTTCTCTGTCACATTCAGGATGCCAAGGGGAGTGCCAACCTGCCTCATTCTGCAGCCATGAGTTTACTTCCTGTGCTGATCTTGCCAGCTTAAGGTACCCATGGTCCATTCTGAGCCAACTCTTGCTTGCTTCCTTTCAAGAGTAATCACTCTTGCATTAAAATGTGTGAAATTCATGTCACAACTATTGAGAGCCTGGTAGCATCTTGAGCTGGAGCCACCCTTTCATCTCTTGTCAGCCTGCAACAGCATCTGGGCTCACCACCACTTTCTTCCTGGGTTTCTTCGTGCATCACAGTTGGAATGGAGGTTTTTCTGGTGGCATCTGTTGCACACTCCACCGTTGGGCTTGGGTTTCTGAGGCAGAGTGAGAGGATGGACTGACATCAAGAGATACCTGGCACATGTCAGTAAAGTGAGGTTCCAGCTCAACATAAGGGGCAACTTCTTGACTGTAAGGGTCCCAGAGCACTGGCACAGGCTGTCCAGAGAGGTTGTGGAGTCTCCTTCTCTGGAGCCTTTCAAAGCCTGTCTGGATGTGTTCCTGTGTGATCTGTGCTACACTGGTCCTGCTCTGGCAGGGTGGTTGGACTTGATGATCTCCTTGGGTCCCATCTGACTCCTAACATCCTGTGACCCTGTGAAAGTGCCATCTTCAGGCTGGAGCACCCAGACAGCATTCCCTGCAGAGGCTTTGACCCTCTAGAACATGACTTCAGTGCAGGTTATTGATTGAGGTTTGTGGTACCTTTGGTGTTCTCGAGCAGCAGATGCCTGCCCATGCCCAGAGAGCTCTGCCTGGCACTGTGCAGTTTGCAGCAGGCATGTGTGCCTCAGACATGTGTGCTCTTGTACATTGTCAGCCAGACTGCCACACGTCTGGGAGAGGCACCCAGTGTGAAATAACTGTTCCTTCTGCACAACTGTTCTCTCATTTTTAACTCCTGTGCTGTTTCTGGGGAGAGGATTGTATCCTTCCCCTTGGCTCCTGGCAGTATGTGGTGGTTTAGCAGTTACCTGCCCCCC
>VWZI01015955.1:569723-595174 GCA_013396835.1 Psilopogon haemacephalus | reverse complement strand
GGCGCGGGTGGCTGCGGGGCGGTGGGCACAGGTAGCTGTGGGTCAGGAGATGCCGGGCGCGGGTGGCTGCGGGGCGGTGGGCACAGGTAGCTGCGGGTCAGGAGATGCCGGGCACGGGTAGCTGCGGACCAGGGGATGCCGGACATGGGTAGCTGTGGGGTGACGAGTGGCGGCTGCAGGTAGCTGCGGCACCCGGCAGCGCGTCTGCAGTTCCCTGTCTCCCTCTCCCGTATCCCTTGACCGCTCCCGGCACCCCTCCTGTATCCCCTGCGTCCTCTGTGTACATTCTCCCGTATTCTCCCGCACCCTTACGCCACCCGTACGCCTCCTGCTCCTCCTCCAAATCCCCTCTGCGCCTTCTCGAAGCCCTCCTAAATCCTTACACCCCTCCTGTGTTCCCCTTCATCCTCTCGGCATCCTACTGCATCCTTCCTCAATCTTTTCTGCATCCCAGAACCCCTCCTGTATCCCTTGTGTGCTCTCTGCACCTCCCGCATCCTCCCGCTTCGCCGCCCATCCTTCCAACACCTTGCAGCCCATCCCTGCATCCCTGCGCCCTAGCCTTGCTTCCACCCAGCAGCAGGACAATCTCTGGTCCGCTTCTGTCGCTTGTTGTGCCGCTCTCGCCCTGCAGCTGCCCCTATGTGCACGGGTGTGGATTTTCCTCTCTGAGGACACAGGGATCAAATGCCGCAGATGCTCTTCCCTTACTCACTCTGTGTGTTCCACCCCCCCACACACACTCCCCCAAAGATTCTGGTGGTGAGCTAGGAGTTGGAGGGGAGGGAAGCCTGGAGATGGTGGTCCCTGGGCCGTGCTGGTGGTGAGCTTAGGAGGTGGAGGGGAGGGAAGCCTGGAGATGGTGGTCCCTGGGCCGTGCTGGTGGTGAGCTTAGGAGGTGGAGGGGAGGGAAGCCTGGAGATGGTGGTCCCTAGGCCGTGCTGGTGGTGAGCTTAGGAGATGGAGGGGAGGGAAGCCTGGAGATGGTGGTCCCTGGGCCATGCTGGTGGTGAGCTTAGGAGGTGGAGAGGAGGGAAGCCTGGAGATGGTGGTCCCTGGGCCATGCTGGTGGTGAGCCAGGGAACAGCCTCTTGAGCCTTCAGCAACTGGAGAGAGCTTTGTAGCGTCCTAGGGGAGGACCTAAGTGGACCAAGGCCCAGCAGAGCTGCCCAGCCCAGTGGTCCCTCCTGGCACAGGGTATGAATAGCAGGGAGCAGCACTCTGCCCTGGGGCCATGCTGGACACCCGCAGGAGCTGAGGTGAAGTTGGTGCTGGTCGGGGGTGTCAAGGCACTCTCCAGGGGCTGTGCTTTGCTGTGGCAAGCAAGGAAGCCCTGAGCCCACTCAGCATTGCAGATGCAGGTTCCTCACAGGGAGCGTGACCATGTCAGCAGCAGGGACGAGCAGCCCCACCAGTGTCCGTCACCACGCCAACCGCCTGCTGGGTGAGAAGTCTCCCTACCTCCTGCAGCATGCTCACAACCCTGTGGACTGGTAAGAGCAACCAGCAGCTCTCTTCCTTCTCCTCCCCTTGTGCCTTTTGGGCTGAGGGACCCACTTGTGTGGAAGTGATGGCAGGTCCTGTGCAGCTCCCTGGTGGATAGCAGGTTAACCGTGGCACAGCAATGTGCCCTTGTGGCCAAGAGGGCCAATGGAATCCTGGAGGTGTATTAGGCAGAGTGTGTCCAACAGATTGAGGGAGGTTCTCCTCCTCCTCTACTCTGCCCTGGTGAGACCCCATCCTGAGTACTGCCTTCAGTTTTGGGCTCCCCAGTTGAAGAGGGACAGGGAGAGGGTCCAGCAGAGGGCTGTGAGGATGATGAGGGGATGGGAGGGCATGTCCTTGTGAGGAGAGGATGAGGGACCTGGGACTTTTTAGTCTGGAAAAGAGAAGCCTGAGAGGGGATTTAATCAATGTTTATAAATATCTGAGGGCTGGGGGTCAGGAGCAGGGGGACAGGCTCTGCTCACTTGCTCCCTGGGATAGGACAAGGAGCAGTGAGCGTAAGTTGAAGCACAGGAGGTTCCAGCTCAACACAAGGGGTTCAACTTCTTGACTGGAAGGGTCACAAAGCACTGGCACAGGCTGCCCAGAGAGGCTGTGGAGTCTGCTTCTCTGGAGCCTTTCAGGGCCTGTCTGGATGTGTTCCTGAGTGATCTGTGCTAGATTGGATGGTCCTGCTCTGGCAGGGGGGTTGGACTCAATGATCTTTTTGGGTCCCTTCCAATCCCTAACATCCTGTGATACTTTGTGATCTGTGATCCTGTGATCCCTGTAGCTCAAGGTCCCTGGTCCTGAGTCAGCTGTGCTTCTAGCTGTCCTAACTCCACCAGGTAGTAGCTTCTCAGGCAGCATTAGAAGAGCCCAGGTTCTGGCAGCAATGACCCCTGAAGCTCCTTTCTTGTCTTCCCTCTGCAGGTACCCTTGGGGTCAGGAAGCCTTTGATAAAGCAAAGGAAGAAAACAAGCTAATATTTCTGTCAGGTAACCAGAAACAAACCACATTGCAGGTTACCACCTCTGATTCTGTAGGTTATCAGTTAAGCCAAGCTGCACCCTGAGCTGGTGTGTGAGTAGCCACGTTGGTAAGGGTGGGCACTGAACACTAATTCTCTGCCAGCAGGAGAGGGCTCTGTGCTTTAATAGCTCTCTCTGAAGATTGCATCAAGGACCAGAGTCCTTGCCCAGATTTTAGGATCAAGATCTGGAGAGCACTGCAAGTTTCAGGAGTCCTTTCTCCTTCATTTCTTTTAAGGAGGCAGCAGATGTTGCCTGTAGCAGGGTTCCCCACCTCTGAGTGATCTCCCATTACATAGAATCATAGAATGGTTTAGGTTGGAAAGGACCTCAGAGCTCATCCAGTTCCACTCCCCCACCCTAGGCAGGGACACCTCCTACTAGAACAGGTTACCCCAGGCCTCATCCAACCTGGCCTTGAACACCTCCAGGGAGGGAGCCGCGACACAGCCACAACCTCCCTGGGTGACCTGTGCCAGTGTCTCACCACCCTCACTGCAAAAAACTTCCTGCTAACATCCAGCTTCAATCTCCCCTCTGCCAGTTTAAACCCATTCCTCCTCATCCTGTCATTACAAGACCTTGTCAATAGTCCCTCCCCAGCCCTCCTGTAGGCCCCTTTCAGATACTGCAAGGCCACTCCAAGGTCTCCTGGAAGCTTTCTCTTCTCCAGGCTGCAGAGCCTCTCAGCCTGTCCTTGGAGCAGAGCTGCTGCAGCCCTCTCAGCATCTTTGTCGCTCTTCTCTGGACTGGCTCCAGCAGTTCTGCTGGAGGTCCTTTCCAACCTAAACTTCTGCAGCCCTCTCAGCATCTTTGTGGCCCTCCTCTGGACTCTCTCCAGCAGTTCCATGTCCTGCTTGTGCTGGGGGCTCCAGAACTGCATTCAGTGCTCTGGGTGGGGTCTGACAAGAGCAGAGAATGCGTCCAGCTACTTGCAAAGAGCCTTTCCTTGCTCACTTGAGCTTGTTTTCAGTTGGCTACTCCACCTGCCACTGGTGCCATGTGATGGAGGAGGAGTCCTTCAAGAACAAGGAGATCGGAGAGATTCTGAACAAGAATTTTGTGTGCATTAAAGTGGATCGTGAGGAGCGGCCAGATGTGGACAAGGTGTACATGACCTTTGTGCAGGTAGGGGAGGAGACTTTCACTGGTCCAGAGTCACTGAGATGGTCTGAATGAGACCATGCATTATCACAAGAATGAAGAGAAGCACACATCTGTCCTCAAGTGAGGCACTGGGATGTGCTGGAGGGGCACAGCGGGCTGCCTCTTGTGTGACCTTGATGCACCCATGATTTGCCTTTCAGGCGACCAGTGGTGGAGGTGGCTGGCCAATGAGTGTCTGGCTGACTCCAGACCTCAAGCCCCTTGCAGGGGGGACATACTTCCCTCCTGAAGATGGAGCTCATCGCGTTGGCTTTCGGACTGTGCTGCTCCGAATCGCAGAGCAGGTATGGAGCAGGAGAGGAGGAGCAGGCAGTGCTCAAACAGAAGTTGGTCTGGGCTTGATGGGTGCCAGAGTTAAGAGATACACTCAGGAGAAACAGTAGCCCAGAGAACGTAGCAGAGCTTTGACTGGGTTAGAAGTGCATCGGAGCTGGTCTGGGGAGGGGAACTGAGAGCTGAAGGTGCAGTTTGGACTGGTGCAATGCAGGAAAAGAGAGACACAACAAATGGAAGAACTTTCTCACTCTGTGTCTTAGTGGAAGGAGAACAAAGATGTCCTGTTGGAACACAGCCAGAAGATCTTGGAAGCGTTGCTACACAGATCTGAGATCCATGTGCAAGGACAGGACTCACCCCCACCATCCAAAGAAGTGATGGCCACCTGTTTCCAACAGCTCTCCAGCTCCTATGATAAGGACTATGGTGGCTTTTCCAAATCCCCCAAGTTCCCCACCCCAGGTCAGTCTGGCCTCTGCTGCTAAGCCCTGCCACGGGGCAGACAGCACTGAGGGGACAGAGCCCACCCCACAGCCTCTCACTTTCTCTGTGTATTTCAGTGAATTTGAATTTCCTCTTCACCTACTGGGCCCTGCACCAAACTACCCCAGAAGGTGCTCAGGCGCTGCAGATGGCTCTGCATACCCTCAAGATGATGGCCCGTGGGGGCATCCATGACCACGTTGGTCAGGTAGGAGGGAGAAGCCTCAGAGGTAAACCCCTGGCATGCCCAGGAGGTGTAAGGTGGAGATGTGTCCACTTGGTCTTTGCAGGGGTTTCACCGCTACTCCACTGACCAGCACTGGCACGTCCCCCACTTTGAGAAGATGCTCTATGACCAGGGGCAGCTGGCAGCCACCTACAGCAGAGCTTTTCAGGTACTGCTGCACCATCCCTCTGCAGGGAGGGCTCACTCAGCGCACTACAGACTACTGGGGAGGGCTGGTTTGGTTTGGGGTGCAGCTTCAAAGCCTGTTCCCTAAGATGTTGCCCATCCCAAGGGCACAGAGTGGTCCTGTACCCCTTCTGTCTGCTGACATTCACCCAGGCCTGTTCCCCAAGGTGTTGCCCATCCCAAGGGCACAGAGTGGTCCTGTACCCCTTATGTCTGCTGGCGTTCACCCAGAAGTGCTGCACAGATCCGTGAGGGTGGAAACTCAGAGTTTTGAGCATGCCAGAGGAGGGAACAGCCTTCTGGCTGCTCTTTGCAAGTCAGCAGATACATGCTGCTGCCTCTAATGTTGGTGTTACTCCAGGGTGGCTTTCCAGTGCCCACAGATGTCAGAGATCTTACTCTGAATCTATCCCATGTTTACAATCCCATGGCTTCTGAATGTGTTTCCCCTCCTTTATCATTTCTTTAAGTCTGAACCTCTTACTGTATCTTGCTGTGTCTTTTGCCTCCCTCTGTCCCTTTGTCATGTTGATGTCCACCCTGTGTGCTTCCCACAGATCTCTGGTGATGAATTCTTTGCTGATGTGGCCCAGGACATTCTGCTCTATGTCTCCCGAGACCTGAGTGACCAGGTAGGTTCTTTCCTGAGCTGAGCCAAAGGGAGCTGCTTGCCCTGCACTGGGACATAGCTCAGGACTGCTTTTCCCTTCCTCTCTTCCCAGCTGAGCTCAGTCTGTGAGCACTGCTGTGGCTCTTTGTCCAGACTATCAGCCCAGCAGTGATGGGGAGCTGACTGAAGAATCATAGAATCATAGAGTGGTTTAGGTTGGAAGGGAGCTCAAAGCTCATTCAATTCCAGCCCTGCTGCCATAGGCAAGAACACCTCCCACTAGAACAGGTTACTCAAGGCCTCATCTGACCTGGCCTTGAACACCCCCAGGGAGGGAGCAGCCACAACCTCCTTGGGCAACCTGTTACAGTGTCTCACCACCCTCACTGGAAAGAACTTCCTCCCAACATTCAGTTTCAATCTCTCCTCTGCCAGTTTAAACCTATTAGCTCTCATTCTGTCATTACAAGACCTCTGTGAATAATCTCTCCCCAGCCCTCCTGTAGGCTCCCTTGGATACTGGAAGGCTACTCCAAGGTCTCCTGGCAGCCTTCTCTTCTCCAGGCTGCAGAGACCCAACTCTCTCAGCCTGTCCTCATAGCAGAGCTGCTGCAGCCCTCTCAGCATCTTTGTCGCCCTCCTCTGGACAGGCTCCAATACTTCCATGTCCTTCTTGTGCTGGGGGCTGCAGAGCTGCAGACAGTGCTGCAGGTGGGGTGTGAGGAGAGCAGAGCCAAGGGGCACAATCCCCTCCCTTGCCCTGCTGCCCACAGCTGCTCTTGCTGCAGCCCAGCACACAGTTGCTGTCTGGGCTGCACTCACACTGCAGCCTCATCTTGAGCTTTTCATCAGCCCAGACCCCCAGGTCCTGTTCCTCAGGGCTGCTTTCAGCCATTCCCCACCCAGCCTGGAGTTGTGCTTGGGATTGCCCCCACCCAGGTGCAGGACCTTACACTTTACCTTGTTGAATGTCATGAGGTTGGCCTGGGCACAGCTCTGCAGCCTGTCCAGGTCCCTCCGGGTGGATCCCTGCTCTCTAGCAAGTTGACTGTGCCACACAGCTTGGTGTCATCTGCAAACTTGCTGAGGCTGCACTGATTCCTCTGCCCATGTCACTGAAGTTAAACAACACTGGTGCCAGCACTGACCCCTGAGGGACACCACTTGGCACTGGTCTGCAGGTGGACATTGTGCCCTTGATCACCACTCTCTGTGTGCAACCTTCCAGCCAATTCCGTATCCAGCAAGGTGCTGCCCCAGTAGCTGGTGGGTCTCTCTGCTGCTCTTTTCCCAGGCTGGAGGTTTCTATAGTGCAGAAGATGCTGATTCCTACCCAGTCATCACCTCCACTGAGAAACGAGAAGGAGCTTTCTGTGTGTGGGCAGCTGAGGAAATCCAGGCTCTCCTTCCTGACCTTGTTGAGGGGGCCGTGGAGGGGACGACCTTGGGAGATGTCTTCATGCACCACTATGGAGTGAAGGAGACTGGCAACGTGAGCCCCATGAAGGTGAGGGAGGGCAAAGACCACCCTGGTGTTGGGAGCGTTGAGGTGGCACCTGGACCCTTGGGCACAGGAGCATGGCACAACAGCCCCAAAGCATGTGGGGTCCAACTCCTCAGCCCCGCAGCGTTGACAGAGAGAGGCTTTCCTTGCAGGATCCCCATCAGGAGCTGAAGGGCAAGAATGTCCTTATGGTCCAGTGCTCCCCGGAGCTGACAGCTGCCAGGTTTGGGCTGGAGCCAGGGCAGGTGGATGCGCTGCTGCAGGAGGGTCGGCAGAGGCTGGCCACAGCCCGGGCACGGCGCCCACGGCCACACTTGGACACCAAGATGTTGGCAGCCTGGAATGGTGAGGGGCAGCTCGGCTTGGGAGGTGCTTGGCTGGACCCCTCTGCTGCTGGCCAGGGGCAGCACAGCTTTGAGGGCTTGTAGCAATGAGTCCTGCTGGGACTGGACAGCCCCCGACCCGTAGAGGCATCAGGTGTGCTGAGATTTAGAGCTGAGGGAGGTAGTAGGACAAACATCTTCCTGAAAGGGTTGCCAAGCCCTTGAACAGGCTGCCTGAGGCAGTGGTGGAGTCTTTTATCCCTGGAGGGGGTTGAAAAGAGCTGGAGAAGGTGGTGCTGAAGAACATGGCTTAGTGATGCCCTGGCAGCTGGGCTTGATGATTTTCCCACCTGAACAATTTTGTAATAGAGTAGAGTAGAGTAGAGTAGAGTAGAGTAGAGTAGAGTAGAGTAGAGTAGAGTAGAGTAGAGTAGAGTAGAGTAGAGTAGAGTAGAATAGGATCATAGTATCATAGAATCAGTCAGGGCTGGAAGGAACCACAAGGATCAGCCAGTTCCACCCCCCCTGCCATGCCCAGGGACACCCTACCCTAGAGCAGGCTGCCCACAGCCTCTGCCAGCCTGGCCAAAAACACCTCCAGGGATCTGGCTCCAACCACCCCCCTGGGCAACCCATTCCAGCCTCTCACCACTCTCATGCTCAACAACTTCCTCCTCACCTCCACTCTCAATCTCCCCACCTCTACCTTTGCTCCATTCCTCCTAGTCCTCTCACTCCCTGAGAGCCTAAAAAGTCCCTCCCCAACTTTTCTGTAGCCCCCTTTCAGATCCTGGAAGGCCACAACTCTTTCAGTCTGTCCTCATAGCAGAGGTGCTGCAGCCCTCTGAGCATCCTGGTGGCCCTTCTCTGGATGTGCTCCAGCATGTCCACATCCCTCTTACAATAGGGGCTCCAAAACTGGACACAGTAGAGTAGAATAAGCCAGGTTGGAAGAGACCTCCAAGCTCATCCAGTCCAACCTAGCACCCAGCCCTAGTCAATGGCACTAAGTGCTCTATCCAGGCTTTTCTTGAACACCTCCAGGGATGGTGACTCCACCACCTCCCTGGCTCTGCAGAGCGTTGAGGTATTGCTGTGTCTTCACTTTCCTCCCCCCGCTGCCAGCAGAGAGCAGCAAAACTCCGTTCCTGGCTCAGCCCAGCTCCCGAAGCTGGGCTCTGGGAATGGGGGATGAGTTGGGGATTGAAGACCCAGCTGGATGCAGAGCCTGGCTCCACCACTGCATTAGTGGGGAATTGTGTCTGTCTGTCTGTGTGTCCTGGTGCAATCCCCCAGGTACTGTTCCCAGCAGTAGCTGGATTTTTGTGGACAGGAGTTGCATCACGTCCTGCAAACAGGAAGACTCCTAAGCCCTGTTTCTGCCCACAAGTGATGGCTTAGCTCTTGCTAGCCTTGAGTTGCTCTGCCCTTTGGTGACAGTAGGTGATCTTCTTGGTGGTTCAAACTGAGTAGAAGAGCTGATGACTGAGCTCTGACTTGCCTGGCACCTCAGGGAGGATGAGCTTCGTGCCAAGCATCCTTTAACGACAGTGGCACTTTTGCTTGTCCCCATGTGTGTGTGTGTACACAGGGCTCATGATCTCAGGCTTTGCCCAGGCTGGGGCAGCCCTGGCTAAGCAGGAGTACGTGAGACAGGCTGCCCAGGCAGCTGCCTTCCTGCAGAGACACCTTTTTGACCCCAGCAGTGGGAGGTTGCTGCGAAGCTGCTACCGGGGCAAAGACAACACAGTGGAGCAGAGGTGAGCAGGGGTATAGAGTGTCTGCAGACCAAGTGTCCACCCTGTAGGTGCTGCCTAGGTCCCTCCCTGGCTGTCCTCCAGACAGAAGGTATTTGCCTTGCAGAGAGCTGCCTCCAGTGCAGTTTGGGGTGGATTAGTGCCCTCCTGTGCTGTACAGAAACCCAGAGCCTAGCTGTGTGCTGACTTGGCACAGGCACTCCTTATCTTGGGTTGAGCTCATGTGGCAGGAAGCAGAGACCAGTAAGGAGGGCTTTGCTGCACTGGGGAACATTTCCTGCCTGGACAGTGTAGAGACACTGATGCTCCTTCCCTGTCTGCTGCTGTAGTGCTGTGCCCATCCAGGGCTTTCTGGAGGATTACGTCTTCATCATCCAGGCTCTCTTTGACCTGTACGAGGCGTCGCTGGAGCAGGGCTGGCTGCAGTGGGCTCTGCAGCTGCAGCACATGCAGGATGAGCTCTTCTGGGACTCTGGAGGCTTTGCCTATTTCTCCACCGAGGCTGGTGATTCCTCTCTGCTCCTGCGCCTGAAGGATGGTGAGCTCAGGGCCATGCCTTGTGTGGGGAGCTTAGGCAGGGCAGGGGGTGATTATAGAATCATAGAATGGTTTAGGTTGGATGAGACCTCAAAGATCAGCCAGTTCCAACCCCCTGCCATAGGCAGGGACACCTCCCACTAGAACAGGTCGCTCAAGGCCTCATCCAGCCTCATCCTGTCATAATAAGATTTTGTGAATAGTCCCTTCCCAGCCCTTCCTGTANCCAGTGTCTCACCACCCTCACTGTGAAGAACTTCCTCCTAGCATCCTGCTCAGTTCTCCCCTCTGCCAGTTTAAACCCATTCCTCCTCATCCTGTCATAATAAGATTTTGTGAATAGTCCCTTCCCACCCTTCCTGTAGGCCCCCTTCAGATACTGGGAGGCTACTCTAAGGTCTCCTGGCAGCCTTCTCTTCTCCAGGCTGGAAAGCCCCAACTCCCTCAGCCTGTCCTCATAGCAGAGGTGCTCCATTCCTCTGAGCATCTTCGTGGCCCTCCTCTGGACTCTCTCCAGCAATTCAATGTTCTTCTTGTGCTGGGGGCTGCAGAATGCCTGGCTGGAGGAGCAAGCCGTGGCGTGCTGAGCCTGATGGAGGAGCTGTTGTTCCCTGCAGACCAAGACGGAGCAGAGCCCTCGGCTAACTCCGTGGCGGTGACAAACCTGCTCCGAGCAGCCTGTTACTCCGGCCACAAGGAGTGGGTGGACAAAGCTGAGCAGATCCTGGCTGCCTACTCAGAGAGGCTGCAGAAGATGCCCATAGCTCTGCCGGAGATGGCCCGGGCTGCCGCTGTCTTCCATCACACACTCAAGCAGGTACAGCCTGGGGCTTATGTGTCACGAGGAGGGAGCTTGGTGGCGGTGTGGGTGCAGTCACAGCTCTCTGCTTTCTTCCTCCTGCCACCCACACTCTCCCTTGGACAGGTCGTTATCTGTGGGGACCCCCAAGGAGAAGACACGAAGGAGATGCTGCGCTGTGTCCAGTCCATCTACAGCCCAAACAAGGTCAGAGGTGCCAGCCCTGCCAGCCCTACCTGCTCCCCTGTGCAGCTGCTCCCTACTACCTGTGTTGCTGGTGCCTTCACCCTTTCTCTCAGTGCAGCTGTAGCCTGCATCCTCTTCCTCTCTCCTGCCTCCCTTCTGGGAAGCATCCTGTCCTTTCCATATTTATAAGTGCAGCTGACAGGGCCCCTGCACCCCTCTGGCACAGTGCTGGCAGCCCAGCCCAGGGAGCCTCTGTTGCTGCCAGCTGTTTGCACTGCTCTCAGCCTCAGCCCAGCATCCCCAGCACTCTCTCCCAAAGGAAAACCTTTTGTTCCTGTGTGGATGTGTAATGCCCAGTGCAGATTGAATCAGCATCTGGGTCACCTTCTGCCCAGAGCCACCCTTGCATCCTTGGGAAGTGGCCTTGCTGTGTCTGGAAAGGGCTAGCTTTTCCCTAAAGCTTTGTCCCCAGCTGTGCTGTTGCCCTGCCCTGCCCCTCCACAGCCCTGCTTGAGAGTATGTGACTTGGTGCATCCCATGGAGGGGCTGTGCCACTTCAGGGACAGAGATGTTCGCTGCCCGTGGAGCTGTCAGGGAAGGGCAATGTGGCAGCTGCTACCCATCACATTTAGTGGGTGGCATCCCTGCCCTGGGAATGGATGCCTCTTGCCTTGGCAAAGCTGGTGAGACAAGGAAAGCAGGGCTCGGCTGTGGGTAAGGAGAGTCAACATTTCAGCCTCTGGACCAGATTCCTACCCCTCTCTTTGGGTTTTTTTTGCCAGGGGCTGGCATATTGAGCCACAGCATGTGGGGAGCCAGCACTGAGGCTGAAGCACCCCAGCTGGGTGCTTCCCTGGGGAGAGCTGCTCTGTCAGCACAGGATCCCCTGTTCTCTCCTCATGTTAGCGGAGCCCACAGGGCTCATCTCTCTTCCTCTGCTTATGTGCCTGGCAGTGTTCAGCACTGGTGTTAGAGGATGGTCACAACTCCCACCTGCCAGCACGGGTGGGGCCACAGTCTTCTGTCCTTGCTCTGCCACCTCCTGCCCAGCAGCACCTTTGGCTGTGCTGGTTCTCATGCTGCACACAATCCTCTCTTGCTTTGAAGGATTATGGTGCCTGACCCAGTTCACAGGGATGGCAAGAGCCATGGTGACAGTGAGAAGCCCACAGCACTGCTGATCTCCCACTCCTCCTTGCAGCTTGTTCAGCTGTTGGCCCCCCTAGTCCCCATGGCTCTGGCAGAAGAGGTGCTGCCAGCAGCTCTGGGGGCTTGAGCAGCGCAAGCAGTGCAGTGATTTCCTCCCATGCAGTTCTCTTCCTGCCTGCTAAGCTGTTAACAAGTGTGGCTGGTGGGAATGTTTGCTCTCCAGGGGCTCCCTGAGTTGTTGCCTTCCTCAGGGCAGGGAGGGAGAGGAGGGCTGGGTGCTCTGGGTGGATATTCCCATGGAGGAGTGAAGCAGCCATAAGGTGCTTGGGGTCTGCCTGAGAAGAGCAGTGCCTGCCTGGCCTGGGTGGGGTGGCACTTGGTGGGGCAATGAGGGGTGCTACAGCCAGAGGCTGTCCCATTTGACAGTCTGGGTTTGTTCCCTGGCAGAAGGAACATGGCAGGAAGGGAAAGCTCTCTCCCTAGGTGAGCACAGCTCCTTGGGCACATGTTTCTGCTTCCCCAAGCGTGCATGTGCAGGAGCATCTCCTCAAGCTCCATCAGTCCACCTCCCTCCTGCTCCCTCCTGCCAGCTGAGCTCAGCTCCCACAGATGAGGTGCCCCATCATGGTGATGGCTGCTTCTCCATGCAGTCACTGAGGCCATGGATGAGCAGGTGGGTCTCCATCAGTCCATCTCCCTCCTGCTCCCTCCTGCCAGCTGAGCTCAGCTCCCACAGATGAGGTGCCCCATCATGGTGATGGCTGCTTCTCCATGCAGTCACTGAGGCAGTGGTGAGCAGGTGGGTCTCTTCAGCAGCATCTGGGTGGAATGGAGCTTGACAGAGAGCAGGCAGAGCCCCACACTTCCCCTGAGCTGTCCTGCTTAGACTTCCCTGGTGCCACTGCTTATTCCTCACGCACAGGCTGATCTCTGGCAGTAACCATGGCTCCTCACCTTACAAAGGTGATGGAGAGAAGAGAGGAGAATCCCATTGCTCAGAGGGTCATACTGCCTTCAGGAGCAGCCTCCCAGAAGCCATCCCTCTTTGTGCACGCTGCACACAGAGATATGGCTGCTTCTTTTCCCACCTAGCTGCTCCCCATCTCTCCTTCCACACCCCACAGGGGACGCAGCAGCTTTGGGAATTGGCTTTGCCAAGGAGATGGGGAAATGCCACTGCTGTGTCCCCTTCTGCCTCCAGCTCCCTTGGTATCAGCAGGGTGCTGGGGTGGGTGGAAGGGGGGGGCCGCTGGGCTCATCTGCAGGAGCACAACTAACTAATTAGGTCGTTCCAGTAATTAATTCCTTACAAACTTTCCATTGAAATCCTTGCTGCGGCGCAGAGGTCGCAGGTGTAAATGGAGCTGTGCCCAGAGGGCTCCTGCAGCCCTTGTAGATGCTCTGGGGGTGATGCCATCAGCTGGTCCCTTGGGGGTCACAGCACTGGAGGTGAAGAGGGCTGGATCCCTGCTCCAGGTCTGGCTTTTGGTGTAGATCCCTGCCATGTTAATGGTCTTTAGGGTAATTATGAAGGATCCCATTATCTGCTCAGCTGCAGAGCTCTTGCCTGCCGTTCGCCTTCATCCTGGCCCCGCAAGAGGACCTTAGGGAGCTTGTGAGAAAAATGAATAATGAATTTCAGATTGGACATGAACTGGTAATTAATCACTTCTGGAATTAATTCCAGACAAAGGAGAGGGAGGAGGAGGAGGTTTGAGGGGGAGCAGGAGGCAGGCAGGGAGATGGGCTGAGCCAGACCTGGGCCAAGGCTGGAGCTGAGCAGGAGATGTGGGGCAGAGGGAACAGAACAGGACTGCAGCAGCCATTCCCTGGGGTAAGGATTGGGGGGAAATCAGTGACCCCCTGAGGAAACAGGGGATGAGGGCAGCTCCTGCCAGGCTGAGGTGAGGCAGCACAGGTGTCCCTTTTCTGGGTGTAGCTGCTGGGTTTGCTGCTGGCCCCAGGCTCAGTGGCAGAGGATGCTGCATGCTGGGTGAGCGGCGCAGTGGGAGGTGTGTGGTGTGCTGTGGACAGCAGCATTTGGTGTCAGTGTCCCGTGGTGACCTGAGCAGCAGGAGTGTGTGCTGAGTGTGTCTGTGCTCAGTGGGCATGTGTGGGGCCGGGGCAGGTGAGGCACAGCCACATGCTACAGCTCCTGTGACGTGGCCCCTGGGGAGGGCCAGCCTTTTGCTCACCTCTTGGCATCCATATCAACACCAGGCTCCCTGCCAGCTCCTGGCCTTTCCCCTGACTACTCTGCAAGCTCTGAGGCTTTAAGGAACATTTTCCCTTTCAGAAAATTGAATTATCCTGGCAGCCTTGTCATCAGCTAGAGCTGATGACAAGCCCCTGACCCACTGCTGGCTGGTGGCAGGTTTTTGGGAAGCGCCTGGAGGAGCTGGGCTGCAGGGTGGGACAGGACAATGCTGCAGCCAGTGCTGGGGCTGCAGCTGCCCTGGGCTGGCTGAGTGTCACCAGGGAGCCACTATGGGGATTGCTCTGCACCAGTCCCTGTGCTTCATCCCCAGCTGCTTGGGTGTCTGCAGCAGAAATGAGGCCAAGCTGCTGGGGTGGTGTGCACCACATGCTCCCTCCAGCGTAGGTGTGATGGGGATATGGCCACTGTGGGACCCTGGGAAAGAGCTGCTGTGGGTCCCCTTGGCTCCCCACTCCCTCTCCTCTTGGGGATAAGTGTGTGTGGGCACACTGGCAGCACTTGGGGAGGGAGAAACCAGCTGGCTGGTGCTGGCTGTGCTCCCCAGCTTTCACAGCTCCTTCTCTGGCAGGTGCTGATGCTAGCAGATGGAGACACCTCTGGGTTCCTCTACCGCCAGTTGCCTTTCCTTGCATCCCTGGAGAGGAAGGATGGGAAAGCCACTGCTTATCTCTGCAGCAACTTTACCTGCTCCCTGCCTGTCACCTCTGCCCAGGAGCTGCGTGGGATGCTCTGCCTGTGAGCCACTTGGCCCCTCTGCCTGCAGGAAGGCAAGGGGGAGAGACTGCCATGCCAGCCTGCAACCACAGGAGTAAACCCTAATAAAGCCACTCTGGTCATTCATTGACTGCATCTCAGATGGTTACTGGCCCTGCTTGCCACACTGCTCTGGTGGCATCTCCACAGAACCAGCTGTGGTCCACAGCACGTGCATTTCCAGGAGACAGCCATCCAGGAGCATCCTCTCCTGCTGTGCATGAGCTTGCTCCTCACTGCCTCTTGTGGAGGGAAAAGAAGGCAAATTAAATACAAATCCCAGCGTGGATGGTGAAGTCAGACAGGGAAGTGCTCAGGGTTCCTATAGCAATCCAGCACAACCTTGTCAGAAGTAGAATCATAGAATCACTTGGGGTTGGAAGGGACTACAAGGATCAGCCAGTTCCAACCCCCCTGCCATGCCCAGGGACACCCTACCCTAGAGCAGGCTGCCCACAGCCTCTGCCAGCCTGGCCAAAAACACCTCCAGGGAAGTGGCCCCAGCCTACCCCATGAGCAACCTGTTCCAGGGCCTCACCATTCTCATGGTGAAGAACTTCCTCCTCACCTCCATTCTGAATCTCTCCACCTCCAGCTTTTTTGTTCTATTCCCCCTAGTCCTATCACTCCCTGAGAGCCTCAAAAATCCCTCCCCAGCTTTTTTGTAGCCTCCTTCAGATCCTGGAAGGCCACAAGAAGGTCACCTGGGAGCCTCCTCTTCTCCAGCCTGCACAGCCCCAACTCTTTCAGGCTGTCCTCATAGGTTGGTTGGTTGTTGTGTTCTGTTTCTTTGCTTGTGGGTTTGTTTTTTGTTTGTTTTTTAATTTGTGGGGTTGGTGTTTTGTTGTTGTTTTGGGTTTTTTTTGGGGGGGTGTGGGGGGGGGTTGTTTGAATTTTATTAACTTGGCATCTCTGCTGTGGGGGTTGATTTGGCACCTTGTGAGTGCTAAGAGTGAGGAGCTGGGGCTGTGCCCGTGTCAGGAGAGTACCCCTGGAGAGTGGAGTGTGGAGCAAGTGCTGAGCACTTCCATGGGGAAGCTTCCTTGGTGCTGGCCAGGTCCAAGCAGCCCTCCCTGAGGTGGCATAGGGCTGGGGCTGGTGTGGTGAGCCTCTTTCAGTGCCTACCCCATCCCCTGTGGCACAGGATGCCTTTTTCCCATGCCATTTTGCTTGTCAGCACATCTCTGCAAGCAGCTGCCGGGCAAAATCCTGCTGTGAACCTCTGTGAAGGTGACTTGGGCTCACCTCTCATTAACAGAAAAGCTCTGTAGTGAGTAAGTGGTGGTGTGGCACCTTGCTGCTCCTGGTGCCTTTGCCTCTCTGCTGCCTGGGAGCTGGTAGCAGCCCCACACTTTGTGCCCTGGCACCGCTTGGCTGCTCCAGCCTTTCAGCCTTTCAGCCTTGGCAAGAGGCGTTTTTGCTTGAGCTCAGTTGCAGCACACTCCTTGCTGGTCCCCTCAGCATCCCCTGGCCAGGCTGGTTCCTGGGACACCGTGGGAGCCCCTCAGCAGCAGGTAAGGCTGAAGGAGGGTCTGCCTGCATGAGCTGCTGCATCCGTGGCAGCTAAACCCTCCCTGTGGTGCTTCCTTCCTCATCACTTGCCTGTCACTAGCCCACTGATTTCACTGCAGGTGGTGTTTTGTGAGGTGCTTAGTGGGTGACAGGGCTGGCAGGGTCTGCCCAGCCAGCCTAGGCTCTTGGAAGGGTGGTGAAGCAGGGTCTCACTACTCAGCAGTCCCATGCCACATCTTAAAAGCCATTTTCCAGACCCCTTCCCCTGTTTCCTTTGGCAATGGATGTGGCAGATGCCAGAGACTCTCCTCAGGGCACCACCAGACCTCCCTTTTCCCAGCCCAGGGAGGCTCAGAGCAGCAACAGGCAGCATTCCCAGCTCCCCACCCACTCCCCTCCAGCTGTCCAAAACCCCCAACCCCCCAAATGCACCAAATGCTTTCCCCCACACACCTGGGTTTGGCACTAGGCTACTGGGGAGGGCAGAGCAAAGGTTAGCAGTCTGCTTGGGGCTCTGGGCTCACCTGGAAGCCTCAGCAGCCATGGACAGGGGAGGTTTTTATCATCAGAACCCTCTCCTTCAACATTTCATTTTTCAATGCTTGTGCTGGGGGATCTGCAGTGCACTCCATTGCTCGGCTCACCAAGGCAGCTGGGAGGGCTGACACACATCGTGCCCCTTTTGGGGGTCTGAGGCACCAGGTGGTGGGGGAAGACAGTGCTGGTGTTGCCCACCCTTGCTGCTCTGAGAAGGTTTTCCCTCTAATTAATATTCCCTGACAAAGCTGGTGCTGGTTCTGGGTCTCTCAGCTTTGATCTCCAGTGGCATTGATGTGACATCAGTGGGAGACGGAGCTTTGAATTCTCTGTGGTGTTTGTGATGCTGCATCTGCAGGAGGGGAGGATGGAGAGAGGCATCCCCAAGCCCAGGTCCAGCCCTACTCCAGTGTCTGTCCTCAACAACATGGCACATGTTGGGGTGTGATTTGGGCATTTCTGGTGCCAGCTCCTCCAAGGACAAGGTAGGTTGGGCAAAATAATGACGTTTCTGTATCCAGGTGCTTCCTGTCTGGGTCCCCTGTGCCCAATTCACACCCAGACACACAATGAACTGGTGTGAGCACCCAGTTAGGTCATGCCTCAGGACCCCTTGCACTATGCTTAGAATCATAGAATGGTTTAGGTTGGAAGAGCTCCAGAACTGCAGACAGTGCTGCAGGTGGAGTCTGAAGAGAGCAGAGCCAAGGGGCACAATCCCCTCCCTTGCCCTGCTGCCCACAGCTGCTCTTGCTGCAGCCCAGCACACAGTTGCTGTCTGGGCTGCACTCACTGCAGCCTCATCTTGAGCTTTTCATCAGCCCAGACCCCCAGGTCCTGTTCCTCAGGGCTGCTCTCAGCCATTCCCCACCCAGCCTGGAGTTGTGCTTGGGATTGCACCCACCCAGGTGCAGGACCTTCCACTTGGCCTTGTTGAATGTCATGAGGTTGGCCTGGGCACAGCTCTGCAGCCTGTTCAGGTCCCTCTGGGTGGATCCCTGCTCTCTGGCAAGTCACCTGCACCACACAGCTTGGTGTCATCCACAGACTTGCTGAGGCTGCACTGATTCCTCTGCCCATGTCACTGAAGTTAAACAGCACTGGTGCCAGCACTGACCCCTGAGGGACACCACTTGGCACTGGTCTGCAGGTGGACATTGTGCCAATTAGCCAGCACCTGAGCACACAATTAGCTCATGCCTGAGTGTCTGATGTCTGAAGGTTATTTTGGGCATAACTGGTCAGGCTCTGGTAGCTGTGTCCTCCCCAAAGCAGAGAGCAGGGGGACCCCAGAGACAGGCTAATGGGTCTGCTCCTACCAGCGAGTTGGTGCCAGGATGCTGCTGGGTGTAGCAGGCAGTCAGTGTGATGGGGAGATGGCTGGAGTGGCATGGAGATGCTGCCTGCTCCCCCAGCAAGGGAAGAAAACACAAGCAAGATGCAGCTGAGCTGTTTAACGCCGATTTTCTGCCGAGCAGAGAGCAGCAGACTTGCTTCAGGGGCCATGCAGAGGAATTTGCAGTCATTCCCAGCCTGGCTGCCGTGGCCTTGAGCGTGTGCCGAGGTGTTTAGGGGACCATCAGCTGCCCCAGACAGGTGCTGTGGCCACAGGCTGATGCTTTTAACCAGCTTCAGCACTCGGAGATCTTCACTCCCACCTGGCGGCACGGCAGCAATCATCCATCTCTTGTGAGACTGCCAAGCTCAGCCCGTGCTGGGAAGGCAGGAAGGGATAGGAAGGAATGAGAAGGGATGGGAAGGGATGTGAAGGGCTGTTTGGAGACCCTGCAGCAGCCATGGCACGGCAGGAGTGTGGCCAGAGGCTGTCAGTGGGTTTTGTGGGTTATGCAATAGACCCTTGGCCATTCCAGGGCTATTAATTCTCCTTTAGTATGGTTTTGGTATTTCCTGACCATGGTTAACTGCTGCATTAGGCTGAATTTAAATGTGGATTTCGGAGGCTTTACAGAAGGATGGGAGAGAATGTCCTGGGAGGAGGGTGCAGGTTTCTGGGTACCTGGGGTAGAAGAAGGTCTTTAGGGGTGCATGGAAGGACTGAGACCCGAGTGTGTCCTGAACAGCCTTGTTAGCAAGTGGGCATATTGCAGGCTGTCAGTCTGGACGAGGTGCTGGTGGCACCTCCAGTGCCTTTTATGCTTTAGAAGCTGATAAACTAAAGGCAAGAGATGCTGAGGGCTCTCAGGGAGCTTTGGTTGCTTCTTGTCTGGGGTTTGACCTAAGGCTCCACTGAGGGCTGAGGCTGCTTCTTGTCTGGGGTTTGACCTAAGGCTCCACTGGGGGCTGAGGCTGCTTCTTGCCTGGGGTTTGACCTAAGGCTCCACTGGGGGCTGAGGCTGCTCTTCTCCCCATGGCTGGGTGAATTTTGGGGTTAAGCCATGGGAAGCTAAAGCCTGGCAGGAGCCTGCAGCCACATTCCGTGGTATCCCACACCAGGAAGGCTGTGGAAAGCAGGAGCTGGGTGATTATGCCTGTGCTTTGGGGCCACCTCTCTTGCCAGAATAGCAGGATGTGTCCCCAGCCACAGCAGCCAGGTTTCTGGCTTGGGCATGGCTTGGTTCTGAGGCCACTGCCCCCAGTTTCTTGAGGCTGATGCCTGCTATCTTGTTTGGGGGCTTTAGCCACAGACAAGGACGCTGAACGTCCCTGCCTGACCCAGCGTTCCCCTCCCTGTTGCCGATCCCCACGAATCTGGGACAGGCAGAGCCGAGCCAGGCTTGCCGCAATTAACCACGGATTAAAGGCAGCTAATTTAGTTTGACTCGGCGAGGCTAAGCTGGATCGATAGGTTGGGGCGAAGGACGTGAAAGAGGAGGCAGTAGGCATTCAAGAGATGCCGGAGGTGAGCTGCACATCTCCCGGGGGTGATGCTTTTGGAGGCAGTGCAGGGCCGGGAGGCAAAGGCGGAGACGTGGGAGCCGCCGGTTAGGCGATGCCTTGGGCGCCGCACGCCAGCAGAGCTCAACTGCGACTCAGCACAAGGCTTTCAGCAGCTCTCTGCGGCTCGGCACACTGCAGGCTGCCGTGACAGGCGCCAGCTCCGGCACGCCGGGATTCGAAGCACGGCTTTGACAGCCAACCCCCAGCGCTGCGCTCTCCCCCACGCCTGCCGGGGGCAGCACAGACGTGAGGAAACTGGTTGGAGGTCCAGCCCAAAATTGGGTGGAAGATGCCTTGGGCTGTCTGCAAGGTGTGCACCAAGGAGGCATCCTCACAACGGGATGCTTGCTGCTGGAAACTAGGGGTGTCCCAGTGGTCCCCAGGGTTTCTGAGCCCCCGTGGCCACCAGCAAGGCAAGGCAGTGTGGTGGGAGGCAGGGTCCTTTTTCATAGCAGGTTTGAGGTCCAGCCCAAAATTGGGTGGAAGCTGCCTTGGGCTGTCTGCAAGGTGTGCACCAAGGAGGCATCCTCACAACGGGATGCTTGCTGCTGGAAACTAGGGGTGTCCCAGTGGTCCCCAGGGTTTCTGAGCCCCCGTGGCCACCAGCAAGGCAGGGCAGCATGGTGGGAGGCAGAGTCTTTTTTCATTGTTGGTTTGAGGTCCAGCCCAAATTTGGATGGAAGCTGCTTTGGGCTGTCTGCAAGGTGTGCACCCAGCAAACATCCTCACAATGAGATGCTCACTGCTGGAAACTGGGGGTGTGCCAGTGGTCCCCAGGGTTTCTGAGCCCCTGTGGCCACCAGCAAGGGCTCAGTGTGCCTCCTGCCTTCTGGCAGGGCAGCGTGGTGGGAGGCAGAGTCCTTTTTCATAGCTGACAGCCCATGAATATTTATAGCAGCATATTAAAAACGTCCACTGCATCCCGAATTAGTCATGGGGCCCTGGATAGAGCCAGGGTGCTGGGTAGGGTAGCACTGATGTCACCTTCAGCTCTGCAGTCAAGTGGTGGTCGTGTGTCCCCACAGCCTGGGTGTGATGGAGCAGAAGGTCCCCATCCCTCTGGGGCTGCAGGGACTGCTCTTGAGTCTTGTCTTTAGAGTAGATCCTGCTGTCACATGCAACTCTTCCATCCCTTCTGGGTGCTCTCTTAGGCTGCTGGCAGCACCAGGTTTTCTACACCACTCAGCACCTCAAAGCTAAGCTAAGGTTAGGGGTTGGGCTCTGGCTTGGCTTTCTTGGTCTGTAGTTCCCCACTGCTCTGAGCACTTTGGACTCCAGCCCTGGACAGGGATCTGTGTGTTCTCAGAAAAAGCTTGTTTTGTCCAAAGCTGATGGCCAGAGAGGGGTAATCAGCCTCCAGGAGCAGATACCATGCTGGAAAATGCTGGTAGTGTAATAATTATAATAATAATAATAATAATGAATAGTAACAAAGCCTGCTGCAGGGATGCTGGTGGCATTGCCAAGAGCCCACTCTGAGTGTCCACTGAGTTGGGGACCCTCTGTTGCAGGTCTGTGGGGATCATAGAATCACAGAATAGCCTGGTTGGAAAAGATCTTAAAATCATTGAGTCCAGCCATAACCTAACATCTCCTTATACACAACTGTGCCTAAGCACCCATCAAAACTGAGGCCTTGAGCAACCTGTTCTAGTGGCAGATGTCCATGCCTATAGCAGGGGGGGTTGGAAATGGACGAGCTTTGAGCTCCCTTCTGACCTAAACCATTTTATGATTCTATGAAAATGTCTTTTAAACACCTCCAGGGGTGGTGACTCCACCACTTCCCCTGGCAGCCTGATGACCCTTTTGGTGCAGAGGTGGTTTTTGTTTTTTCCTGATGTCCAGGTCTGAGGGTCCTTTGAGGCTTGCAAAGCTGAGAAGCTCAGGCAGAAGCCCCTTCAGGGGATGTCTCGGTGCCACCTCTCTGTCTATTTGCTGTTCTGCTCTGATCTCCCTTGCCACACACTAACGACAGTCCTAATTGCTGCCACTAACGAAAGCCTGTGGCTCTTTGATCGTAGCTACAGATCCTGCTTCCATCGCTGGTTGAGATCCTTGTGGCACTAATGAGGTTCCCAAATCACTTTTCTCTCCAGGGCAGCCAAGGTGAGGGGCTGTGGTGGGGCAGGGGGTCCTGCAGCCTTCCCAGAAGGGTACAGCACCAGGGCTGCATCTCCATGGCAGCACTGAGGGATGCTCCTGCAGCACTGAGGGATGCTCTTGCAAAGCCACCAAGGGGAACAGCAGCAGCCTTGTGTGCTGGTTTGANCAGGGCAGCCAAGGTGAGGGGCTGTGGTGGGGCAGGGGGTCCTGCAGCCTTCCCAGAAGGGTACAGCACCAGGGCTGCATCTCCATGGCAGCACTGAGGGATGCTCCTGTGGGATGTTCCTGCAGGATGCTCTTGCAAAGCCACCAAGGGGAACAGCAGCAGCCTGAAGGAACAGCAGCAGCCTGCAGGCCTTGTGTGCTGGTTTGAACTAATTGGAGGATTTGAGTGAGAAAATTAGGCTGTAGGCTAAGAGAAGAAAACACATGATGTCACTTCACTCACAGCTTTACTGAGAGAGAGAAAAAAATGTTTTAAGAATTGTAACCCAAATATAGATAAGGGAGATGGTTTCAGACCACTCTGGGCTGTGGCTGCTCCTTTTCCCCTGCCTTTTGTAGCTGATTTTCAATAATTCCACTAACTTCTTTTCTACTGCTAACCTCCCTGGCCCATCTACCTTCACCTATCTGCTGCATCAACAGCTGGTGAGATAAGATTGGGGAAGGGGGGGAAGGTGGTAGGGGTGGTTAGAAACCCCTCTTAGGGATTTTGATCTCTGGGAGGGACTGTGGTGTTTCTGTATTACCTTTTCACTGTCTAGATCTGTAAATATCTGTTACACATTGTAAATATAAGCTTGGATATTGTGCAGAGCTGTCAATATAAAGTTTCATTTATCAACTTCCAGCCGTTCTGAGTCCTAGCCTGGGTTATATCAAAGGTTGGGGGGCAGGGAACTGCTAAACCACTGCACCTTGGAAGTGCACAAAGTTGGAGATAAAACACTGGGCAGGGCTGGGAGCACTCTTTTCTGCATGTCCATCTGTCTGTCCACCCACAGCAATATCCCTGCAGACACCATGTGGAGGTGCTGGCTTGATCTTGGCCCCAGCAGCAGCAGCCACTTGAAGCACATGGTCGTCGTGCAGCCTCCTCTGCTCCCCAGCCTCTCTGGTAAGTACAAGAATCTCCCAGAGCAGACTGACCCCACAGTTCTTTCAGACCCTATTTTTTTCCAGCTGTGCCCCTGAATCTTGACTTCAGTGAGCTGAGGGATAGAATCATAGAATCAGTCAGGGTTGGAAGGGACCACAAGGATCAGGCAGTTCCAACCCCCCTGCCATGCCCAGGGACACCCTACCCTAGAGCAGGCTGCCCACAGCCTCTGCCAGCCTGGCCAAAAACACCTCCAGGGATGTGGCCTCAACCACCCCCATGGGCAACCCATTCCAAGCTCTCACCACTCTCATGCTCAACAACTTCCTCCTCACATCCACTCTCAATCTCCCCACCTCTACCTTTGCTCCATTCCCCCCAGTCCTGTCACTCTCTCATAGCCTAAAAAGTCCCTCCCCAGCTTTTTTGTAGCCCCCTTCAGACCCTGGAAGGCCACCAGAAGGTCACCTGGGAGCCTCCTCTTCTCCAGCCTGCACAGCCCCAACTCTTTCAGGCTGTGCTCACAGCAGAGCTGCTGCAGCCCTCTCAGCATCCTCGGGGCCCTTCTCTGCACACCTCCAGCATCTCCACATCCCTCTTGTCCCAGGGGCTCCAGCACTGGATGCACTACTCCAGGTGGGCTCTCAGCAGAGCACAGCAGAGGGGCACAATCACCTCCCTGGCCCTGCTGCCCACACTGCTCCTGCTGCAGCCCAGCCTCTGCTTGCCTTTCTGCCCTGCAAGGTCACCTTGGAGCCTCCTCTTCTCCAGACTGCACAGCCCCAACTCTTTCAGTCTGTCCTCATAGGAGAGGTGCTGCAGCCCTCTGATCATCATCGTGGCCCTACCCTATCTATTTCCATCTCTCCATCTATTTCCCTGGCATGGCACTGAGTGCATTTTTCTCTTTAACATCTGCCTTTCCTTTTTTCACTCTGTTTTTTATTGCTAGACACATTTGTGTTCAAGTAAACTCAGCCTAGGAGCTGGAGGTCTCAGGGGAGGTGCTCAGGATGCATTCAGACCTTTGGAGAGACGTGGAGCTGCTCCCTATGAAGGTGCAGGGTGGTTTGCAGGGCAGGAGGATTCCCCGAGGGCCTCCTTTGGGATGCCTCGGGGCTAAAATCAGCCCTGCAAAAGCAACAACAGCACTGGGCTGACGCATGCTGGCTGAGGGCTGTGTGGCAGTGATGCCTTTGATGGGACTGTCCTCTTCTCCCAACGTTGTCACCTTTGTGTGTGTGTGTCCCCACCCCAAGCCGTGCAAGGGGAAGCTCAGGCTGCTCCCCTGCACTTGCTGCCAATTATTTAGAATTTAGCACGGGGTTTAGCTATATTCTAATTGAGTTTCGTGTGTCACAGTGTGTCTCAAACAGAAAATATAAATATTTAACCACCTCCACTGGTAATAAAGAGTCACATTAGCCTCATTTGGGTTCCCAGTACATGAATATTCTGCACCACGCTCTGTGGGTATTAACTTCATTCAGCTTTCTTCCTCTCTAGTTATGCAATGTAATGGTAATGACAGATAGAAGCCAGATCTTAAAAAAGGGGGGGGGGGAAGTGTAATCAAAACCACCCCTGACAAGCCAGTTTGATGTCATTAACTCCCCTTGCTTGGCTAGGGGAGCACTGATGTGCTCTCTTTCGTTGCTGCCTCCTCTCTGTGTGTGTGCGAGGACTGTGGGCATGCTCTAGCAGAGCGTGGCTGGGAGCGGCTCCAGTCACACCAGTAGGAGCAAGAATTGGGGCACAGGAAAGGCAGAAGCAGCTTGAGAGGAGCAGGAGGAAGTTGGGGCTGAAATAGAATCATAGACTCATAGAATCAATCATAGAATGGTTTAGGTTGGTAGGGAGCTCAAAGCTCAGCCAGTGCCACAGCAAGGACACCTCCCACTAGAACAGGTCGCTCAAGGACTCATCCAACCTGGTCCTGAACACTTCCAGGGAGGTTGTGGAGTGCAGAATCACCCAATGTGACCTTTGATCACATTGGGTGATTCTGTGCTCCACAACCTCCCTGGGCAACCTGTGCCAGTGTCTCACAACCTCACTGCAAACAACTTCCTCCTAACATCCACTTTCAGTCTCCCCTCTGCCAGTTTAAACCCATTCCCCCTCGTCCTGTCATTACAGGACCTTGTGAATAGTCTCTCCCCAGCCCTCCTGTAGCCCCCTTCACATATTGGAAGGCTACTCTAAGGTCTCCTGGAAGCCTTCTCTTCTCCAGGCTGAAAAGTAAAAATAGACCTGCAGTTGTGCCCCTCTGTGCTGCAGCCTGCGTGGGGATGCACGTGGGGTTGGACACAGACTGAAGCATCACTGGTTCATGCTGAGGCTGGGGCAGTGCTGGCACAACCAGGTGCTAAGATGGGGAAAGGAGCCAGGGCCATGGCAGGAGGAAGCCCCAGGCAATTTTTCGGGCAGTCGCTGCTCTCTGTGGGGGTGATCTGGATCTAGCAGGACCTGGGAACCAAGGAAGTGTGGCTCTCAGAGCACATCCTGGAGCTGCCATCCCTGGTGGTGTTCAAACAAAGCCTGGATGGGGCACTTAGTGCCATTGCATAGGGCTGGGTGATAGGTTGGACTGGATGAGCTTGGAG